>OY987288.1:5779928-6141495 GCA_963920785.1 Sphagnum contortum
GTGCATTGGATTGTAAAATCTTTCATTGTTTTTAAGATCAATTGCAAGGGACAATAATACTTGACCAAAAAAAACAGATGAGCAAGTATGTGCACGCGTGTGTGAGCAGCCCACCCCACCTTTGCAACATGCTCTTTGAGCTTCTTTAAGTTCTTCTTAGGGTTTGCATCTTAGGGTTTGAACTTCTACAATGTTTTGTGAATTTTTAGGGTTTGGAGCTTATGGTTTCAACTTTCAACCATTGGGTTTGGAAGGGTGTTGGAAGTGAAGGAACCAAAAATTTGCATAAGTAGAAATTATTAACCAAAATAGGAACTGAAATTTTGTGGACCTATTGTACTATTTCATACCAAATAAAATCGAAATCGAAATCTTTTGGAAGGGTTTTAAGTTAGTAATTGAATTGCTCCTCCAAATCATCTATCTTCCTCTTTGTTTGCATTTTGGTGTACTACATACAATAAGCAACTTATATGAGGGAATAATTTTGTGTGTTATTGTTGGAACAAGCTTTTTTTTTTTTCATTTGCTTACCATGGCTCTAAACTCCTTATTATGAGCAAGTTCAAAGTTCAAACCAACAACAATTCAAATACGAATTGTTCCATGAGGTTAGAACAATTCCATTGATGCTTTTTATTGTGCATTTTGGATGAAATATGAATGAATTTATGTATATTTGGGCATAATTAATTTGACTTTTAATTAGGATGAGAGCGCACCATTCAAAGCTTCTTGCAAATTGTCAAAAACTTTGCACAATATATCATATCATTCGTTTAGATGAAATGATTGGGTTAAGTCTTTTTATTTTAGATAGTCTAGGGCCTTTTACTATTTTAATTGATATTTGTGAATGAAACTTGAGAAAAGTTCATCAACCATTTTGGATGTGAGAAATATGAATGGAGGCCTAAATATTGTTTATGGGTGGAACTACTAGTTCCCAAAGCATTGACCTCACAATAAGTAGTTATTTATAGTTTATAACAACAAAGTGACTCATGGCATACATGCTTTGCCCTTTCAATGACATCCATTAGGATGTTATATATTTGACATATTAGATTGGGAACGCATGGTGAAACTAGCATGGTGGGTATGTTGGAAGTATTTTTAGAATGGACTCCACATGACCTTAGACTGGACGAATACCAAACTTTGGCTTGTTTTTGTTTCTAGGTGTATCCCAATATCTTTACTTTGAAAGGAACCAATACACACCTTGTGAACGTTTGGAAGCCTATGAGATGAACTTTTTT
The DNA here is from genome assembly GCA_963920785.1 of Sphagnum contortum. NCBI lineage: Eukaryota > Viridiplantae > Streptophyta > Sphagnopsida > Sphagnales > Sphagnaceae > Sphagnum > Sphagnum contortum. Next base: position 5,781,191 of record OY987288.1, read on the forward strand.
TACATTTGTATTGGTAGTAATATCCTTGGGTATAAATAACAAAATGTTAATTCAAGCCTATTATAATAATACCAACACAAACTTGAAAATAGGTCCGTGAAATTATGTATAAGGAACATTAAGCTTTTCCATAAATTTGTTTTCATCATCTACATAGCCCTAAATCTTCATTTCTTGATCAAGATCATTTTTTGATTTGTGTGTTTCTTTAGTTTTTTTCCTCCAACAAAAATCCAATAAAAGATCGATGGCCAGAATCATCATAGGGGAGACAAACATGCCAAAGAAAGGTCAAAAGATGCATAGCCCATAGGCACCAAAAAAAAGGGGAGAGAATTAGTCTTTCTTGTGGTATGAAGTTATCTCACCGACAACCCCTCTAATGTTGCCTGCATGCAAATTGTGAAATCTAATAGTAATGGGGGATTTCGAATAAGCATCACCTACCAACACAATCTTCTTCTTTATAGTAAAGGCTAAAGCATATTGAAAAGCAATATTAACACATTGCTTGAAAAGTTGAATGAAAAAAGATAGAGATAAATGACTTCCCAATCATCTATCGTGGAAAAGACAAGCCCACTCTTTGATGACATGATCCATATTGTGTCCAGGTGCATCTTGCACCTCCATGGCCATCGAAATAAAATGGTGCCCATCATGAAACCTTTTATACTGGCAGATCTTAGTAATCGCGCCAATTTTTACAACTACATGTGTTGGTTGACTAATGACATTCAAAATCACCATTTCTTGTGTCGAGTCAATAACCATCACATCGACAATGAAGACCTAGTCCTTTTAAGTTATGTAAAGATTGGCTTGTTATGAAATTCCTGACATAAGGGCATACCATAACTTTTTTCCATATAATGTGCACACTCTCTCGAGCAAAGACATACATGACGTTTTGGATGGCATCATGTGTGGTTATCTTCTGAACTCCAAACAAGCAATGAACTAAGTGCATGTCATATGCGTCCAACTTATGTTCACATTCACACATGAAAAGATTAGATGTCAAGAGTTGAATCAAATTGAAACAAAAATGCAACGTTGAGATGAAAGTAGAATGTGCAATGCAAAACAAACAAATCGATGACTTAACAACCAACCATAGCCTTACCCCTTTGTTCGAACGAATGTGAGCTTTGGATGTTGAAAAAATGGAGTTATCCTCCAAGATAATTTCTTTAGCCCCTTCTTCACATTCTCCATGCCTCTTATCACTAAACTCACCAACTTGTTATCATCCTCAACATAATCATAGCCTTCTTTAGGTTTGATATATATAAATTCAAAATTGATTTCAAACCTAGATTCCAATTCTTTAGTGAAATTAAGTAAACACTTTGCAAACAATAATTTGTAATTTCATAAAACCTAATGGCTTTCATTTGTTACAAGTTTTTGTCACACGATCCAAATCCTTCTCCAAGTTTGAAAACACAAACCACCTTTTTGTTGTATCATCCAAATCCCAAACTTTAATAAAACCCTAAAACCAAAGGCTTTTCATAGTTTGATAATCTCATATGCCACATGTGAAAGACTAAAGCCTTTTTCATTGTCCAAAAGAGAGTTGACTATGGATCCAAAACAATCTTGTGTGTACAATGCAATTGAAGGGCAGTTACCAAATAAGGGGCTTAAAAGGAGGTGATAGTTGAATTTTCCTTCACATTTTGGAAATGCCTTCCACCTATGAGCTTTACCAATTGTAAAGCATGAGGCAAAAGTTATCGTGAGTTAACATATATGTAAATTAAGAGGCATAATGAAGGGGAAGGTTCTTATAACTAGTCCTCAAGAATGGGAGGAATCTTACACCTATAAATAGGGTACAAAATGTTTTTATATATTCAAATGGCAAAATGTTTGCATGTGATCGATGGAAGGGTCCTTCAACAACTAACAAACCAATCTTCCACATGAGGAGGTGCTTTCAATTTGTACAAACAAAAAACCTTGGGGTGGTTAACGAGATAATGACATCACAATCACAACCTCAATCCAAAGGAGTTTGCAACTATGTTTTTGTCTTGTTTTGAGATGACACTTGATGAGATTTCGAACCATGTTCACATTCAAATTGGTTCAAACCAAACTAATTAACTTAAGTAACCCAACTTAGTTTAATTAAGACATAACTAGGTAGTTAAGCTAAAACTCCTGACATTTTACACTTGTGAATGAATGTCCTAGATAGTTACAAATGTGTACAAGTGAAAATACAACATGATAGGAATGTCTATGTATAATCCAATTACATAGTGATATATCTATTTAACAAAAATCTAGATTGATAAGTGATATATTTGGTAGGTTGGTGTGAAAATAGTGCTTGTTGAGTGAGAAAATAGGATTCTACCTAAAGAATTTGTCAATTTATCTCGGAGTAATTTATAAATATTGGCAATAATTTTCAAGGCTAAATCTATGGTACAATTGGCTTTGAAAAGTTCAAACTTTAAACGTTATGTCAAGTTCAAACATTCAAACTAGTAACAACAGTTTAAAATAAGAAATGTTCCATGAAATTCCCCAAAAATGAACTTAGAGTTCAAACACTAACACTTGGTGAACACTCCTCAAAAAGATGGGACCAAATGCAAATTATTTCATTCTATAGGCTTTGCTTGCACAAACGAAGCCAAATAGACATCAAGGTGGCCCAAGTTTTGATTTCCTTGAATTTTTATTGAATATTCACAAAGATTACTCAACATCCAATATCTCATGCACTTTAGGTCTAAAAATCATAAAATCACCTCCACAAAATTCTACTTGTTGAGAACTTTCCAACAATACCAATAGTGCTTTCAATTTTTTTAATTTTTTAATTTTGTTTTGTTTTGTTTTGATTTTTTTGAATCTTCAATGACAAAATTGTTCAATATTCAATAACTCTTGCACTATAGCTTTACACATAAAGAAACCACCTTGTTGCACTTCTACTCATCAAAGGGGGGGGGGAGATTATATTTCTAAGGACCCTCTTTATGAGGGGTTACCTATTTTACACCCATAAGGACCCTTGACAGCTCGATTTTCCATTTTAAGCTAGTCTCGATGGGTTGTTAGGACACATAACGCTTCCGATTGAGGACATTTTGGTTGAATGCTCCTTATACTCTCCATAGGTGTATGGAGTTTGCAACCATAACGCTCGTAGGCATATGGAGTTTAGAACCCTAATAATGCCCTTGGTGAGAGCCTTACCCATGGGGCAAACACTTAACCACGGGAAAAAACGATTTTTGCCTTAGGATTGAAACCCCCTCTTCCATTTGCTATTGTCTTGGTTATGGGGGTATAGATACATATATAGCCATAAATTTTGGTTTATTTCAACTCCACTTAAAAGATCTAGCTATAAGTTAAATCAAGGTAAATACATAACCCACAACAACACAAGCCTAGTTACACACATATGTACATAAGTGAGAGTACATATATGTGTAAACTCACACTTATGCATATGTTCATGAAGTGGAGAAAACCCTAAAAATTATCCCCCCCCTTTTTTTTTTCCTTGTATTAATTTATAAAGGTACATGGCTAAAAATGTATGCACACAAGAGAACCATGTATTTATTTTATTAGTCTTAAAACTGGTGCTATCACATTATTTGACCCCATTTACCACCCCATAGGTCATATCGGGGCTCTATCGAGTAGACAAGGTTCTTTTAATGCTGGCTAATGTTTACTTATTATTATTACACATTGTCCTCCTTGAAGAAGAAGACGGATACAACAAGTGCAACAAACCCAATCAAGCCTTGAAATGTTTTTTAAATCACTGCATTCCCCTATAAAGAGCATCTCCAACGGTGCTCAGTATGTCACTCTGGATAATAAAATTAAATGCCTAAGTTTAGCTGTTTTGTTTCGGGCAACCCCACCAATAAAACTGTAAATTGGAACTGTATATATGTGGGAACTACTAATAACAAGCCACGTGGACCAATCATTATGATCGACCAATCAAAAATACTGAGCCGTAGTCAGGTCCAATTTATTACACTCTTTTTTTGGAGGTGCACATCTGTTGTTGCGCCTTTTTTTACCGGCCAAGGCAAGCTGCACGAATTTGGTGCAGAAAAGCCCATTTCCTGAGCTAAACCGGCACATTTTGAGTTTTTCACAATAAAAGTTTACTGTCTGGAGTCACATACTGAGCACTGGTGGAGGGAAAATATTTAAACATTTTCCTTTGGCCTGTTTAATGTTTTCCCTGGTGGAGATGCTCTAAGACAGTAATTGCCTGGAAAAAAAACTTTGCATAAGTTAATTCTCAGGTGTCAAAATGGGTGATGGGGCCATTAAACTTTGACAGTAAAACCCGACCAACCTGAATTTGTATTTTGGGATCTCGAAGAGAAATGTAGTTCAAATTCTCTAGAGTTTTTGTTCCCTTTTATTTTCTTCTCATTTAGGGTTTAGGGTTTAGGGGCAGACCCTAAACCCTAAACCCTACCCAACCTGACATTTCCCAAAGGACTGGAGGCAGGGTTTTTTTTTTTTTTTTTTTTCATTCAATTTTCTGATGTAGCTGAAATGGCGATCATCCATAAGACGATTTCGCCAGATTTGGCTATAGACTAAATATGAAAGTTCAAAAAAAAAAGAAAAAAAAGAAAAAAACAGGATCTTCATTCTATATTCTTGGCTACCTACTGGAACTTATAATAAAACTCTGGTGATCTGGAAACTTCTTTTTTTAGAAATCTGGCAAATTTGAACTCCTTTTTTTTTCATGGAAGATCCTTTGTATAGGTCGAAGCCATATTTTTCAGGTCGAAATTTGGCGAAATTTCGCCAAAAAAAAAAAAAAAAGAAGCACTGAAGTCTGTAGGAGAGCTACTGCTGCAGCCACTAAACTCTGATTAGGGTTTCTTAATCCCAAGCTTACTTCTAGGGTTCAATTTTGATTAGGGTTTCTTAATCCCAAGCTTACTTCTAGGGTTCAATTTTGATTAGGGTTTCTTAATCCCAAGTTTACTTCTAGGGTTCAATTTTGATTAGGGTTTCTTAATCCCAAGCTGACTTCTAGGGTTCAATTTTTGATTAGGGTTTCATAATAGAAAGATATTAGTACTAGGGTTTTTTAATTTGAATTCACGAACTCAAAACTTATGGGTCATCATGAATCATGATTAAAAAATCCAATTATTGGATGCATTATTTTTAGTTACTTTCATGGCAAGCACAAATTAAATAGACCCAACAAACCATAAATTTCTTAGCTATATGCCCCATTACTACTACTACTACTACTACTACTACTAATTACATTATTTTTCAAAAAATTCTGAAAACCTTGAAAAATGTTGAATCTTGGAGCATATATAATTAATTTTTATATTGAAATGAAAAATTTGAGAATTAATTAATTATTTAACAAATATGTGTCGAAGTAACTAGGCTATGGTAAGTAAGCATTGTGGTGGTAACCTTACACTTAACACATCTTTGTGAGAATGGATGGATGGACGGATGGATGGATGTTCCAACCTAATAGGTATAGGTTCCGCACATGCAAAGGAAAAAATAAAATAAAATAAAATAAAAGAATAATAATAATTTAAATTGCCATATTTAGACAATAGACTCTAAAAACATGTTGCCAAAAGATAGCATGGTTCCTAAACTTTTCTACTTTCCTGTAGCCAAATTTGGCTAAGCCCTCACAAATTTGGATAATCAACAACCCAGGAGGTGTCTTTTTTTCTTTTCTTCTTTTTTCTTTTTTTACCCCCAATTTTGTCAAATAAATGGACTGGCTATTCATCATCCACAAGAGGGATGAGTCATATTAGGCTAAAGGTCAGCCAGCAAAGTAAAAAGAAAATTTAGGATCTCACTTTGTTCTGGCGATCTCCAGGAGCTCATTGTCTAAATATGGCGAACCTTTGAAAAAAAAAATTCCTGAAATTATGGTGACTTTTGCAGTTTATTTTTTCCCCAAAAAAAACAAAAAAAAACCATTTGTAAATTTCACACCAGATTTTTACTTTTATTTCGTTGCCATGGTGCTAAAATTCACCAAAGATTTTTTTTTTTTTTTAATTATTAAAAAAAAAACTGCACTCAGTATTTATTTTGAATTTGGGCTTCTTTTTCTTTTGTCGCTTTCGTGTTTCCTACGTATCTGCCACCGCTCGCTCGCGCGTCTTTCCTGCCTTTCACGTTTCTCCGCGCGCAAGGCCGCCGTTCGCGCAGCGCTCGACTTCGCAAAACATCATCTCGACTGATCGGTCGGAACAGAAACTGTAGCGTGCGCGCGCGTCGATGGAAGCTGCATTTTTTTGGTCTCAGAGCCTTTGCTCTCTTTCGAACCGTTTTTAGTCTTGGAGAAGCTGTGTTGCGGACCGCGCGAGGACTTTTGGTTTGAACTTGCATGTTACTGTATCAGTATGTTGTTCCATACATGTGTTCTCTCTCTCTCTCTCTCTGTGCTGCTGCTTTGCGTACGGGACCGCATTTGTAGCTTCGGCTGGTTTTCGCTTTGACAGTTTGTTTAAGTCCATTTATGCTGGCTGCAGACGAAGTTGAGAATCATTCGCGGTTTTGTTTTTGTTTGCTTGTGTTGTTTCTGGTTCGTATCTGTAACTTATAGAACGAGAATTAAGGGAAAATTTCTCGTGATCTTGATAATTAGCTCTATCGATTGATCGCTCGCGGGTGTAACGAGTCCTGCGGGAGTACGTAATATGTTTCTGAGAGATCAGGATTGCACGGGACACTGAAGCAAGTGCACAGATCAATGTACCAGAGCAGGCATTCATGGCAGTATTCGTGATCTAATTCTGTTTTCCACCTTCTTGTTGCAGCAGGAATTTCGAAAAGCAAGAAGAAAAAAGCAGCGCGGCGGCGAGCAATAGCTCTGCAGCCTGCTGCCTGAAGTGCGTCAGGAACACGGCCGAGCAGACGACATGGCTTCACCTTGCAAACAGCGCCTGGATTTCAAATACTCTATGAATGCTGAGAAGGCGAAGCTGCAGCAGATCAATGAGGAGCCGGTAAAAGCAGCCGCCGAGCATGACTTGGATTCTAAGCTGCAGCAAACAAACGCGCCAGCCGAACAAGAAGGCCGGGCTCCTCATGTTATCTCGGCTCCTGTAGTGATCGACAAGCTGCACGAGGCCGTGCAGGAGGATGAAGATACTACTACAGCTGATTACGAGCACGTTGTTGAGCTCCCTGACCTGCACGCAACTCCAGCGACCAATGGCAGTGTAAAAGACGTCGTCGTTGCAGGCGTTAGATTGTCACGGCCAAGCTGTAGTCTCGAGGAATTAGCGCAGCAGCTCCCGGGCGCTACGTCGTTGTCGTCTCATGACCTGCTGCTGCATGCAACTCCAGGAGCCAATGGCAGTGTAAAAGACGTCGTTGTCGCAGGCGGTAGACCGCAGAGCTCTATCCAATTGCCGCAGCTCTCTACGACGTCGTCTCATGAGCCAGAGCAACAGCAGATCAAGGACGACGACGTCGTCGTCGTCGGCATAGATAGCGTGAAGAGAAAGATTGTCATCGAGGCGGGTAAGCTGATGGTTAGAGTGCTAGAACTTGTTCAAGATCTGCAGACAGAAGGTCCAAGCACCTGCAGCAGAATGCTGGAAAACTCCAAAGCTGCTGCTGCTGCACATATCGTCGATATTGTTATTGCAGCTGATGAACAAAAACAAGAAGGACAAGAAGAAGATCGTGAACAGTTGCAATCCCATGAAGGCGCGCCTATAAGCTCCTGTAATGCAGTCATGAAATCGATGCATGAACGTGCGAATCGTGACGACGACGTCGCTGCCGTTGCCGTCACTGTAGAGAACTTGAAATTATCTCTTGCCCAGGCGATGAAATTCTGCGACTCCGAGTTCTGGCAACTTCAAACATACTCATGCAATCGGACGACTCCTAAGAGGCCGTTGGCCGAAGTCTCTGCATCAGGTCGACTGATTCATGCTTTAAGCTCCTTGCACCGCGAACTGCAAGGTAACGCCGGTCCAGGAATCGAGAAATATTAGTACCTAACGATCCTCTGCATGTCCCGCATTCCAGACGAGTCCGGTGCAACCGATCGATGTTGTTATTGCCGGCTACAAAATGGCCAGACTAATCGTGTGAAAGGGCAATTGGTTGCAGAGATCAACGTCAGAACAACTGCCTTCTTGGAGCCTTCATCAAGCGACCTTCCTGCAGCAACAACAGCACCTGAGCTTCATCCTCTTTCTGCAATCTTCAATACAGCAGGATCAGGCCTTAATCCTGCAACACCTGGAGCTGTAAAGCTTGATCCTCTTTCTGCAATCGGCAATTCTAGACCAGGCCTTCCAGCTGCACATCTTGATCCTCTTCTTGCAATCTGCAATACAGGATCAGGCCTTAATCCTGCGACACTCCAAGGAGCTGCACAGCTTGATCCTCTTTTGGCAATTAGCAATACAGCAGAATCAGGCCTTCTTCCTGCAATAATTACACTTCCAGGAGCCGCACAGCTTATTGACAATCCTGATTCTGCAATCTGCAATACAGGAGTGGTGCAGCAGCAGCCTTGCAAGCGACCAGTTCACATTCCAACAGTCCCCTTGAGATTCAAGTGCTCTGCCACAAGACCCCCAAGAGCTCAGGGAAGTTCCACATTTCAGGTATGTAATAACATTCATGACACCAGCTGCAATCCTAGATGATGCAGATGAAAAATGCATCTAGCAACAGAATGAGATCCTTGAGGTCTACCTGCAATCCTAGATACTGCAGATGCAAAATGCATAGTGCAGCAGAAAGAGATCCAGGAGACCTGCAGCAAACCCTAGATGCAGAATGCATAGCAGCAGAAGTGCTCATGCTTTAGTGACACCCACAATCCTAGATCATGCAAATGCAAAATTGTGCATAGCAGCAGAAAAACTTTTTCTGAAAAAGAGAGATCCAACTGTGATCACCATGCCACATGCATAAAACAAAAGAGTTCACATGCATGATCTTCTCTTTGTTTCAAAGGAGAAGCTGGAACCCATCCTCCAGCATGCCAAACCAAGGACAGTGATGCACGATCAAAACAAGAACTTGTGGAAATTAGAAACCCAAAACCTAGCCTTAATCAGAGATTACCAGCTGCCAAGCATCACATCTGCACATAATCATGTAAATTGATCATTGCACCCCCAAGGGTTTGAGCATTAGGTGTATTATGAGCTCCATGACACTCTTGTTCTACACAGCAGGATCTAATGAGAAAGAGATAAGGATTAGCAGGATCTACAAAACAATCATGCAGCAGGAGATCCAAATGGTGAAAGAATATATGTCAATCCAAGCTCATTTTTTTCCTTGAATCTCATGAGAAAAACTAAATTTGCAATACCCACAAACGGATTTCAGATCTGAACTTTTGACTTGACATGAGCAACATCATCAGGTTGGGAATTTATAGTGCAAAATGTGATGTGGATGCCAATGCAGATACAGAAAACTTCAATCAAAGTTGCAGCTACAGGAAACACAAGCTGCACAGTAGCAAATGATGGTCTGTTGTCAGAGCAGCTGCAAATTGATGTACCCATTCTTCTCTCCAGCTCTGATGATGAGGAAGAAGAAGAAGAAGAAGAGGTAAACCTTGTGGATTTGTTGTACTTTGAATGTCATTTCAACAAAAATTCAACCAGAGTCCATGGGTAAGAAACAGATTGTTTGTTACCAGAGCTTTCTTTGCACAAGAGTCAAAAGACCATAGGGCTCACCATCAAAATTAGTTAACTGAGGTCTACATGGCATTCATGAAACTCTGATTGCCTTGCCAGACTGCAGTGGTAGTTGCTAACTTGCCAATGAAGCAAGCTAGAGGAAGGCGTAGAGGAATGAGCTCTCGAGGCATGGCAAACAACTTGGCTAAGATCAATGGTGTGCAACGGGCAATTTCTGAATCTCTATCATGTAAGTCAGTCAATCAATAATCAAAGTGATTTCAACTCAGTTGCAGAGCGACTGTTCCATTATGAAACCCATAGAACTAGCTATTCTGGGAACTTCACATGAGTCAGCAAAGAGAAATCTCACAATCAAAAGACAATTCAGGGTCTCCCTGTGCTAATGATTTGATTCATCATGTCACCACAGTACTGACATAATTGCTGATGGTTTGAAACTGCAGCCACAAGAAGGAGAACAGTAGGGGCTGTACCTGCCAGACAAAGAGTGGAGAAACGCTTACAGGTGGTTGAGAAGGCTCCAACCAACAACCTGCCTCAGCTACATCATGAAAACATGTTGAGGATTGGTAGTGGCTCAGATAGACTTCATGATCTGCTTGTCTCTCCCAACATCCAGCCTGCAACCATCAGATGGCGCAGCTCTCCAGTAGGTGGGGCATTCCAGCTCTAAACAACACTTGAAGACAGCCAAGTATACATGTGTGTTGATGATCATGTCAAATTTGTCCATGTAAGTGACATCCTTGTTGTGCTTTTGGCAGCTGGAAAAAAGAGATCAAGGACACCTTCTTCAGAGTACTATATAAATCATCTCACTCTTGATCCCACATCAGAGGAGTCATCAGAGGAGTCAGACGATTCAGAAGATAGTGCCAACACAGATTCAGAAAATAGTACTGACATGGATTCTGACTGTAAATCCTTCTCTCAGGGGATGTCTGGTAGGTTTAAGCCACAGCATGCAGGTAAGAAGCTCCTGAAGTTTTCACCATTGAAATCCTTGTCAAGTTGTTTGTTTCCCAGAATTTAGCAGTTCAAGGATCTGAATCTGGACACCCGGGAACTTTGAACAACCATGTAGAGCAACAGCTGAATTTCTTCTTCACAGAATTGCTCTTGCTTATCTCTGACTCTGTTGCACTTAGGCCTAAGTAAATTGGCAAGGGATTTGAAATTGCCTGCACAACAACTGCAGGAGCAAGGGGCAGCAAGAGGCGGCGGTCAAGACATGCCCTGGAAGCAACAGAAGTTGATCATCCTCACACTCTAACAAGCCTTCGTACTGCAAGAGAATCCCAGGTAGAAGTTGTACTGCCACTTTCATTTGATGCAACAGCTAATCCACAGACTGCAACACCTTCCAGAACCCATGCAAATCAGCATGATGTCTTACATGCAGCAAAAGCCTCTACCAGGATGGCAAGACATGCCTGCAGAAAATCCTGTGTGAACACCTCATATTATACATCAGCTGTGCCAATATCAGAATCAGCAAGACATCAACCCGCTCTCTACCCATCTGTGAGGGAGCCAACAATCCCGCCCTTACAACGGCCTGCATCAGGAGCACGTCGCAGGTCAAAGAATCCAAGTCCACATTTCCAAGACTGACATCAAAGAACTCAGTCGTATCTGTTTCCACCAGATTGTCCAAGATCAGCATTCCAGTATGGCTTTCTCTACATTTTTTTTTTCCCTTTCCTACATCTTTTGTTGTGGCCAGAGAGAAATCCCTTAAGTTAATATCCTCTTCATCTTACTTTCTGCTGCTCAAATGCAAAGCAAAACCTCAGACTTCTTAAGGTGATGATGATGATTTTCCTGTTCCAACACTATGGAGTAGACATTCCAAGATCCCACAGTTGTAGATCTGCAGTAGAAGATCTAGCAGACATGAGACAACATTGGTTGGTGTCTCTCTCTCTCTCTCTCTCTCAAATCTAGGTCTTGATCACCAGAGGCTATGGCCTCGTACAAAACTTCACAATCCCAAGCATCACTATGGACAACATTAGACATGAGCTTCTCCTCTTCTCTTCTACTTCTACAGTCTCTTCTACTTCTTCAATTATTTTGAGACACTCTGTTAGGACCAAAAGATACAGACACTTCTTTAGAGCTTTTCCTCTTTTTTTGTGAGAGCTGAATGTGCAGAACAGAGAAAAACCATCACCTACAAAACTTGAGTTGTGTGTTTCTCTTCTGAACATGGGCTATATCTGGAACCCAAACATGCCCAAGCCATTCCGATATCAACCCAGAACCTACAATCAACATGCAAATCTGAGCCAGGAATCCAAACTGCTGGTTACCTTGTGGGCAGATCACTGTAGGTACTGTGCTGCTCCAGCTTTGGAAACAAAGGCCTTCTTATTTTGATCCTTGCAAATTGCTGCTGCATCAAAGTTTTGTAGCACTCAGGACAAAAGATCCTTCCACTGCTGTGATGGCCAATTGTTTGCAACCTCAATTGCAGAGTAGCAAAATGTGCAAATTGATTTGCAACTCCCTTCTACGACTGCTGCCAAGCAAAATGTTTGCAACCACAATTGCAGAGGAGCAAAATGTGCAAGTGATGTGCAAACTCATTCCACTCTGAAACAAAAAGTTTGCAACCACAATTTGCAGAGTAGCAAACGCAGCAGATGATGTTGGCATGGAGATGGGTAGGTCTGTCTGTTGTTGCAATCTAAGGACTAGGTATTCATTAACTTGAGCCTCGCTACCTGCTGTAGCGTAGCCCATGTACCTACCCAAGGTGCAAGAGTGCCCAGACTAGGTTGATACAGTCTGCAGTAGTGATGCAAAACATTGCAAATACCATACTGTACAAGCTGATGACCACAGGACCTCCCACTATTGTGAAACATTGTCAGTGTTCACAATCAGGAGCTGCCTTCTTGCCTCCCTCTGCTGCAACAGATTGCAACACAGTTGAGGCTCCTCTTATCCATTCCTGAAATCTCAAGATCTTCTGCTGCTCGCACAAGAAGTTCAAAGAAAGTGCTAGAGGTCTGGCAGAGAATTATGAACTGGAGGAAGAACAAGAACTCAGGTACAGAAATGAACAAATGTTCTTCCAATTATGGCATTGATGTTTTGGATCTGCAAGGGCTTGGAGGATCAAAGATGGGTAACAAAAGTGCAATACATCGTGCTTGTGCTCCTCAGACTATGAAGTTGCAGTTTCTGAAGGAAAAGGAAAAAGAAACTTTTTTTCCTGCAATACATACAATCCATGAAAACACAAGGAAAAGAATTTAGGTTCAGGAAAGCTAGAAATGGAGTAGTTCACAACATTGAGGCGTCTTCTTGAATACAAAATTTTCTCATAGATTCAGGCAGTGCTGACTTCCACATTACTTCACATATTGCTTCCCACAAGATGCTCAAGCTCCTCATGAAATCCCATAAACTTGTTTTCCTTGGCCTGCAACCTTGAACTGTTGTACATAACTATCTGCAATCAGCACTTCAAACCTGCTGAAGATGATCAGCGACTATCAGCTAAGCAACAATGTGGATCAACAGGGGTTACTTTGGCAGACTCACCTCCGTACTTCAGGACTGGTTGAGCCTAAAACCTTGCAACACCCCGAGCACCTTTGATTTGATGAGTAACATGCAACAGTGGTTTAATTGGCACCATAGATGGACATCAAACATGTTCAAAGACTCAGATCCAAATGACACCAGCATCATCAGCACAGACAGAGACATATGGACATGGGGTTGTTTATGAAAATAGAACAATTTCACAACTTGGCACCAAAGGCCACTCTTTAGAATGTTCTTCTGAGGCCATGGCAACCTCCCTGAATCCAGTGCTTTAGGGTTTGAACTATAAACACACAAAATACTAGTCATTATCTTGAGACCCAGGTCATCTTCTCTCCAGCAAATTTTTTTTAACCTAGCTGATGCTACAAGGTTGATCCTCACTGAGCAGATTCAAAGCTCATTCCCAAACTTGTGCGAAAAGAGGACCAAATCCAACAGGGTCAACACTAAGGCACTGTTTGACCCAACCTACAAAGTTGCTAAAAACAAGGGCAACACATCGCCAACATCATTCTATCTCTGCTTTTTGGAGCCAAAGCACAACACAAATATGCCTGAGGCTGAATGCCTCAGCCATGGCCAATGATTTCTATTCACAAAACACATCTAGGCACTGATTCCTCCACTGCACCAAAAGACTTGTTTGATTTTTCAGTGCTCATTTCCAATTCCATCACCTTCGAATAGAAGATGAGGAGGTCAATCAGACAGCCTCAACCCCATTGACACCCCAACTTGTGATTGTCCTCCCATGATGGACTGTTGAAAAGGTAGACCAATTACTGGAGTACATGATGCATACAAGATAAAGCATGGGCAGTTTTAACAAGCCTTTGTCCCTTCCATTGCTACAACCCTCTGACTGCTGCAAATCGTTGACATGATAGCCCTCCACATGCCAGATGAGGTCTTCCAAATCATCCCATTAATACCCATCTTACTGCAGGCCGTCAGAGCTAGTGTTACCACTAGAACTCTGGAGAAAGTTGTTTGTGAAGAGCCCATGGAGCATTGCTGTCTGATTATATGTTGATGTTGGTGGGGATGTATCATTATCTGAAATCCCACTGCCACCTAACTGCAATCCCATCCCACCAGTGCCACTCCTTAGACCCATTTCCAAACCATTCTCTGTGGCTCTAGAAGAGCCACCAGCAGAACCAAAAGTACCACCACCAGCCCCTGAGCCAGACATAAACCCAGCACCAGTGTCATTCCCAACACTGAATTCAGCATCCATTGGGCCATTACCCTCCTCCATCTCATCCATTGGTGTAGCAGGAGTGTGACCTCTGAACAAACCAATGTGTCCAAACAGCTTGTCCTTCCTTGAAAAAGTGGTCCCACATGAACACTGCCATTTATCATGTCCACAATGCTTCTCATGAGTTTTCAAATCTGCAACAACAGAAAACTTCTTCAGGTTGCACTTGGTGCACATCAGCCTCTTGGGGCAATGACTGCGGCGGTAGTGATTCTTTACACACAGCATTGTTTTCAGAGGGAGGAACTTGCGGTGCTTCTTGTTTCTCTTGCAACCTGGATACGGACAGGAATACCGTCGGGGCCGAATCACTACAGTGCCCTGAGAAGCCTTTTCAGGCTTTGCAAGGGCTGCTGCAGTTTTGTACTCATCACCATGGCCACGCATATGCATTCTCAAGTTTGCATCCCTCTTGAAGCCCTTTCCACAAATTTCACAGAAGTGAGTGTGCTCTGCCAAAATTTCCCTGGCATCCAACTCAACCAAATCATATGAGCCTGGAGGTAGGTTTTCAACTACTCCATCATCCTCTTCTGCACCCAAAGGAGGATCGTGCTCCTCCAGCCTTGCATTCATCCCACTAGATTCATGAACCCCAACAGAATGGGACACCCCATCACCAACCAAGGAGTTGGCTGCCTCATTGGATGTGTCACCTCCTCCAACACCAAATCCACTGCCATGAGGCTTTTCAAGTAGAGTTTCCAACTGGACTCGGAGTGTCCCCTTCGACAATCCATCCTGCCCCACTTGTTGCCCTCCTAGCTGCTTCTGCTGTGCAAGTTCTGACCCAACTCCATGTCCAGAACCAACAACTCCTCCATTGGAAAACCCAGGACCAGCATTCTGCAGCCCACTTCCTCCTGATGCTCCTGCTGCTGCTCCTTCTCTCCCACTACCAGAACCACCTCTCCCAATACCTTCTGGACTTGAGAAATTAATCGCGAGTAGATTTTTTCCAAGCAACTCCCCCAAGGAGGTCCCCAGACTTGTTCCTAATGGACTATCAAATCCAGATTGTTGAAACTGGTTCAAGCTTTGGTTGCCTCCCACATTCAGAAGCTGGCTTAACTCCAAATTTGGTGCCTGATTCTGGTCAATCACTGGAACCTGCTGTGAAAGCATTCCTGTGGCTGCTGCTGCAAGCTGGGCCAAAATATTGGAGACTGCAGCAGATGCTGCTTGCTGCTGTGCAATGACCACTGTAGCATTTGACAGACCCTGGACCGACTGAGTCAAGAGGGGCACCAAGGCCTGCAATTGCTGGATCTTCTGCTGAAGCATAGCAAGGCCATTCATAAGCACTTGCACTGGCACCCCACCCCCTATCAAGTGGTTGTTTGTGCTACTGTCTTGCAAACCTTGGTCTGCCATCTGTCCACTGAACTGTTGCTGCTGTTGTTGGTTGAAGCCCTGGCCAACATTGGACAGTTGTTGCAAGGTTTGAAACACTCCTGATCCCCCTCCATTTAGAGATTGTGACTGCTGCTGTTGTGAATGTGCATGAGATTGCTGCTGATTGTGCACAGATCATAGAGTCACAAAGCCAAACAGTACCCTCTTTTAGGCCACCCTGACAAACTAAGGACATCTTTCCATTAGGCTGCTATGATCACAGATTCTGTGATCACAATAGCTTTCCATTATGTTTTATCAACTAGCTGTGCTCACAGTCATGTCACAGCTCTACCAATCAAGCATTGACCAATTATAGGAATTGTGAGAGCTATGAGTCAAACTGTGACTCACCATGCAGTGACATCTGTCCTTTGTTTTTCATGAGAACATGTTTTCCCAAAGTTCCTAACATGACTGAGTACATATTTCCAACACACTTGCAGCTTTCCAATGGAAAGCCACTGTTATTGCAGCAAGAAACAAAGTCCTAAATGCGGCTTTCCATTAGGCTGCTGTGAACACAGCAAACCATGTGTAACCGTGATCACAGCAGCCTAATGGAAAGAGATTCTTAGCACTCTGTTGTTGGTGTGAAAACAGATGCAAAATTAGTTGTGCAGAACAAAGCAACCATTGTGGTGCCTACGAGTTGTCAAACAAGCAAACACGAGAGGCAAGTAAATATTTTCCTGCTTTGAAGTGAACTGATCATGCAAAAGTGCAATCGACTACGAAGCAGGTACCTGAGAACTGCCACCAAGAGGAAACCCAATCGATGAAGCATTTGAAGAAGTCTGATTTTGGTGATGTTGTGAGGGTTGTGCGAAATTCTTCATCTGTTGACCAAGAAGAGAGAACGTGGCCATGTTGCTGGAAGTCCCACTACCGGAAGATGATTCCCGACGAGGACTAGAAGGGGTTCTGAAATCCGATTGACCACCACTGTGCAGCATCATATCTCAGCTGAGCCTTCATGTTCCCATTTTGCCTCTACACTTGTTGACAAAGCAAAGCAAAGCAAAGCAAGCAAGCACACTCCAAGTCTAATAGAAGTAACCTGAGTACACCGATCCAAGTGCAACAAAAGAACCCCACACAAAAGTACACCGATTCATTCCTACTTCCCGCAAAGGGTTAAGGCCACCACCAAATTCTGTTCCCGTAGTTTCCCTTTGTCATGATACCACCTCTCTCAAACAAGACTATCAAACCCTTCTCTGCATTGAAGAAAAAACAAAAACAGCACTTCATGGATTTAGATTAGAATAGATTAGATTAGATTCACAGAAACTCTTCACCAAACCCTAAAACTGACAATACTTGAAGACACAGTAGTGTCATCAAGCAAGCAAGCTCCACCAGAGATTCTACAAACTCACTTAAGCTCCTCCTCGACAATAGATCTATCTATCCGCTGCGAAGACAACAGATCGATCCGCGGGCGACGGACGGGCGCGCATCCGCAATCACACGAGCGAGCGAACGAACGAAAGAGCGATTCCGACGCTCTTCGATGCATCGAAGTGCGTGTGCGTGTACGCTTTTTCTTCGTTGGGGTTCTTCTTTTCTTTCTTTCTTTCTTTCTTTCTTTCTTTCGTTCTTTTCTTTCTGTTGTCTTTTGCTTCTGTCCGTCGTCGTCATCATCATCATCGTCGTCGTCGTCGTCGTCGTCTTCTTCTTCTTTCCTGTTTTGTCTTCTTTTTCTTTTACTCTGTGGACCCCAAGAAGAATTTGCCAAATTTGGCGACAGTAATACTTGGCAAGAAAATTTAGATTCCTAGCCTTCCTTGGTTTAGCAACCTAGTGCAAACAGCGTTTTTTTGGGGGGGGGGGGGGGGGGGGGGGGGGGTGCGAAATTTCGCCAAAATGAGAAAATTAAAAATACAAAATATTCTGTCACAATACATTCCCAATTTTTTTTTTTGAAAAAAAATCGCCAGCTTTCAAGGAAATTTTTTTTTCTTAAATTATTTTTTTCGGCCCCATTTTGACCGTGCTCTTGGTTTGGTAACAATTTTTTTTTAAAACTATTTTTTAATTTTCTTTAGTGATTATTAGATCAAACAACAGGTTTTTAAAAAAACTTGTCATCATTTAATGCCAAATCCTATCATTCTTGGGTAGTCAATGATACAACCTCCGAAATTTGGAAAAATAAATAAATAAATAAATTCACTCGGTGGGTGGGTGGGTGGGTAACACGACACCAAATCGAACGAATAATCAATAATTTTTACATTCAATTAAAAAAAAATTGTCACCATTTAATGCTAAATCCTTGCTCGGATGGCTAGTCAATGACACAACATCTGAAATTTTTTAATACAATTTTTTTTTTTTAAAACTTATTACTTGGTGGAACCCCTAAATCTATATTTGGCATTCATTTGAAAAAAATGTCGAGGGCATTCGGATACAATAAATCCTTCAGTCAATGACGCAACACAACACGTGAAATTTGGAAAAATAAAATAAAATTCACTTGGTTGTTTGTTTGTTTGTTGACGATAGAACTTACAATTTGGGGTATTCGGACTTTTTTGGAATACCCCAAATGGTGGACTTTCTTTTTTGGAATTAAAAAAAAAATTGTTGTGACCGAGTAATATGCTCTCTGACGTGTAGGTGCGAAATTTGGCACCAAACAAACAAAAAAAAATTGCCCCCCCCCCCTCTCCCTCTCCCTTTCCCCTCAGTCCGCCTTTTTACCCATCAGTCCGTCTTTTGCCCATTGGTCCGTCTTTCGCTCATCTTTTCGCTTTCTTTCAGTTTTTCTTTTGTTCCCGCTGGTTTTCAATTCCTGGTGGGCGTGTGGCGCACACTCGCGCCCACCAGTAGCACATCCACCACGTGGCATTCCCTTAATTATTTTATTATTATTATTATTATCCATGTGGCTTTTCTTCGTTTTTTTTGGTTTTGTTTTGGGGGACCTTTTTTTTTTTTTTTCCTTTTGTCCTTTCATTTTTGGACTATCTAATGGCCTCTGGGTCGAATCCCGTTCGAGGAGCCAAAATTAGGAGACCTGCCAGTCAAGTGGGGAAAGGTCAAAAGGACCACTTTTTGAGGCTTTTTTTAGTTTTGGTCTGTAGGTATGTGCCAGTGTTGGTCGGTTCTTTACTTTTGAGATAACCTCTGGTCTTGGGTATACCTTTTTTTATTTTTGAAAAATAATTTTAAAATTTAAAATTTTAGATTTTATTTTTATTTTTAAAACATATTTTGGAGGAACCTCCAGATACTGAAATTATTTTTTTGGGGGGAATATGTAGGAACCTTTGGATATGGGTTTAGGTTTAATTTTGAAAAATAGGGCGATTCTCAAATATCAAACTTTTCATTTTCTTTCAAGGAGGCGATTCATGTTAACAATCACGATTTTAGGGTTTTAATTAGGATGACTCAAAATGTTTCAAAACAATTGTAGATTTTTATTTTATTTTAAATGCTAACATATATGACTTACATTGTAAGTTGCAAAAGATTATAACTAAATTGTTTACTAATAATTCTAAAATACACACTGCACAGTATTTCTTCGGAAATTTAACATGGTAAGCATTTGGGCATTCAACATGGCAAGCATTTAGGCATTCGACAAACTTACAACTCTTACCCCACATAATGTGTTAAGCATTGACAACAAATGATATGACATATGACTAATTGACTTCAAACAAAATCACAAATATGGTTAGCTCAAGAACTTCAAACAAAAGAATGCAAGCAATAAACCAATTGACCCACTTCAAGAATATCACATAACTATACACACTTCAAACAAAAGGAATTCACTTCACTTGACACATCAAAAGACAAATGTTGGATTCACTAGCCGATAACTAGCATCACATATACAATTGCCTATACCAGCAACCAACAACATACAATTGACCATCAACATGATAAAGTCACAAGCATTTCAAAGAAAAAAAACCTCCGTAATGTAATATAACTCACATGACTTCAAATACATGACAATCTCAACCAAAAAGTTCATGCTACAACAACATTAACCAACAACAAAATTATAACATACATGTCAAATTTCAAAATACAAATTTTGTTCTAACTAACAACATACAATGGATTTCAAAAACATACAACCTTCAAGAACATATTAAAAGATCATAAATCACATATGACACATTTGAAGAACATATGACATCAATTGTAAATCTGAATGTGCTAGGCAACAACAATGATTTAAAAACACATTGTCACAACAAAATGATGAGCAACAACAAACAACACACATAGCCCAACCCTAATTAAAGACTAGTGAAGTCTTATGTTTTTTCATCACTAGAACAAGGTAAATCCTACACTATCTACACATCTACACCCCAATCTTATGTTGGGAATTGGCATTTCCTTAATTTCATCATAATTCTCTTCAAACAACCCTTTCTCTTCGATGAAGCAAGTTTTCACATGAGTGTGGAGCTTGAACCAAAAGCCTCGAGCTAGAACTTCAAGCATGAAAAGGAATTTCAGTTATAATCATGCATAATTAAATCCATACCCTAGGTCCTAAAGGATGAATGATTTGTTACATCCATTTTATATATGGATGAAACTTTTAATGCATCATACATCTTAGCAACATATGGCTAATCCATGAACCATAAATTTAAAAAATGGATACCAAAATCAATAGATTTTTTTTTCAAAGTAGAACATATTTTTTATTTTTTTCACATACATGATAGCTTTATTAAGCAAGCCAAATGAGTTTGGTAACACTATAACTTAAGGTACCATGGCTACACATTTTTAATGTTTTACACTTCAAAAATACCCACAATGACATGAACAAGGTTCCCACTCATCATTGATAAAACTAACCACCATGGCAAAAATGTCATGCCCAACACAAGACATTCACAAATCAAAGGAAGCAATACAAGAAATGCACCAAACAAGAAAGGGAATGACATATTTCTCCCCAATTTTATTTAAACACTAAAGAAAATTTCATTCACCAGTTGGTGTTTAGAAAAAAACACAACACACCCACATTGTCTTAAAACCATGTGCCTTAACTAGGGATTTTCAATAGAAAATAAGGGACAATATCCTTTTTCTGTGTACAAAACCAAATATTTAAGAAATGCAAGTTGTGCAAGATCTAACTTGCTATAAGGTTTGTGGTTGCCAAAAAAATCAATGATTTATGAAGGGGCAATGGTCCTCCTTTTTTTTGGTTATGTTTCTATGATCTCTTATAGATTTTGTAATCTACAACAACAACCCCCACTTTGTATATTCTATTGGGTGCAACTCTAAAACATGTTTTTTCAAAGAATTAATATCATGGTCTTTATTATAGCTCACAAGCCCCTTTAAACTTTTCTCATGGGCCAAATTATGAACGTCAACATTCACATAGCCAAATGGCATAACATTCATGTCATAATTTGTAGGTTACAAGAATTAATAAAAACACCATCATTCACAACAAAGAAACTCCAATAATCAGAGAAGGATGAAAGAGGTAAGTCACATATTTTGATTTGCCAACAACTATTGAGTGAGAAGCTCCCAAGAAGCATTTACCTAAAGATTGGACGCTTCTTGTGAACCATTAGTGACTTGAATTTGAGATGCAAGTTCACTATCTTTTTCTATATCAAACAAAGGATTCAAGTTGATGAGAGGGGGAGTACTAGTGGTTGATTTCGTCATGTTAATTGTTGTAGACAAACACACAATTAACAAGCAACAATTAAGATGCATGAACAAAATTATGCATAGATTGGAAGTAACAAGTAACATTTTCAAACCCACACCTTAATTCAAGATCAATACTTTGCAATGACAAATCTTGATATAAGAAAATTACCTAATTGAGCTTTGGTCCAAAATCGTGTCATTTGAAAATAATAAATCCTTTATTGAAAACTTTAAACCTCAAAACTATGTGGCATGTGACAAAAAAAAAAGAAACAATGGCGAACAATAACTTTATTAAACTTGTTCAAAGATTGTAACAAGTAATCAAAAATCACAAAGGTAAGAATGCAATGATGGCCCAAAAAATTTCATGACACAACCTATAATGTCTAAATGCAACCAAGGTACTTCATAATCATTCATTGAGGGATGAAAGATTGTGGCAACTAGTAATCTTGGGAACTTGTTTGGTTTGTTTCCAACTCCAAGCAATAATCTCAAACACCATGCTCTTAACCTTTAGCCCTCATACAATTTGCCACAAGTGAAACAACTTCAAGCACAAAGGAAACAAAAATATCAATGCATTGCTTCAAGCATAAAAGAATTAGAAAAATACTCGCAAAAAAAGGAGAGGGAGAAACAAAAAAAAGTAAAGCTTAATAGAAAGTGGTTGTGACAAAAAGAAGAATGAAAAAGCTTAGGAGATAACAATTGTGACAAAAAAAAGAATGAGAAAGCTTGGTCAAAAAGCTCAATAGTGATGGTGATGAACAACTCAATAGGACAAAATATACAAGACAACTTAAACCCTAAACCTAAAAATTATTTAGAGTCAAAGGCAAATATTTGGGCTTTGCAAAACTAATAGTTCTTTAATTCCGAATCGAACGAGGTTTTCTAAAGAACAATGGTTGCTAGGTTTCGAGTTTAAACTTAGATTTTCAAATTGTAAATGGGTTTAGGTATGGTTCTTTTTACCCATAATTGGAATCGATAGATTTTACCCGTAGAACTAGATATCTAGCCAACATTGGTATGTACCAATGTTGGGCAATGTTGATTTTATTTTTTATTTTTAAAAAATTTGAAAACATTGATTTTAGTTCTCACATAACATTTAAAAATCAAATTAATTTTCTTTAAAAAGAAATTCATAATAGAGAACTAATCAAGGTATGAACTTTTGAAAAACAAATTTTGATTTTTAAAGTGTTAGTTCTCACAAATTTGAAGATCAATCAATTTTCAAAGGCGATTTTCACAAATTAGTTATCAAAAATTCAAAAAAAATTAGTAACTATTTTTTAATCATTAAAAAATTAATTTAAAAATCCTAGCAATAATAAGAGAAGAGTCGAGTAACACAACAAAAGAAGCTGAACAACAAATAAGAAAATAAAAATAATAATAATAAGAAAAATTCAAACAACACAACAAGAGGAACCAAACATCAACAAAACAAATAAATAACACAAAAAGAATAATGGATGTTTTCAATTATATACCTTGAGGGTAAAATTAAACAAGGATATGTCATATATAACATATAATAAATCCTAATATTAAAATCGAATTTTACTTTTGCTTTTACCTTAGTTTAGAAATTAAATAATAAGGTTATACCTTTCCTAGGTTTTTAGGTTGGGGTCTAAATTTTGGAAACGAGAAATTTAATGTCTTTACATTAAAATTTTAAAACTAAAAAAATTTAAAAATATATATTTTTGCCACAATTTTATTCTAAGGTCATCCCAAATATTTTTGAAAGTTCCACATATTATATTATTTATTCTCAAATAAATGGGTAAAATAAAAAAAGATAAAAATATAAGGTAAGTTTCAATGTTGTTTGGGTATATTGTTTTTATATATCTTTGAGTAAGTTTTTTTTTTTTTTTAAATTTAAAATTTCCAATTTATTTACCCATTGAACAAAGGTATAGTAATATTTAAAAGTTTCCATTAGGTAAGGCTTTGGGTACCCCTTGTATCATATACCCTTTTGTGACCCACAAGTGCACCATCCACTCAAAACCCATTTATCATTCAGTTATGTGGATGAACTACATCCAACCACATACAACCTTGGTAACCTAACTTGTGAACTCTCCACTTAGGTAAACTATCTTGAATTGATCAAAGCACACACTTAGTTGGGCAAGACCTTCTCAATGTTTTGACTCATAGGTATATGCATGTACACACACTAGTGATTTTTTATTTATTTTTATTTATTTCACTTTTGTGATGTAGCCAAAGTGGTGATGATCACAAGAAGATTTAGCCAAAAATGGATTACATGCTAAATACAAAAGCAAAAAAAAAAAAAAAAAAAATCCTTTTATATTTTTGGCTACCTATTTTTTCAAACCATGTATATGAAGATGAGGATTTTTCTTAATTTTCGGAATCAAATTATGCCATTGAAAATCTCACAAAAGAACATTATTTTAGCACTTTTAAAGTTTTTAAAAATTTAATGTAACTTTTTTCTACTATATATATAGCCATTACAAAAAGAAAAAGAAAAAAAGGCTAGTATGCACATCTATTTCAGCATATGAAATATCATGTTTCAAAAATCCTCATATAAAAATACTAGACCTATTATTATTATTATTATTATTATTATTAGTGTAAATTCACCTAATTTTTCCTTTAAAAAAATTAGGTGAATTTACACTAGAAAAAAACACATTTATCCAAAAGTTTCCCAATTTTTTTTGGTCATAAAATCAAAAAAAAATTCATTAAAAAAGAAAAATCATTGTGAGAACCCAAAAAAAAACCCAATTTACTTAATTATTTCAAGCATGAAAGAAAGAAAAGGGAAAAAAAAAGCAATATTTGAAAGTGAGCATAGTGAACTCGTGTGAATGGGGTAAAGATAAGTCCCACCTCAGCAGCTTCATAGCCTCCAGCTGTGCAAGCAGCGTCGTCGAGGGATCGGTAGTGTGAAACGGAAGTGGTTTCGGTCCCAGTGCCCCCGGATGTCCCGAGCAACGCAGAGCTCCTCCGGCAGCCTTCCGAAGAAGAAGAGGAAAGCCAACGGCGAAGGGCCTCGCGCGCGCGATCCTTTCCTCCTCTCCCAAATTTTCTCTTCAAGAAGCTGGAAAGGAGCGCTCAGTAGACGGCAAAGATGATGCAAGCAGATACGCCACCGAACCAGACCATCTATATCAACAATCTCAATGAAAAAGTCAAGAAAGAAGGTGCTCTCCTCATCCCTCCACACTTTCTTCTTCTTTTTCTTCTTCCCGCTTCCTTTCGCCACCAACCTTCCTGTCTGACCTAGTTGTTCTCCGTGTGAATTTCTGCTTGTGCTTCTTGGTTTCTCGGATTGCTGCTTGGCCTGGACCTTTCTCTGCATCTCTTCTTCTTCTGCATGTGTGCATTGCCTGATCGTTTGCCCTTATTACTAGGTTTAGGATGTGGACTGCATTGCCTGATTGTTTGCCCTTATTATTCCTAGGCTTAGGATGTGGACTGCATTGCCTGATTGTTTGCCCTTATCATTCCTAGGCTTAGGATGTGGACTTCATTGCCTCATTGTTTGCCCTTATTATTCCTAGGTTTAGGCTGTGAACTGCAGTTCCAGAATTGCTGCAGTTTTTCTAATGTCATCATCAGGGCATAGGAATTACAGCACCTAGTTTTGATGTTTGTGTATTGTCACTAACAGCATGCTTGCAATGTGTGAGAGGACTTTGATTCTTTAAGGAGTCTGTTGTTTTCTACAAGATGTTTAGTCCTTTATTGGTTGGGAACCTGGGGCAGAAGGAGAGTTTTATGTGGGATGAAATTGCAGCAGGAATGCTGCAAATGTTGGCTGTCCTGTTGGAGCAGCAGCTTAGACATGCATGGAACTAAGACTGGCTTAAATGATTATGATGCATGGTGGTCAAGGGGCTGACTTGATCTGCATTTACAATCTTCTGTTTAGGGAAATAGGCATAAGGAACCTGGTAAAAGACTTTGCAAGCATGGTCAGAAAACTGGAGGGTTTTAGGGTTTATCTGAAATCAGCTCAAAGCTCTACTACCAGCACATTGGAGCTGCCTTCTGGCACACTTAAAATTCCCTAGTAACACTTTATGTTGTAGTTTTAAGTTATCAAAAAGCAAGTTTAATGTGTGCTTTGTAAATCTACAAAGTTTATTCTTGTTCAGATGATTTTGATTAATTGGTTTTGTTTTGGGAACTACTTGACAGGAATTTGCACATTTTACTCTTCTTCTTTGTGTTGCAAGCTTTGTCTTTTAAGGGTATATCGATCATGCAGGAGGTGTGAACCACTTCCCTGTACATAGACCTCTCTATGGCTTTGGCTTAGATGTTACTTTTGCAGGGATGAGCTAGAATGATTTGAATCTTACCCCCAGACACTTTTGGGAGCTTGAATGAGGATATCACATCATTACGGAGCTTTTCTGTTGCTTCTGGAGATGCAACAGAAACTCTGGACACAGATTTTTGTATACTTGTTTGCCAAAAAAATTGGACAGATTGTGTTCCTTATCTACACTGAGTGTCAGGTGCTGATGAAGCCAGTGGGGAGTAATGGCAGCAAGGCAGTCCGATTCATGATGAAGGTGATGGTCTGATATACATTGTGAGTGATGCTCACAATGTTATGACCAGACTCATTTTTATCATGTTCATTTGGTTTTGCTAGAACTGATGTGACAGGTGATCTTCACAGTGTTATTGTTGAGTTTTCTCTGCAATCTCATAGATATTGGGTTTCACTTTGACCTTGGAAATACAAATGCCATGAAGACCATAGTAGACATCCTTTGTTGCTGATACTATATTAATGGGATTTTGCTTTGTTGTCAGCAGAGCTCAAGAAATCACTCTATGCAGTGTTTTCTCAGTTTGGGAAAATTTTGGATATCGTTGCCTGCAAGACTTTGAAGCTTCGGGGGCAGGCTTGGGTGGTGTTTGATGATGTCACTGCAGCAACAAATGCGCTTCGTCAGATGCAGGGTTTTCCTTTTTATGACAAGCCTATGGTTAGTGCTTTTGTCCCATTTTTCTTTGAATCCACTCTGTGTTCTTGATGCTGTGTTTTTCTCTCTGCAGTTCCTGTTTAACCAGTTATTTCTTGAATAAGATATCTCTATTGGACACTGGGGTTTAACCAGATGTAAAATTGACACTGTAAATTGTTTGAGAATTTATTGCAGAGAATTCAATATGCCAAGACAATATCAGATGCAATAACCAAGGCAGATGGGACTTATGTTCCTAAAGAGAAGAGGAAAAAGCAAGAGGAGAAGGGTAAGAAACTTCATAGACCCACAAAATTTACAAATGTTGCCCTCCTCTTTGTTGCCAAGCTGCATTATCAGCCTCACTTTTATGCTTGTCTTTCTGGATTCAGAGCTTTGTGCTGTACGATATTTGTTGACACATTTGAAGGCTGGTGGCAATGGAATGTGTGTTTTTTCCAGCTGAGAGGAAGCGGAGGGAGCAACAAGCAGATATGGCTGCAGCACCTATGGCCACGGCCTATCCACCACCATATGGTGTACCTCCTCCTGTGAGTACTACTCCTTGGTTCCTTTGGGATGGATGTTTTCTTTGTGCTTTGTGCTTGCTACTCTTCATCCAACTGGATGTTCTGTCAGCAGCGAGTGACAAAGTGCTTTGGGACCACCTGCTATCATACTTAGTTGTAGCCACTGATACTGGTACCACCTAATTGTCCCTAACATTTAGTTCCAGGCTTCTCCTTTCTTACAACATGTACATATGCAACCTAAAACCAGGTTGTGAATAGGCACCCTTTCCACAGAGATAGTTCTTACTTTTGTCTCTCTTCCATGTCACTGCGTTACTAATGTTTATGAACACTCTCAGCCAGAGACTGGAGATGTCAACATGATCCATGTGCCTAATGTTGAGTCTGGTATTTCAAACTATGTCAAATCTATAGTTTTATGCAGAAAGTTTTGTAGGGTCTTTAGGCTTTTGGCTCCAAAGAGCTCAAATGGTGACTCTAATTATTATTCCAAAACCAGAGCTCACCTATAAACCAAACCAGAGAATTACTTAACAAAGAAAGATTTATCTTGTGACTTTTAGCATTTCAAATCTTCAAATAATCTATTGAACTTGATTCCAGGTGGGTGGGTTGCTTTGTTCTCAAATTCATACATTTCACAAGTCTTTCAGTGTTTACTCTCTTGTCTCCATCACCTAGCTTCTTTTCTTCCCTGTAGTAGTTTCCCTTACTTCTTGGTTTCTCTGTTTGTGTTTCAATTGTCCTAGCTGGCATTATGGCTGAGTCTTCTGATCATTCTGCACTCATGACACAGGTTTGGTGTGGTGAGTAATTTTTGACTGCTTTCCTGTTCTGAATAATGAAGGACTGACAAAGTCAGTGGGGCATGTTATGCTATTTAGTCAGTACCATACATGTTCCTGTAGATGGTCATGCTGTAGATGGTCATGTGAGAGACTATTCTTCACATTACTTTTCAGTTCTCTTTTCTTATTTTTTCTTGTCTCTTCCTTCCATAGTCTGTTCTAATGGTCTCCTGACACTTGGTCTGAGATCTCTCTAACCTTGTTGTGAGGTAAGCTCATGTTTTTTTCTATTGGGCTTGACTCAAAATGTACCTATGAAGAGTCCTCAATAGTTATGAAGATATGACATGGCAACATAGCTGGGATGTAAGTTGTAGTATTGCAGCCAGAACTGTTGACTGCAAGTATCATCAAAGATTCATCATTTGTTCTACCTATGTGCGGACTGATGATTTATGCTTCTGCAAGGTTTGGCACAGAGCACTCCCATATCTTCTATGATCTACACATGTTATGTCAAGAAATGTAGAGCATGGATGATGAACTTAAAGGTTGTAATGACCATACAGGCTCAGCAACAGTACCAGGTACCTAGGCCTATGGTACCAGAGGTGCCAGCCCCACCCAACAGCCTGCTGTTTGTGCAAAACTTGCCACGTGAAGCTACGAGCTTGGAAATCCAGATGTTGTTCCAGCAATTCCCAGGCTTCAAGGAGGTCCGCATGATTGAGGCAAAACCCGGGATTGCATTCGTGGAGTTTGGAGATGAAATGCAAGCAACAGTTGCCCTTTCTGCTCTCCAAAACTTCAAGATCACACCTAGCCATACCATGCTGGTTTCATACGCAAAGAAGTAGATGTGTCTCTGAGCAAATCAGAAAGCAGATAACTTCTCCCCCCTTACATGGTTTGTCGGCACTGTAAGTCCAGATCTACCATGCTTGGGGAGGGTCTTCAAGAGTCCCAGTATAGTTCTTCAAGAGTGCTTTAGCAACCAAACAAAATCTGTACTCAAGGGTGGTGGATCATTGATGGCATGACAGTGCCTAGAAGCAATGCAGTAGTTTAGTTCTTTTTGTATTTTGCTCTGAATGGATGCCCAACTATGAAAAAAGTTTAGACTCAGGCAGGCATTGTGGTTAATTCATGAGGAGAGAGAGATGAGGGATAGGGCATATGACACAGCTGACAAAGTTTTGATGTGAAATTCCCGGTGATTGCTGTCTTGCATTTTGGGAGCAGTTATTGAACCTCCACCAATTTGGTGATATGAGATTTGGAGAGGAAAACAATCTCTTTTGTGGAATTACATCTATCTTGACCTGTCTTCTTTCCCCAGGTCGATGTCTTTTTTCCTTTTCCCTCCTCACCTCAGCATGCTTTTTCCTTTGTCTCCATGATGCACTCATGGAGACAAGCTCTCTCTAGTCTTCTACAAGAGGGATTGGATTCCAATCCAGGCTGTAATAAGCTCAGGGTGTAAAAATGTTATTGAATGAATTCCAGATCGGGAACAGAATGAGAGCTTTTCACTTGTTGCATTTGCACAAATTCAACAGAGAGCTTTCACAATTTGCAGATATTGAACAAGTGCATCATTGTTGGTTGTTGCACATTGTTGTTGGATTGAGAAAATCTCAAGCTTTGCTTGAGAAAGATCAACATTCAGAAAAGTTCAAATTCTTGAGATTGGATCAAGAAATTCTTGTACCTGTGTTTCTAAGAAATGCCAACAGCTTCAACTTCCAATGGTGACAGCATCCACTTCTGCACTTGACAGATTGTACAGAGCTCCATACTTATTTGACAGATAGTTGAGGAAGCATGAAGCATCGAGCTTGCTGCCTGTGACTTTCTCGACAAGCTCATCTGCAGTCTCATACAACGAACCAACAGTATGAATTTTCTCACGTAACCATTCTCGCAGTGGTTTGAATTTGCCTTCCTTGATACATTTGCGAAGCTCAGGAATCTCCTTCTCAGCTGCCTGGAAGAGCATGGCTGCATAAACAGCTCCCAATGTGTAAGTCGGGAAGTAGCCGAACAGTCCAATCCCCCAGTGAATGTCTTGCAAGCAGCCTTCAGCGTCATTTAGAGGTACAATTCCCAGGTACTCTTCCATCTTCTGGTTCCAAACTGCAGGTACATCTGCAACTTGGAGTGATCCATGGAGCAATCCTTTCTCAATTTCGTATCGCAGAAGAATGTGTAGGGGGTAAGAGACTTCATCTGCTGAAACTCTGATGAAAGAAGGCTTGATTTCATTGATGACTTTGTGGAATTCTGTGAACTCACTGTGTGGCAAGGATGAGAAACTCCTGAGTATGATCGGCCAATAATGCTCCCAGTACTCTGCACTCATCCCTACTTGTTTCTCCCACAAGAGCGACTGGCTTTCATGCATACCCATTCCTGGTGGCCTTGAAACTGGTAATCCTTCCTTGCAAGCTTGTGCATTGCGTCCTTGCTCATACAATCCATGCCCTGTTTCATGTAGTGTGGCAAGGATGCCAGAAGAGAGCTCTGTCTCACTGAATCTGGAAGTGATTCTGACATCAGAAGGAGACATGATGTTGATAGTCATGGGGTGTACAGACTCATCAAATCTGCCACTGTTGAACTCGAACCCGAGCTCCTCTGAGAATCTTCTGGCCAGTCGCTTCTGTGTTTCTAGAGAGAAGGTGCCACTGAAGAGGTCCTTGGATTGTAGGAATTGGCGATTGGGTCCTTGTCTTGTCTTGTGAATCTGTCTTACCAGGCTGATGAGTGGGGTTTTGATGGAAGCAAAGAAGGGATCCAATCGCTTGGTTGAAGCTCCCCTCTCAAATTTGTCCAGACAGAAATCATAGACATCACTTGTGGGTTCCACTGCGGCTGCTTCTTGTTTGATGATGTCAATCCATTCCTGAAGCACAGGAGCAAAGAGGCTGAAATCCTTTTCTTTCCTTGCTTTCTGCCAGGTATTCACTCCAGTGGCTTCTAGCTTTGCTGCTCGTGCAGCCAGCTCTACTGGTTTCTTCCTCGTCCTGTTGTAATCCCGAGCTGCTTCTCGCACGGACGCAATCTCCAGCTGCGAGAATCCCAATTCCCTCAGCTTCTCAAATTCCGCCATCAGCGTTTGCAGGTATGCTCCCAGCTCCTCGTCCGTCTGATGCGCATGTACCACCCGCGCAATCACCGCTTGCTGCTCTCCTCTGGCCGTCACTCCATTCACTGGCATGTACACTTGCTGGTCCCATGTGAGCAGACTCTGTACACCTTGAAGCGCACTAATCTCCTTCAGCTTCACTTTCAGATTCTCGAAAACTTCCTTCAGATCTCCACGTCTACCATCATACCCTTCAGCAGCAGCAGCAGCAGCAGCAGCAGCCCCTTCCCCTCCTGCACCCATCCCTAATCCTGCCGCTCGACAACCACCAACACCCACCCTGGAACCCAAAGCTTTCGTGCAACTAAATCTCCGGAAACAAGGAATGGGTCGTTGCCAAAACCCGCCAATTCTTCTTCCCAAGGAAGCAGACCCACTACTTGAGACTCGACAAGAGACAGAAGAAAGATGGGAAGAGGAGGAGATGGGTCGGAGATGTAGGAGCGGTGCAGGAACCACGGAGGAGGAGGAACAACAAAGAGAAAACGATGGCAGCGCGCAGGAACCACCACCAGCAAACTGCTGTAACAACACTACTACTGCCATGGCCAACAATAGCGAAACAGTAGTGAGTTTGCTGCGACGCAAAAGATGAATCCCTCGCGACTCAAACCCAAAGCTGCTTCGGAAAACGTCGACAGATCACGTACGTCTTCTTCTTTCCTCCCCTACGACCTTTTCACATTCCCATTTGTTCTTCTTCGCACGTAGGTACTTAGTCCTAACCATGTTTTGCAGCGAAAGTAGTGCTCCTCTTTCTCCTTCACCCATTCAAGCTTTGATGCTGTGGATGCAGTGCAAGCAAGCAGCTCAAGTTGCTACATCCAGTTCTCGCATTTTTCTTGAGAAGAGTTCTCTCGCAACTTCTGCAGATTGTGAAGATGTAATGTGTGTGCATTTGATGGGCGTGTGAATCTTCCGTATGTGATGATCTGTTCAATCCTTGTCTTTCAGCAAGAGGTTGTTGCACACAGAAGTTCTCTCTTCCAGCTTCCTCATGGATCAAGGATGATGATGTGAACGTCTGAAACTCTGCATTAGGTTTGTTTGCTGTATTTTCCTGCAATATTTGCCGGTTAATGGTGCAGGATTCTTCTGTTGCAGTCTTCAGGAACACAAGCAAGCTTTGGGAGCTTGTGGTGCAGGGTTCTTCTGTTGCAGTCTCTACAAAAGCAAGCAAGCTTTGGGAGCTTGTGGTGCAGGATTCTTCTGTTGCAGTCTTTAGGAAAGCAAGCAAGATTTGGGAACTTTGTCTTTTGAAAGCACTGTTGCAAAAAAACACTTGGTCATGTTCTCTGAGGGATGGAATCTCTTATCCTTGGCTTCGTTTCCAAAGACAAATTGCTATATCTGTTTGGGAGCAGAGAAGAAACACTACTGTGGCAGGATCATAAGCCATCATCTTCTCTCTAAAATCACTTTCATGGTGTCCTTCTCCTGCAGAAAGCTCTTCTTGTAGCTTCCTGCTCTTGATATTTTGCATGATCAAGAGATGTCATCTGCTGAGTTGTACTGTCATTCAGTTTTCTGCACACTTATTATTAAGATGTGAACCCTATACGAGGTTGACAACTTTGCTGATTCTTTTCACCAGGATTTCTACCTTGAAGAGCAAAACTCAGACCACTCCAGACGAGATCTTTATTGCCACATTCTTGTGGAATTGGTGCAACAGGTGCATGGTGATGCTTGTTTGACTATTCTTGAATCCAAGTGAGGGATACAAAATTGATATTTCCAAGGCTTAGAGAAATCAGATGCTGATGCTGAGCAGTTTGCAGATCTACAAAGTTTCCTGAATTGGCTCAGCTCTCATTATATATATAAGATAAGCAGAGGGAAAGACTCTGGGTGGACTATGTTGGAGTGCTTGGTGCCAATATTGCTGCTTGCATAAGGAGGAGACACATTTCAATACCACCATATCCATTACCAACTTCACTCAATTCTTGCAGCTTGTGCTATTTCAATTGCTTGTTTGCTCAGGCAGTTTGAGGAAATGAGTAACAGTGAAATGAAGCTTAACCTCATAAGCTTGTTGCAGCTTGAATGAGGATACTATTTAGCTTTTTTTTATGAGTGATGATGCCACTTGAGTGCAAACCAATATCACGACTTTTAAGTCTTCCCTGTTGCTTCCCGGATTCTGCAACAGAAAGCAGTAGACTTGTTTGCCCTAAATTCTGAGCAGTTGGTCGTACACTAATCTACACCTTCTGTGAGGAGCTGATGAAGTCAGTGAGGGAGTAATGGCAGCTAATCCCTGCCCCTTCCACAATCAAACAAGCTGATGGTCTGATACTTTGCAGGTGACAATCTTAAGGTTATGACTGCACTCAATTCATGTGTTTGTTTTGTTTGGTTGGAACTGACACAACAGATATGATTCAAAATGTTTTTTCAGGTGTAATTTTTCTCCGCAATCACATGAATTTTTTCTCAGAGAATCTACGTCAGAGATGAATGAATGTTGTCATTATCAGCTGCGATACAGAGGAAGCTTTTGTGAAGGATGCACTAGTGTCTGAACCACATCAAATTTCCCATGGGAAAGAAAAAACGCTCTTGTTTGTTTGCCCTAGTGGGTATCTCTGTTATCTCTTCTCTCCCAAGTCTGTCACAGCTTGATTGATTATCCATGTTTATATGATTGCAGAGAAGCAGCTGTTTTAAGAGCTTGAGATTCCATTCAGTTACCTTGGCATCATATTAACCTTCTCGAGCACACACTCTAGAGTTTTCTCTGCAATCTCATAGACATGGATAAATCACAGCAATGCCACTTGCAAGCTTAGCCATTGTGTTTCTATTGATAGGAACATGTACCTACATACGCACACAAAAGCAGGTGTGAAGATAGTGGGAGATCCCTGGATTTTGATGGTACTGCAGCCAGTGATGTAGCATAAGCTTACACTTGTGTCCATGTTGGTATTTGAAGGTCCTTACGGAGCAAGGTCTACAACTAGAGTGATCCTGACATAATCCTGCTCTTTCCACAGCAGAAACTATAGTGAAAAAGTGTAGTTTTACGTTGACTCTTTTCAGCTTGCCAATGAGTTAAGCACTCACTGTAGAGTTTGGATATTCTATAATCCATTCTGCTCTGTTATGGTTGGCAGCAGTTCATCAAGGTTATCCACATGAGGCAAACAA
The DNA here is from genome assembly GCA_963920785.1 of Sphagnum contortum. Taxonomy (NCBI): domain Eukaryota; kingdom Viridiplantae; phylum Streptophyta; class Sphagnopsida; order Sphagnales; family Sphagnaceae; genus Sphagnum; species Sphagnum contortum. The sequence goes on from OY987288.1 coordinate 5,815,428, forward strand.
TGACATTTGCACTCCTTGCAAGCTCGGATTTGCAAGATGAAAGAAGAGCCAGACTGCTTCAGATCATAAATACATTCCTTCCTCAACCACCACCACTTGAATATGCTTTGCCAAGGAAACGAACCTGGAGATAATCGTATCCAGCCAATGCTCCAGCACCTGCAACTGCTCGCAAAACATTTGCACCAGCACCCTTGAATAATGACCTGAAACCCTCCCGCTCAACAATCTGCTTGAAGCAGTCCCATGAGTTCCTGTATTTCACAGCCTCTCCAGAGGTCATCATCATCCGGCGCCTGACTGTATCAAATGGGTATGATGCAAACCCAGCAGTTATGGTGACCACCCATCCTAGTGTGAAATTGGCTAGGAAGTTTTGCTGTGGAAAACAGACATGCAAACCATCAGCTTTCAGGTAAAAGGCCCTTTGAAATTTACATCATAGATCATCATGGCATTCTTCAATTGTGTGTGACTGGAATGTAGTCTGTGTTAGTTGCAAAAAACTTGTTTCATGAACACTGATTTACCCTAAGAGTATCCTTTGTCAGCCTCTGGATCTAACCAAGACAAGTTACAATATCAGAAATTATTGAATCCTACTGTACTGCTATCTCTAGACTGTGTTGATAGAAAAGTTTGTTGGACGACATGGCTATACTTGGAGAGTGGTTTTGGAAAATGCACCTGAAGTTCTCCCTTTAACACAATAGGCTTCAAGGAGTCATAAAGTCCAAAGTAGAGGCCTCGGTACACAATGATACCAGCACAAGAGATACCAAAACCTCTGTAAAGCCCTCTAATGCCATCAGTTTGCACTGTCTTCTTATACACATCCAACAAACCATTGTACTGACGCTCACCAGTAGGAGACTTGGCATCAGCAGCTAGTCGAGTACGGGCATAGTCCAAATGATACACAAAGAGCAGGGAAGTAGCACCAGCTAAGCCTCCTGATGCAAGGTTTCCAAGAAACCACTTCCAGTAGCCATCCCTATCCTTCCTATATCCAAAGAGGCTCTTGAAGTAGTCCTTGAATGCAAAATTCAGTGCCTGCATTGTGCAGAGTTGAAAGTCATTCAACAGACTATTTGACTGAAAAGTCTGGAACAGCTTAAGCAACTGATAAATTGGTGTTGTCTGGCTATCACACTTGTGATGCATTTTGTACTGTTTCAATACCTTCAGCAGGTGCATTTGTGACATGGTGATTTTGCATCTTGCACCTACTGACAATTGTCAGATGCCATGGTGGATGTGACTTGATGCAGGCTCTCAGAATGGCATCTTCTACCTGACCTAAAGAAACACATCCAGGTTCTCATACCTGTGTAGGAAAGTAACGGAGGACATTTGCAAGATTTCCACGCCACAAGGCAAGGACACCCTCTTCCTTGACAGTTCGTTTGAAGCAATCAAGAATGCCCCTGTAGGGTTCTTTAATACGACCCTGTCTCAGCAGCTCGTCCTGGTTCTGGAGGAGGAGCTTGACTCTCTCAATGGGTGCTGCAACAGTTTTTGAGACAGCAGCAGCAATTCCTCCCATGAAGAAATCAGTCGTAAAATCCCGGATGTGATCCTTTTCCTTTGATGCTGGGACAAAGACTGGAAGTTCTGGCATGCATAAACTTGAGGGTACCAAGTTCTGGCCTCCTGTCAAGTCAATGGGGCAGAGGCTGCTCAACCCAGCAGCTCTGACAACAGTAACATGTGGCCACATGTCCCTTACAAGCCTGCTTGTCAAAAAAGGAGATTCATATGTAATCTGATGTCGATGGGTAGAATACGCATGCCAATTCGGCGCCAGCTTTGAGTACAAATATGAGTACTGTGGCATCTTTTGCACCCTAGTGTCAGCATGAAACTTTTCCATGTCCCAAAGTTTATGTTCTGCAGCATGAGAGCAGAAATCCAACAGGTCACCATCAGGCATGTAGTTACAAGAGACCTTACAAAAGACATCTGTACATGCCACCGACAACAAGATCAAGAGCAATAAGAGTTTGGGTGCAAATGACAATAACCACAGACTGTAACCAGCTGGTGATGCGGGCTGTAGAAGACACACATGTGTCTAGTAAGTCCCTTGAGTCCCACAATACAATTTTTTGAGTAAAACAGGAAAAGAGAGCCTTCAAGTGATGGCTTCTGCAGCTCCAACATGACACAGTGTAAAGAGTGTTCATGTGATACAAACTGCAGTCGTGTATGCAAACCTAGCACATTGTGCAAGTTTTCAGTCTGCATGACAGAAGATCTAGCCACAATGCAAACTTTAGTACAATTCAGGCATACAGAGAGAGTATAAACTTGTGAAGCAGTAAATGCTAGCCATGGACAGATTTTCTAGAGACTTTATATGCAGAGTATGGAACGGCCTGGGCCTTAGGAGCATTAGAAAACAGACCTGTGTGAGTACTTCAAAACTTTCTTGGATTCAACACAGCCACAGAAAGAGTTGTTGGAGGTCAGATCAAGTGCAGGAGACTTGTGCAGGACTGTCCTGTACATGTCTCCTGCACTTTTGACATGCAAAAGCAAGCAAGAAAAGAAACTATCAACGTCGCAAAAGAGACTAGAGTTCTCGACAGCGCAATGAGGCCTAGAAGTACATGCAAGGAACAAGGAACCTATGGTTTCAAGAGTCCCTGTTTCATCACTGCAACATGCATAAGGAAAACGGAGAAGACATGTATGCATCTCTAAACACTTCGGAAACGCGGTTCGAACCTCGATCAATTGCAACACAAGGAGAATTCTTTCACAAATGAGCATCGTGAGACGAGACAGAAAACAGAAAAAGGCCCGAAACTACAATAACAAAGCCAGACTCCGCGTCCTGACCTCGAAGTTCCGAAAACTGCCGGCCGGCGCCTTTGTTCAACTCCATTTCACAAAGGAGCCATGCAAATTCAGCGCCACAAGTTAGAACATACAGAACATCATAGTAAAGCAGAAAATCTTTTCACGTGTTTTATGACGCAAGAGACAGAAAGCAACAGCGTGACAAAAGACGTGACTTCTGATATTGCACGAAAACCGGAAGATCGCTTGAAGGAGCCATGCAGCAAATTCAGCGCACAATGATCCGAAATTTTAAAAAGCATAGAAGACTTACTAACATCCTAGTTTCAGAAAACACTTTCACGTGTTTTGATGTAAGAGACAGATGAAGAACCTACAGGAGGACAAAAGACACTTTCTGATATCATTGCACGAGAAGCAAAGGAGCGAAGCATCTAAAAGATGTAGGTGGCAAAAAGAACGGGATGCAATTCACAACATGGGACAAAGACTCCGACGGCAGATTTGGCCCATTTTTGGGAGCAAAAGAATCAATCACCTGGGAGAAAATTAGAAGACAAACGACAATTAGAAGGAGAGGAGAAGGAAAGGAAGTACATCACCACGAGAGAAAGGAAAGGGGCGAGATGTAGCGATGGCGCTTGTGTTGCGTTTGTTGCATGCACGCGAGGGAGCTTCTCTCCTCTCCTTTCTCTTCTTCCCAAGAGCGCCGCAAAGCACGCCTGACGCTCATCCGCCACCTTTCACCAGTTGCTCGCTGCAACGCTCCCGTCCCGTCCCGTCCCGTTCCGTTCCGTCCTACCCCTCTCGTCCGTAGGTACATTCCACAATCCAGAATCGGCCTGGCCATTTATAGTAATACCAGCTTCAGGGGGGGGGAAGTACCCTAATTACCTTTACTATTCATTCTGGCAATAATTCAATTATTTTCAATAAATACTGATTTATTTATTTATTTTATTTTTATTATTATTTTTCCAAAATTAGTTGTCCACAATGCCAGAAATTTTAGAAAAATATATTGGTTTATTATTTGTACATGGGTTATTTTGTTTTATTCCAAGTCTATTTTTAAATGGTCACATCTTTTGAAAGTGCCAAAATTATTTTTTTGGAAAATTTTTATCATGAAAATCTCTCTCGACACTCTAATTTTGGCTATCCATGTCAAAAAATCATGAGTTACAAAGTCATCATCATAACTCAAAACCTTTGAAATAAAATGGAAGTGACTTCCCCCCCCATAATGGCATTATTCTTCTAATGACTAGGTTTAATTTGGGGAATCAAATCTTCAATTTGTATTGCATTATTGAAGATTGTATTACAAATTGAAGATTTGATTCCCCAAATATTCAACTATTGTTTGATTTAGAATAGAGGATACTTGTAATGCAAAGTGTCCAAAGATGGGTTAAGCTAAGTATTGGCCCATCAAATGAAACAAACACTTTGAGGAGCACACACACACAATCAATGAATTGACAATAACATCACCATCACAATTACAATGATTGTATTTTTAATGAAAACTCGAATGCATAAAAAGTGTTAAGAAAAAAGGGGATTAATTGAATCATGTCCCATGCCCATTGTGAAAGATGACATCCAACAATCGAACCCCAACTTCTGTTGGTGGACCGAGAATCTATGTTGATGATGATGATGATGATGATGATGAATTGTGAAGTGGGTTGAAGAGATTGACACCTTTTTGGTCATTTGGAGATGGGTTTGTGAGCAATCTCACTGTTATTCGTGATGAAGGTGAGTGATGATGGTCTGATACTTTTGTGACCAACTCTCTCATAAAGGTTTGTGGTTATGACTGCACTCAATGTGGTGGTTACCTTTTGAATTGTTGTTTGTGGAGATTTCCCAGTTGTCACTCATCAACTCATGTTGTTCTTGAAATCGTTCCTCATCAGTTGAGTCTGCCAGACAGAATTAAGAATCAGGAGATAAAAAGAGTGTGATTGCATCTTGGTACATGTTGGATGCATTTTGGGCAATCCCCCATAATTGTTGCACTGTTTATGTGCACACTCTTATTGTTTTACTTTTGCCACTTATGACATTTCGGTATTGGGCATTCTCTTGCTTGCTTGAGTTTCAGTTATAGAATACTGTCAATATTTTAAGGTCTTTTAAGGAGCAAGTTCTGACAACCATAGCAATCCTGACATTCTAAGATAGCCCCAATTTTCAGTAACCCCAATGTTTCCATTAATCCATTCTGCTTCGTTGTTATGCAGGTTGGGAGAATGAATCAAAAGCAAAGTCGTGTTTTGAGACAAAGGAACCATAACTTATGCATTAGTATTTTTTCCAAGCAGTTTCTACTATGGATCTCAACGCACCAGAATGGGTAGTATGTCTTTTCTATGTTCTTTGGGCTTCAACCTATCTCATCAATTTGTCATGATTGTCTCCAGATGTGCAAAGGGGGAGATTGTTTCTACTTGGTGCTCATTTTACAAGTGTAGAAACAGAGACTCAGGAAAAAGGAGTTTTGTATACTAAGTGCATATGCTCCAGGAGTTTTCTATACTAGTTGTTGACTCAAACAGATAGCTCAATTACATGAACAAAGTGTGCTTTGGGGAAGAAGAAGAAGAAGAAGAGGCTGTGAAAGTGGTCCCCAGCAACCCATCTGCCAGTATAAGGTTTGTCAGATACTTTGATGATCCAATAGTAAAGCTTTTAAATTGGTGCTTCCTCAATTCATTGCAACGGGATATTCATCAGGTTTGTCAAGTACTTTGACAACCTGAGAGTAGGAAGATTTAGGGTCTAGGTGTAGCAAAATTGCTTTTTGGACTTGGTGCTTGAATCCTTCGGAAGAGGAGATCACCAGCTGGTTTGTCAGTCAGGTACTTTGATGATCAGTTTGTAAGTTTTTCTAATTGTTTGCATCAATCTTTCCATGAGGATCATCAGCTGAAATGAAACCCATGATCTTTCTGAAATCGGCATCTGCCCACAGCCAGATTTCCCCACAACAACAAAGATGCTGCCCAGTACCTTCCTCTTTATGGATGGTGGGTGCTCAACAACAGAAGTGTGAGAGGCACTGTCAATGTTAAGATTCTGGTGCCAATGATGTTTCCGTGATTACATTTAGGTCAGTTTTGTTTTGAAATGCTTACAGTAGTCCAGATTGATGATAAGCATGTCAATGAGCTTGAATCCTCCTCACCATCCAGCCTGAGGATGACCCATGATCTTATTAGGCATTAATGTGATTGCAATTGTTGCAATTTGACACCCTGATTGCAAAGCAAGATTTCTGTCACAATCTTGTCCAGCAAGATTGCAAATCAAACATTTGCATCACAATTTGTGAACCTGATTGCAAAGCAAGATAGATTTCTGTCACAATCCCTAATTGCAAGGCATGACTTCTGTAGCAACTCAAGAGGCTTGATTGCAAAGCATGATTAGAGATAGATTTCCAGGGTGCAACAACACACAAGCTGCACAAAATTGGCACACTTGCTGAGCCAGAGATTGGACACCAATTTGAAACCCTAAACCCAAATCTCTCAACTATAGATAGAATACAAGTTTGAGGCTTTGAAGATCAGCTGCAGGAGCTGCAAATATATACTATTGTACATACTCAAATGCCACTTCAATTGACTGCTTCCACATCTGGAGCTAGCAGCATGACCCAATGAACCAGAACTTTGTCTGGGTCTGAGTCTGGATGCATCAGCTGTATCATGGACCAGAACTAGACTGGGTCTGATGAGTCCATGAGGGACGCAGCAGCAGCTGATGGACCCAGAATGTTTGTGGGTCCAAGTCTGTGAAGGAACTTGGAGCTGAGCTTGTTGATGTGGATCGCTATTTACAAGCTCTAAAGATGTATGTGGAAACATATAACTCGGTCAACTACCATTCACCTCACTAAGGTAGCAATGAGCTGGTGACTACAGATTTCACTAGTCAACTACCATTCACCTCACTGAGATCGCAATGAGGTGGTGGCTGCCTGCTTCACCCTCTCCCAAGGGAAAAGGATCCAAAAAATCCTCACACCCCAACCCCGGCCCCCCTTCCTCCTTTCCCTAAAGAAGAAAATACTAGAGCTTTGAGGCCAATCAAGGTGTAAAAGACATAGAACTAGTTTGTGAGAAGATGGGGATGGCAGAAAGCCAGCCTGAGTGTGTGTGTTATTCAGCTGTTGAGATGGTCATGGACTTGGTTCCTTGAGGAGAGTCTTCTTCGGCCTCTGACAAAGTTGTAGAATCTCCTCCTAGACAAAGCTCCCACTTCCTGAATTGTTTCTAACCTGGGTTTCCAGGAGGAAGAAGAATTGGTTGACAAGGCGCTTGCACCAGCAGCCTGTTGAGCTGTGGAAGTTCTAGCTGCATTTGACATCATGTACATGCTTCGTAGATCTGGTGTAGAGAAGCTCACAATTGGCAGCTGCTCCGAGTCCTGCATCAGCTCACGAAGCAGCTCCTCGTCTTCCAGCGTGCTGTGAGCCGACTGTGTTGCAACGCAGGTGTCGTCTCTCGTGATTCTCAAACCAGTTGTCATCAATCCCTGAAGCTTCAAGCGGTTGATGAGGATCTCACCGAGAGTGGTAGTGCTACTTGCGTCTTCCTTGCTCAGATTTTTTTTTGCGTCGACGCCTTTGCTGCTCCTGTTCCGGTTTTCATGTGCAGCAGCTGCTCCCGACGACGCGTGAGCGAGTCCAGCTACTAGAGGACCTTGGAACTGGGAAGCGGGAAGAAGGTAGTAGAGACGACCAAGCTCGAGCTGTACATCTGCGGGCAAAGCTGCTTTCTTTTGAAGTCGTGCTGATCTCGACTTGGAGGACTGCTGCTGTTGCTGCATATTCATGACGGCGCTGGAGTGACAGACTAAATGTTGTGGGTAGTCCATCATCAGCTCCGCAACCGTGATGGGTTCCTTGAACTCTGTGAAGCTCCCATCTATCATCACTACTCTCGCACAGCTACTGGCTATCGAATTCGCTCGCTTGCTTTTCGTCATTGCAATCAATGCGTTCCCCATGATTTCTCAAAATCCAAGCTGCACGGCGAGCTTCCTCAAAGCTGCTGCAGCTACTGCAAGCGAGTCTCGATCTCGGAGCACAAGACCGGTAGCAAAACTCACTGCTACCCCTACAAGAACACAACAGAGCTGTATAAGCTCCACAACCTTGCCGACGTTGTCCCAGCTTATAAAGCTCCAAATTCCGACAAAACGAACATCGCAATTTGCAAAAGTCCTTACAAAACTAGAGTGAGATGCAGATCAGTTCTCATGAATGAAGTTGAGACGATTCAATTGCAACAACAGGAAGAAGAAGAAGAAGAAGAAGCAGAAGACGACGAAGACGAAGAAGCTGAGACGTAAATGGAGACTTGGGTCATGCGTCCAAGAATTTGATCACAAGCTTTTGGCTTTTGGGAGGCTGGCTGGCTGCAAGGTCGCCGCCGCCGGGGTGGGAGGAGGAGGAGGCGTTGACACACAAGAGCGTAGCGAAAGCGAAAGCGTTGACGAGCGCTCTCTCGCTTTTCTCTAGAGCGCGTGTGCGTTGTGCACGTTACAGGGACGACAAAGACGCGAAGCTCCTGGTCGATCCAACGCGTAAGTACTCGGAAAGTTTGCGTACTTGCGTTGTTACCTACAGCCAAAAACGTGCAGCAAAGCAAGCAAGGCTCAAGGCATATACCGCACGCACGCACGCACGCTGAAGAACAACACTCTTGACTGTTTGTTTGTTTCTTTCTTGGTTGTAGCCGAAAAGCGAACGAACTACTTTACGTTACCAGTTTCCTTCTCTGCCGCTCATCATCACCCACTTTCTCAGCAACTCCTCCTTCCCGACGTCAATTGCCGCGACATCGTCCGCTGCGACGACGACGACGACGACGACGATGATGACGACTTATGACCAGGAAGTGGTGGTGTTTCTGGCTGTGAAAAAAGACAAAAACCACCACAGACAGCAGCAAGATCAACAGCTGCAGGCATCTTCGGCAAAACCCAATACCATATACAGACACAGACACACACAGAGAAAGGAAAACTGCAACAAAAGAAAAGAAACACGGGACCCAACAGCTCACAAAGAGTGGGCCCCTCAAGAAAACCAAGTCAACGAACGACTCTTCTTCACAAAACAACAACAGCAAAGTCATTACAACAGGAATCAAGCAAGCAATCAAGCAAGCAAGCAAGCGCATAATCCGAGTGAGTTTCTTCTCTTTTCTTCCAAGTTAATACCTGAGTCAGTCGTCAAATCCAACACACGCAAGTCCCCCGAGAGAGCACAGGACTTGAACCGCGTGAGAGAGGGACGGAGGGAAGCAAGCGAGCGCGGGCGGGCGGGCGGGCGGGACGACCGACCGTGTGAGATCAGTCTTCCCAGAAAACAAAAAGTGTGCGAATTTTACGAAGGAAAAGACGATTAAGGACGTCCTTTTGATTTCAGCATATCAACATGGATGAATAAATGATTATTTTCATCCATTCATTCATTGAATTTGAGAGTTGTGAGGAGGTATATAATCCACCCATCCATCCATCCATCCATTCTATTCCTCTTTTTTCTGTTTCTTATTTTCTTTGCAATTCTCTTGATTTTTTCCTCCTTTTTTTTCTTTTTTATTCTAATATTATTTTTTTCTACTCTTTTTTTTTTGTTCTATTTTTTTATTTCTTTTTTTTTTCCCTTTTTTGTTCTTTTTTTTTCTTACAGTTTTTTGTTTTCCATTTTTTATATGTTTTTCATTTCTTTTTTTTCTTTTTGTTCTTTTTTCTTTTGTTTATGTCATTCATTTTTCTCTTTTTTATTTGTTTTGGGATTTTTTTTTTCCATTTTTTCTTGATCCCAACATGTTCCCTTCAAGTTCCCATCAGGTTCCCAATATGTTTGCTATGTTCCCAATAGTGTTCCCAATAACCACCTTGGCTTTAATTAATCCCATATGTTTTGCCCAAAGTCCTCCTCTGGTTCCCAATGTGTTCCCATTATGTTCCCAATGGGCTCCCATCAGATTCCCAACATGTTCCCCAACATGTTCTCCATAAGCACCTCATTTTTATCCCTTATAATTTGCCATTTCATCTATAAAGGTGGGCTAAAGGGGAGGAACTTATGTATTTCAAAATAGAACCTCCTATTTTGGGGAGCTTCCAAATTTTTATTTTATTTTTCAGTCATGGACCAATCAAATTGGCTCATTGCCAATTAATTAATTAATTAATTAAAATTTGGGAGGCACTTCATATAATTAACATGAGAGGTAATTACCAAGGCAAGGATATTGTGTTTAGATTCATTATAGACTATAGTAGCTTAAGGGAATTTTATAGGCCCCTAGATAATAATAATAATAATAATAGGTCTATTTCTATATGAGGATTTTGGAAAGATGATACTTTGGCTTGTGTTGAAAATTGAGATTTAATTATTATAGAGTTATAATATTTTGAAGGGTTTTGGTTTCTTTTTAAATTATTTTTTGAAGATTGTATTTTTGCATGGTGAAATATTTGAGGTTTTGTGTAATTCTTCTTTTGTGTTAAGATGAATAGAAATTTGAAATTTGTAGCATCAACATGATTTTTTTTTCATCTGCACACAATATTGTAATACCTTTATCATTGAGGCTTTCTTCTTTGTTCATTCAATGCATTTTAGATTGCAAAAATGGTCCATAAATTAGGGAGATCCATTGTTATGAATGTTCAAAGGTTCCATGAACTTAACCCCTCGCATGCATGTGCATGGGTCAACAAAAAGTTTATGGGCACAAACTCCATTTTTATTATGTTTTGATCCTCTTGTGTCCCTTTGGTTTTCCTCATATGAAAATTTTCAAGCATTATTCTCTTTCTCTCCAAAGGTGATCACAATGGGTCATGGAAGATCATGATTCTTGCAAGCTCTTCTTTTAGTGTTACTTACTAATGCATTTCCTATCTCAACGATTCTCTTCCTAATCGGTCGTGATTGTGATTTTCATGAGCTTTTTTTTTCTTGGTGTTGCCGATGCACTTCTTGTGTTAATCATCCTCTTCCTTCAGTCATGATCACAATGTTCGTCTTTCTCTTGGTGCTATTGATGCATTCCTTATATCAATTGTCCTTTTCTTATTCAATGGTGGTTGTGATGTTTATGAGTTTTTTTTGCTCTCAGTGCTACTAATGCATTTCTTGTATTGATGGTCTTCTTCCAAATCAATTGCGATCATGATGTTCATGACCTCCTCCTCTCTTGATCATGTTGCCGATGCATTTCTTTTGTTCATGGTCTATTCTTGATTAATCAAGATTTTGATAATTCATGAGGTTTTTTTCTTGGTGTTACTAATACAATTCTTATGTTGATCATCCTCTTCATGGTCGGTTGTGATCACAATGGTGAAGAATGGTGTGCAAGACATGGACATACTTTTCAAGGGTTGGTCCTCTATACATATGGGCATTCGATTATTAAAAAAAGGTTCAATTATGAGCATGCTCACCCTAACTTAGATCATATTAAGTTGATGTTTTACTTTTCAAGTTAATCCAAACATATGATGGTTCCTAAATGCATCACAAAAAGCTTACAAGTATTATGCTTTCATCAAGCATTTAACCAAACCCTAATAAGTTACTTAGAGCACCTCATGTATATATACATGTTGTCAATAACATATTACATAATTAATTAATTAATGTTACTTTCATATCTGGTCTATAGCCAAATGTGGCTAATTCTTCTTGTTAATGAATATCACCAGTTTGGCTACATCACAAAAAAATTAAGGAAAAAAATATTTTAAATATTTATTATTTATTAATTTATTAATTTAATATATAAATTAATAAATAAACCCAACTGCTTGGAATAGAGCAAGCAATTTCTGAGAGTAATTTCTTGGGATTGGTTCACATGTGTATAGCAACTAGTACAGATAGTCTTGGCATGTGTTTCTTTAACTACCCATTTGAGGCATACAATTGCCAACACTTGTCAGGGAAGGCCCCTCTACTAAACAAAGCATTTAAACCTCCACCCACCCACCCACCCACCCACCCACTTCCTTCCTCTTAACATGATTGTTCTGAGAGAGGAGACTTTGAGTGCACTAAACACTTACTTTTGCATCTGATCACCAGACTAACTTAATGACTTTTAACTGACTCTGTCTGAATTATTTTTTACTATTATTTTTTTAATTATTTTAATTTAAATAATTTTTTTTCTATTTTTTATTTTTTGTAAAAAATTCCTTCTTTCTTTCTGCCATATCAATCAATCAAGCTAGCTAGCTAGCTAGCACAAATAGCAATGGGCATTGGACAAAGAGTCCTAGAGCAAAGAAAAGAGTTTGTTTTTTTCTTTGGGTGTCATTCTGTCATCAATCAATGAGTGTCAGTATTATTAAGCACCAAAAAAACTGCTGTTGTTGCCCATGGATGCAAACTGCAAACCAGTATTTGTGGAATTATGGGTTTTAGGGTTTAGGGTTTATGGACTTGTGTGGAATTATGGGTTTTAGGGTTTATGGACTTGTGTGGAATTATGGGGTTTTAGGGTTTAGGGTTTATGGATTTGTGTGGAATTATGGGTCTTAGGGTTTAGGGTTTATGGATTTGTGTGAAATTATGGGTTTTAGGGTTTAGGGTTTATGGATGTGTTTGGAATTATGGGTTTTAGGGTTTAGGATGCTGCAGTAAGGGATCTTCTTGTCAGTAAGACAAGATTTGCAAATTTACACCAGAATGGATAGTTAAGTACAAAAATTTGTGTATTGTATTATAATATGTATTACTAGTGGGTACCCCTGACCTTCAGGCACTGTGAAGTCCCCCGGTTTCTTTAAACTTGGTTCATGTTTTAGTTTTTTTTAGAAACTTTTATCTTTTTTATCTTTTTATTTTTATGTGTTTTTTATTATTATTATTTTGTATAATAAAAATAAAGTGTTTCTTTTTCACTTTTTTTTTTTTTTTTATTTGGATGGAAGTTTGAAGAAAGAAGAAAGAAGACACACCTCATTCTTTTTCAAGTAGGGTTTTTCTTCATTATTATAAGTTTTATTTTTTCTTATTTTTTACTCTTTATTTGGTTTCTTCATTTTTGTTTTTTTTTTTTTTCTTTTAAATTTTTTTTACTGTATTTCCCTTTCCTTGTTTCATTTGTTTCCATTCTTTTTTTATAGTTTTTGCGTTTTTACTTTTTTTTTGTTTATGTTTGTTTCATGTTTTAATGTTTTTTATTCTTAGACATCTTCATTTTTTTCCTATTTTTATGCATTTATTTATTTATTTTTCTTTTTTCTTTTTCAAAAGGATTCTAGTTTTTCTAATATGTTTTATAATGAAAATAATTTTTAAAAACTTTTTTTATTTTTGTTTGATTAGATGCAGGTTTGAAGTTTGGAAAAAGAAGACAAACCTCATTTTTTTTCAAGTATGGTTTTTTTTCTCTTTCTTTTGCTCTCTGTTTTGTTTCTTATTTTTTGTCATCTAATTTTCAATTTTCTTTTAAGATTATTTTACTGTATTTCCCTTTTTTGTTTCATGTTTAAATATATTTATTTTATATGTTTTCATTTGTTTCTATTTCTAAGTGTTTTTAAAAAAATTCTAATTGTTAAAGTGTTTTTCTGTTTTTTTTTTTTCCTAGTTTTTTCCCTTTAAAAAAATTTTGTTCTGTTTTTTTCTTTTTTGTTACAACTTTGTTTCATTTTTTTTATTTATTAATTTTAAAAAATCTTCTTTTTTAATTTGAAATTTCTTGTGTTGTTTTAAAAAGATTTCTTCTCTTGTTTCTCATTTGGATAAACTGCTGCTGCCGCCATGAGTCGTCCTCCTCCTCCCGTTCCATCATCTTCTTCTTCCGGAATGAGGAACTTGGATGGATGGATGACAGGATGAATGGTGGGACGGATAGATGGAAAGGACGACCGGACACCACCACAAGCGGACAAAACCAAGGATATTATATAAGTAGATGAAATGGGCTGTTGTTACAATTTAGGAACATGGTGTGAGGGTGGATTGTTGTTTTGTTGGGTGATAATGCATTCAATGAAAGCCTATTCCAAAAAGCATAACTCGTTGGTCCCAACATGGATTCATTAGGAGTGTGATCTTGCACCATCAATGTTTTTGTTATATAAATCAATTAACTATATACTAGAAGTGGAAGTAATGCATTGTTGCCATTCCCACCTACGAAAACCGACCAAAATAGTGCCCAAATAGAACGAAGCAAACCATTAACTTTTGTAGTGTAGTTATCTTCACATTTGAACAACAACAATAACAACATTCACCAAAATTTTTGATGATCACACCACCATTAAAGAAAAATTAGGATAGTGCAACCACTCATGTTGTAGGTATGTTTACATTCAAACAACAATAACAACATTCACCTAATTTTTGGTGATCATACCACATTTTGGAAAACTTGTTTCTCTTTTGCTTCTTTACAATTTTGACACATATTCTTTCTTGCTTGAATTAGGTTTTGAATATTGTGCATTACATGATTGATGCCCAACAATTATCCACAAGTAAAGGGTGCATTTCACTCAATGATCTCTCACTCACCCATTATTTGTACTACTACGTCCCACGTAAATAAATAGTTAGGGTTGTTATGTAAAGTGACGAGACACTACATTTCCCACTACCTATTCTCGTGGGTGCCACCCCATCCGGAGATACCCACTAGACCAACAAATGTAAGTGGCTTGAGCAATAGTGAGGTGAACATAGAAACCCTTTTCGACATGTACCCTAAGGGCCATTTTAGATGAGGGTTCAAGGTCCAGGGTCCAATGAAATAAAGCAATCCTGTTGGATGAGAGCCATAAATTGGACTTCATCATGTCCTTAAGATCACAAACTAGTTAAACAAGAGAGCTCATGATTTAAAGAACCAAGATGCAAGCTAGGGTCCAAGTCAGGTTCCAACTCAAGGATTCAATTTTGCTTCCCATGAGTCCTAATTGGCATACATTTGTAGCAATTTCAATGTCATAATGCCAACCTCATGAAAAAACGTGGAAACGTGTTCACGTCCAACTCAAAAGTGTATATCCCAATGGGCCAAGCACACTCAAAACCTCTTCCTTGCAGCAACTCCGCCAGGGCTCAGAATGTGACTCTGCAAATTGGAAATTGGATGAAGAAAAGTCAAAACATGTTGGTTTGAAAGTGTATATCCCAATGGGTCAAGCACACTAAACACCTCTTCCTTGCAGCAACTCCACCAGGGCTCAGAATGTGACTCTGCAAATTGGAAATTGGATGAAGAAAAGTCAAAACATGTTGGTTTGAAAGTGTATATCCCAATGGGCCAAGCACACTCAAATCCTCTTCCTTGCAGCAACTCCACCAGGGCTCAGAATGTGACTCTGCAAATAGGAAATTGGATGAAGAAAAGTCAAAACATGTTGGTTTGGCTCAGCACAATGGTTTCAGCCCTGCAATTCTGACCTCTTTGCTGCTGCTTGTAAAAGGCACAGCAAAGCCCAACACCTGCCATAGAAGAGTAATAAATATGATCTGATTCTGTCCCCATAATATATGATTGGCCCAGTCCTAAACCCTAACCCTAAACCTATTTGCAGCTCCATTTTTAGTTTTATGGGTGGGGTTGGAAAGAAGTAAATAACTAAACATAGATTTTAAGAATATTTTTGCAGAGTCACACACTAAGCACCACTTGAGATGCTCTTTATGTCCTGCTGCCAACAATTCCTTTTCTTGCAAGCATGAAGCATCCTCAAAGCAGGACCCTGATTCAACTCATAGATTAGAAATGCCTTTGTTCAACTCTTAAACAGGTATGTGCAACTACAGCAAATCCATGGCAGACACTCGCTGCACTATCATTTCAGTTCCTGACAACAAACAGTGGAACTACAGTGAAAACTAGAATGTCAGCCTCACAACACAAGATCTAAAGAGGCACTCCCAGTTGGCTAACAATCCTGTATAGCTACCCTCAAGCAGAGAGAAAATTGCTGCCCAAAGTAAAGCCTGACAGTCTTCTGTGCACCAGTTTACATCCTTTTGAGCACAGTTTCACACATCAATGCAACAGTCATATTTCAGCAACTGTCTCATACAAGTAAATTGATAACCTGAAACAACAAGAAGGTCCACACTAGAGTGAATATTGTTCTCATCTCCCTAAAACACAAGGTCAAGCATCAAACCACTATTCCAGCACACTGAAATAAGGTTGTATCTGACAAACCTGGGTACAATACTTTTCATTAGATAAAATTTTGTCTCAACAATATCATCTTTGCTCAATCCTGTCATATGAGAAGGAAGACCAAGTTAGATTCTTCCACAAACACATTGAAAACACAGGAGCAATTGCCAAAATTGAATCTCTATGCTGAGACCTCTGCCTTGGAGGCAAATGAAGCACGAGAGGCACGCTTCTTTGCCAAACTCTCACTGCGGTGCTCACGCTGCTCCTTCAGCCGCAATGCCAACAGTTTTTGATATTCAGCTGCTTCTGTCTTTGCCTTGACAATCCTCTTCTTCTTGATTGCAATTCTGCGGCGCTTCCTCTGCAAGGTAAGGGGTGTGACAAGCCTCTGAATCTTTGGAGCCTTGCTCCTCTTTTTGCCTGTCATGTTTCACAAATACCACTTACTATGGAGCATCCATGCAAAACACACATTGTATGATCAACAAAATTTTGACATTTGTCACAAAAAATTTCTAGACATGACAAGAGAAGGATAAATTCTCCAGTGCTGTCTTGCTTGTTATAAGAGAGCTCTGCAGACCCATACAAGGCTAAAAGACGAAAAGAGCACCCCATCCATTACCTGTGGAAGACACAAAGGTTCGGCGATAAGTGTTAACATATTTCCTCACATCATCATCCTTGGAAAGGTTGAAGAGTTTGCGAATCTTGGTTGCCCGCTTGGGTCCCCTCATTCTTGGCATCTCCTTATCGGTCAGGCCTGGAAGAGGGTTATCACCTGACATAAAACACATGAACAAACATGCTTAGAACCAATAGCAACAGCCTAAACTAAACACAACCTGGAAGGGACATTCATCTGCACCTGACTTGCAACTGTTGTAGTGTAATCCAATAATCCTGGTTGAAGAAATTCATTTTGTCCTGGCCTGAATGTGATTGCTCACACCATGGATTCCAATGCAGTTATCCATCAAGCCAGCAGCAAACCCAAGCCATAGTAACAGCCTCAAAGTCAACAGCACAAAGAGATTACCCTGCTTAACAATGACCAGATTCAAGACCGACAGGTCAGGGCTGACAATGCATCCCCTCACAGACTTGCGGCGACGCTCTCCATCACGCCTTCCATATCCTCGGAAGCATGGGGTACCTATAGGTCACATCAATCAACAAGACAGTATGAGATAAACCATGAACTAAGATGCCAATCTCAAATCTTAAAACCCAGCCACCATAGCAATGCTCCAAAACCCACGAGGATCTCTTAAACCCCTGGACTCAGGTGAAGAAGGTAAGGAAGAACAGACCTCTGTGCATCAGAATCCGCACGCGTCCCTGTGTGAGAACACCTTGCTTCATGGGGAAACCCTGCTTGTCACAGCCTCCCATAATCTTGAATACATAACCCTTGAATTCCTGCAGAAAATGAATTCAACGTAAAGATCAGTAAACAAACAAAATGCAACAAAAAGTATCTGGACATATTGGAGGCCAACTTTTGTCAGGACGCTTCCAAAGGAAAAGACTATTATAGGCTGATGAACTTCTCAAGGACAGGGCAAAACATGGTACTGAGCAGTCAGACACCACTTACATCTCCAAGATTATCTCCACTGACCTCCTGGGCCAATCGCCTGTCATAAAATGTGCGGCTGCATCCACCACCCACAAAAACCCTCAGTCAGACCCAGTCTCTTGCTTATATTTACTCCTCACAGTTGCACAGTTGCACTCACATGCACACCAACTACTGCTACAAGTTATATAGACATATTTGGAAAAGTGGTAGGAAAAAAACAGAACTTACAGCTTTGAGTCATCATCAATCTCAACCTTCTTTTGGCACCCCGTTGTGGGGTTTGCAATATTGAGCTGCAACAAATGCAATAGAATTGATCATGAGCATTATGGCCAGCTCCTTGAGACAAGCTGTTCATCTGAATTCTCTCAATCTCCTCCCATAGCTTTTTGCAATCCACCAAATACTCATTTCAAAGACCAGCAGAAATCAATTGAAATTTGACTGACAACAGCATAACATGATACATATAGCAATGTTAGATTGTAACATGGATAGGGATGGTGCATAAAACTGTACCACATTGTAGGAAGATATTTCCACATGGACAGAACAACACAACTGCGGAAAAGCCTGAACTTGCTAAAACCCTAGAACCCACCGGTTGGTGTTGACACATCCTAATTCTCTCCCTCAGGTCTCGGACTTCATCCGCTAAGAGACAATAAGTTCTTCAATTATCTCTTCACACATTGTTGTTGTAGAGATGGATACAAAAACCACACGACTAGAAGAAGAGAGGGACTAGAAGTGATTGAACTTCCAGCCCAAGGGGAAAATGCAAAGGGAACAGGCAGGAAGATAGGGACAAACAAAACCAGAGGATCTATGGAAAGCAGTCATATCCACAAGCGGCCAGTGCTTCTCACCTTCATGGCGATGGCCGAGAGGGCCCGTTACAATGGCCACCTTGCCGGTGTCGGCAATGCAGAGATCCAACCTTCCGCTTGCGCAGAGTTTTGCAGGCGAAGAGAGAGAGAGCGAGAGGAACAAGAGCTTGCCTCCGTGCTTCTACAAACCCTAATCCCTCTCTTGTCGTCCGATCGTCCGATCGGACGATCCTGAGCGTTCCGGGACTGGAGCGTTTCTGAGAGACCTCACGGATTACGAACTACTGACCAGGGTCCAAATGGATGCTAAAAATCCGTCATCATGGATGTGCTTATTACATCCATGAGAGAACACAGGTCCGTTCATAATTATTAGGGTTTTTTCGGGATTGTTTCATTCTGGTGACCGTAATCTGACCGGGCCAGGGAGGAACAACGTCTTTACCAGAGTGGGGGGGGGCGGGTATTACAAATTGCACCCAACCGCCCGCCGGGGGCCAGGGATGAATCCGGGTATCAAAGTTGACGGTCATGAATATCAAAAACAAATTACCCGGTTATGATACGTGAGAACGGATATCAAGAAACCGAATGCCCGGTTATTTTATGAACCCGCGATTATCAAAAATCAAATACCCGGGCATACTACCACCCCACGGTTCTCAAATTCTTGGGGGAACAACTCAAATGTATCCACCCAAACCCACTGGGTCTTTGGCCGGTTCTTTCATGAAACCCGGCAACTCTCTGAAGCTTTTGAAATACCCAGACCTGGCGGTTCTTTGAATCCAAATTTGTTTCCAAATACCCAGACCTGGCGGTTCTTTGATTCCGAACACTTTCACCCTGGAACTGGCAATTCTTCGATGACTGAATTTTTCAAGTTCCCAGAACCGGCGGGTATTTCAAACCTAAAAATACCTACCCTGCACTACTAGCCTTCACATTTAGGGTTTAGGGATTTAGACCTAAATTTTGAGCTTGCATAGGATGTTGCATTCCATGTCATTCAATATTTTCATTTAGATAGAACTTTAATTTTCACAAAATAAATTCTTTTTTTTTCTATCAATTGATTGATCATCACTAGTATTGTGCAACAAACGCAAAAGCACAAAGCATGATAATGTGAAATGGAAGTTCTTTCCCTTGGAAGCAAAGCAAAGCAATGAAATGAAAGGTATAACTTGGGATGAGGTTTTCAACATCAAATAAAACATCCATCCTTGCTTCTTATCTATTTTGGGATTTAGAATTTTTTTTAATTATGAAAATTTTTTAACTTACTATATATGTGGAAACCCCTAAAAAGTGGGCAAATGTAAAACAAGTTTAAAATTTCATACTCATTAGTCATACAAGCAATGCCTTTCAAGTAAAAAATTAAATCTTAAGTTTAATGTAAATTAATTTGGATATGGCTAATCAAATATTCACATAAAGATCGTTGCAAGAAGATCATGTTAAAAGGTACTCTTGTTTAGCTATGGCCATGGTCTTGACACATTAAGCTTTTGAAGGTGATAATGTAACATTTCTTGCTTTGGGATTGTGTGAAAAGGAAAGATAAGAGTGGTGGTTATATTGTTTTCTACGATTTGAAAAATTGTGATATTGAAGATGTGCAATTGTATTACAATTTAGAGTTGAATTTGAAATTGTAAATTGATTTTGAAGTTGAATTGATTTTAGGATATCGTTTTTCCTTTTGAGGATCTTACGTTTTATAAAACTAATTTACAAAAACAAACCAATTTTTCATTTTTGCACTTTCACCCAATGTTGCATAACTTTTAAAAGGAGCAACTTATTTTTTGTCAGAACTATTATGGAGTTGTGCATTGAAAACTTGCATTGATGAAGCTTTCAGACGAACTTGGGAGAACATATAATCAATGCATCAATTTAAAGTTTGTGGCTTTGAAATTCAAATCTTTGTTGCAAATAACACATAATTGGGGTTCCTAGGAAGAAAGCATTGATGTTCTGCATGGGTAGCAAAATGATCTTTGTAACTTTGCTTAAAATGGAAACATATTTCCCAAAAAAAATGGCCTTTTGATTTTTTAGAAAAACATTTAGCTCAATTTCAAAAAAAAGTTGTAAGTTTTTTGTCTAATTTTGTTTTCTTAGATTCTTTTTTCAAAACTTTTACTATTCTAGTGCCTTTGGGAGTTTTTAAACTAAAAATCAATGTTCACATATATATGATGATTGTATGGTTCAAGTTTATTTTGTAAGTAAGGTCCAAATAAAAATAATAAGATTTATGTAGAGTACATTTTTCAAAAGAAGGTCAAAGAAAAAAAATTGTCAAATTTTTAAAACATCCAATTGAGTGTAGATTTTGCCTAATTTGTGAACTTTGATCTTAAAGTGAATTATTTTTTAATCATGTTATTTAAGTTTGGTTTTTGAACCCTTTTCTTTACATTGTTAAAAAAAAAATCAAGTGAACCCTACGAAATTACATCAAAGCTTTTATTAAAGGTGGTTACAAAGTAGGGTGGCACATTTTTTGCATCACAATTGAGATTTGTAAAATGTTCTGCATTTACATGTGATTAACATACCATAAGATCTAGGATATGCCAAACTTGTGGTTAAATTTGGATTGTCAACTTGAATAAAAAGACATTTATACTAAAAACATCACAACATGCATGCATAAAATATACATAATAATGGATTTTTAAAATTGAAAAATATGGATTAGTTTCCTATTTCTACATTTATATATGTGCATGTGCATTTTATTAAGATTCAACATATGATATATTAAAGCAAAAAGAACATAGATGCAAAAAGTTTGCTAGAAAAACTTTAACCAAAAAAAATTATGAATGTTTGAATGGCCTAGAAATCCATATTAGAATCATTATGGGTGGATCTTAAAAAAAAATCTCTTAGCATGTATATATTTTTAAAAATTATAGTTGGGTTTAATTGTTCATTTTTAGTCTATTAATTCATTAATCATCACATAATACCCACATACTATTGGTTTTTTAGTGTCTTTGTTAATTTTTTGTTAAAATATGATATATTTATAATGTCATATCTACCCAAAATGAGCCACCCTAAAATGCATATACCTTTGAAACCAAAATTGATGAAGTTGAAGGTGTTGATATTATCATGGTGTGTATGAATTACTAATTATCTCTTCATTGTTACTTGTCATTCTTTTCAAAACTTGATATTTACCTTGGACTTGTTCCCCAATTTTTTTAATATTTGAAGACATATTATGTCAATGTTTGTTGGTGGACATACAAAACACACCCAACTTGTAATCTTTGGTCGTGAAATGGTGTTGTACACTGTACTACCAACCATAAATATTTCAATAAAAAAACACTACCATGTTGAGGTTGAAAAAATAAATTGACCCATCATTTTTACAATCATTTCCTATTAAATCAGGCATAAAACCATGATTCATCCTTTCGATGTGACATATAAGAGAAAAATCTAACAAAAACTTCAAATGCATTGACAAAATTGATAAAATGAAAATTGATTCAAATCACATTTTGAATACACCATGAAATTATTGAGTAGTTCATTTAGGATTAATATGAATAGTGAATATATGAAGTACATAAGGGTAAGTCTCTAATAAAATGACTCAATGCACATGTAACCATTCATGAATAAATGGTTGAACTAAGATTCATTCGTTTTCATATAAGCTATTATTGTGATGTAATATACATTCAAGAATGACATATAAAAGTGTGAATCATGTTTATCAACATTTGAAGATGGAAAAAAACATTAATTTAACATTTATAATCATTCTTGAGGTTTTGAATAAATTGAATAAGAATTTTGGGAAATTATCATATTAATGATAATTGAATAATTAAATTACATTTTAGATCGTTTGGGACCTTCATTTGAATTCATGTAAAAATAAATTATAAAGTTCACCATCTACATGCTTCCCTCCCATGAACCTTACATAATGTAAAGATAAATCCAAAAACAAATAATTTTAAAAATAAATTTTAAAACTCAAAAATTTAATTCAAAAATAAATTTTATACAATGATTGCATCTCATGTCAATCTCCAATGTTAATTCCTTATTACTATGCATTTGGAAAAAGGAGCTAAATGTGGGTCATTTTACCATCGACTTACTTGTCATCCCCGTAGCTTAAAAGTAGATTCCCCCAATTTTTGTTTTGTCTCTTAATAATTTTGTTGAGAAAAAAAGAGTGTTCATCCATCTATGAAGTTAATGTAAGACATAGTCAATTATCACCAAAAAAATTTACCCATTGATTAGCACATGTTTTCAAGTTTTGTATAGTGTATTTGTTTTTCAAACTTTTCTTTTTATGCTTGTGTAAATACTTGTATGAAAACATAATCAAATTTTTAATCACAAATATATTTTCATTTTGAATGAACTCCAAATCAATTAAAGAAAGTTGAAAACATTAACTTGCTTACCATACTATCATTAAAACAATATCAATATCAAAGTATAACCATTTTAACATTTTTTTTTGTAGCACTAAAACAAATTTGGTCATGTGACCCATATTTTCAAATGTTATGTTGCCCTTTCCAATAGAATAAAATTGAGTATTCAAAATATAACCATGATTGTTCCATTATAAATTGATAAAAAAATCTTGCACAATCTCGTCAAACTCATCTTATTCATATTTCTAAAGAAAATCAATAAAAAATGAAATGAATGATGTACCCATTTGATGGTTTTAAATTGAAAAAACATTATGTTTTATTGGCACATCACACATCATAAGTTGTTGTGATACTAATGTATCACATTACACATATTGGACTTTGACTAAAATACGATCAATATTTAATTCTTATAGTCCTTGTTTGTTTGTGTTTTCATGTTGACCTTTGAATTTCGATATTTTTTAAAAAATTCATTTTTTTTTAACAATTCAAATGCAATAATACATCCTATAAACCCTTATGTATAATTCTTGCATTACGTTCATCAACATTCCTTTCTCATGAAATGATACCTTATAATTGTCACAAAAAAAGTCAACTAAAAACATCATGTATAAATCCAAATCACATTAGTTTATCCAAATATGGTTGCCTAATAATTTGCACCCTAAATGAATATAACCATATAAAAAAATAAAAACGACAACAAAATTACATAAATAATATGCAATATGAACAAAATAACAATCTTTCACTTGATCAAGGACTATTGCATTAGTGACATTTATGATATTTACTATTTTATGATATACCCTTTTGATACCATTTTCATTCACATTTTGCCACATTTTTATATAAGTTTCTAAAAAAATGAAGAGTTTTCAATGTGTGTGTGTGTATTTCATCCAACAAAAAATGGGGGCTATAACAGAAAACTATTTTCCCCACATGTTGATAGACAATAATGTTTTGTTCTAAATTATTAATTTGGTAGTTGAAAGGACTTTGTTGAGCAAAATGAAAATAATTTTCTCATTATGACTATTGTATTGAAATGACACAACTTTGGCGAAAATGTTTTACAATTTTTCTATTTTGATATTGATGACAAGGTGTCAATTAACATTTTTTCATACTAGATTCTTCCTACCATCCTCCAAGTTAGAAATTAGGAGAACATGGTTTTAAAGACATGTTTTTAGTAAGAACTTGATTCTAGAAGTTGTCCATTAAATAAATTTGTGAAATTTTGTTTAGTTTGTGAAAGTTTCATTTTTTTTTATGTCTTTGGTTTTATAAAAAACATATGTGATAAAACTTGAAAGGAATTTGATAAGCAATGTGTGTCAAAACGAAGGAGCTTTGTCGATTCTGTATTACATGCTAACAAAAATCCATGTGCAAACATTATGAAAAAACCAAAAGTCATCACATAATGGAGGAAACAATTGTAGGCATAATAAAAAAATCAATTGTCATATTCTATTTACATTGTTCCTTATTAAGTTTGAATGAATAATGTTTGGCCCTAAGTTCTAAGACCTAACAACTGGACAAAAACAAGCTAGTCATAAGAATTTAAGTGCACTTTTAGCCTTGTGTTATAGGACCATGCCATAATGGTTGGTTGGTTGGTTGGTTGGTCGAAATTGAAAAAATGAAACTTACCAATTAATTTTTCACTTCCTTTACAAAAATATATTGTAGGTTGTTTTCCAAATGTTTTATTTTTAATAATAACATTTTGGCATGTCTTCTTGTAAAGGATAATGAAAATATGTATATATGTATTTTCCAAGATTAAATCAAATTGGAAATAAATATTCCTTAAGCCCAAACTAATTAATACATAAATAATAATAAAAAATTCAAGGCTAAATTATACAAGAAGTGAAGAATATTCTAAAAAGTGTTTGTTTTATCTTTTAAAAAAACTTACTTGCTAAAAGGTTTTGGGTGAAACCATGAATAAAGACTATTTGGACTATCATCCTTGTGATTTTTTTGGATTACATACAAATATAAAATTTAAAGCCATATTCAAAATTAAGATTGTGAATTTTTTTATTTTTTTGTGTTGTCATATATTTTAATGGGAATCATTAAAAAAAAATTGAATGGATTTTAAGAAGATTATGGACTTGTAATGGACTTTTGAAATGACAACAATACATTTATCACATAGAGAAAATGAAAAATGTGGGCTCAAAAAAATGTCAAAATAGAGTCAAAATGAAAATTTTAAAAAATAAAAAAATCAAATGAATAATTTATTAGTGAAGTGCATTGAGACTTTCCATATATATATATATGACATGATTGTTGTAAATTTTATCCTTGAGAGTCCATTTCACATTAATTTTTTTAAAAAATTCAAGGATTTTTTATCAATCACATGTTCAAGGATATTCATAGGTTTGGTTTATTAATATTTTTGATTAAAAACATAGGGATAATTATAGGATTTATGGTTTGATAGTTGTTAAAATCGTCAAAAAAATCACTAATGTTTGATTATGAACTCTCAAATGCCACTTTTGAGACACCTAACCATGTTTTCACCCTTTGGAAATCCAAAAATATTCAGCAATTGATTATTAGTTTAAAAAACTTATATTGTTTGTGATTATTAGAGCTAACTACCATAGTTATCAAAAAACATCATTTTAATACCATTTTGCCACAATTTTTATCATTTAAAAAAATTGAAATAATAAAAAAATCTAATTCACTACTTAATAAAAACCAATTGCCCCAAGAACTTAGTCTTCTAAAATAAAATATTATAAAAAATATTATTAAAACCATGATTTAGAACTCAACATGAAAAATATTACAATTTTTTATGACTCAAAAAATATTGCATTATATTATTATGTAAATTTGTACCAAAAAATTCCAATAAATATGTGATTTAAAAATAATTAATTTTAAAAAAAAAATTTAAGCAATGAAAAACAGTGGTTTCATTTTTTTAAAAATGTTTTTGGGTATTTCATACTTATGGGATTCATTTCAAATTTATCCAAATGTTTTAGAACACAATATCTTCATCCAACACTCGAGAATTGAAACAAAATATGCTTGGGCATTCACATGAGGTATCGTACAACATACTTAAATCCCTTGCAGTCTTTGTCACAACAACAATGGACAATCTTACTAGGCATCCACCGAAACTACCTATTCGAAGAATTCATCGCTGGATCCAGCTTCGTCATAAACATCTATGGTGCCACCATGATAAGTCAAGCATAAAGCACCTTCAAGCGGGCGGATTTTTCCTTTCCCTCGCCTTCTGGTGCAATTTTTTTTCTCATAGATTCATTCAAAGCCTCGTTGATTTGAGACAGATCATTTTGTCGAGCCAGATAATGGGTCAACTTCTGCTTCCGAAGGTACAACGCACAACCCAGTTGTCATCTTCGGTCTCGGACGGGCATGGTGCAATGTTGAAGCCACGCAGATCGGAACAAGATGATAGTCCCATGTCGGGGTTTGAAAAATAATCCGTGCGCAGGAAATGAAAATTCCCCTCCGGATTCCGCTTCTCCTATTCAAGCTCCAAACATGTTCACAATTGTGGTGTCAAGATGGAGTTCAGCCAAAAAAAAAATTTCAAAAAACTCAAAGTGTTGAGAATAGACACATGCGGCAAAGCACACTTACCTTCTAAGAACCAGGAAATCACGGAATTGGACAGGTCCATGTCTGTGTGCGGCGTCGAATGGTAGTTCTCCGTGACTGCCATTGCCATAAAACAAGTCCTCCCCATTTGAGAAGTGCTGGAGGGCAACTATTCGGGGAAGAAGCCGTCCAACTTTCGAAGCCAGGACGTTAACTGGGGACGCAGATTCTTCTCCACGAACTCAGTGGCTCAAGCATCCGCGGAGCACTCCAATTCTTCTCGCGACC
Organism: Sphagnum contortum; assembly: GCA_963920785.1. Lineage (NCBI taxonomy): Eukaryota > Viridiplantae > Streptophyta > Sphagnopsida > Sphagnales > Sphagnaceae > Sphagnum > Sphagnum contortum. The sequence continues at coordinate 5,842,207 of OY987288.1, forward strand.
AAGTTTTCTTGTTTTTAACATTTTTTGTAAGGTGCCGGTACCTGAAGAAAGAAAACCAGGCATCATGAGAAAAAAGGTTATTTAAATTATAGCATCCATACGCTCAGTTTGGGCAGTGGAAGGATGTAGACCTATCCACGATAAGATCGCCACAATAAAATCTATGCCCGAACAACGCCATTCTAGACTTTCGAGAATAAGATCGGGAGATGGTGCCGCCGTACCGAAACAAATGTCTTAATGTCTGAACATGCTCCGACGCTTCCGTCGAGGGAACAAACTCGTGCAAAAGGATCGCCACCATCTCCCCGTGGTGAATTAACATGCAATTTTCACGGAGCTCTTTCAAATCATGGAGATTGGGATTCGTACCCTTGTTTTGCCCTTTGTGGGAGGTTGCGTGCCTGAGCCCTATGACTTGCCGCACGGAGTCGGGGACAATGTGCCCTTCGTTGCGAAAATGCCAGATGATCCAGGCACTCTCACCGAGACCCCAATATTTCGTAGAATGTTGATGCGCCCCTAAGTCCCGGGGTGAACCCACTTGAGGGTTTCACCTTGTGAAGTTGCGGAAAGTTCGGACTTAGAGCACACTTCCGGCTTCCAACACTAAAAAGGGATAGAAGGTCGTGTTGGGAGCCCCGGGATTAGACTAAGAAGAGGGACTAGTTTAACTTGTGTGAATATGCATCCAAAAGCCAACCACATGAGGTTAGTTTAGCATTTGGGAAACCCTTGTGTGTTGGGACAAGCCATGGGCACTTTGACACACAAGATTCACCACGGCCCGGACTCGGGGGAAGTCACCACCTTCCCCCATATAATAATCTCTGCAGCTCGCCATGGAGGCTACATCCAAATGGCACAAATTCTTGGGACTCTCGAAATGGAGTCTTGAAATTGTCCCGGCTGGACTCCCGGAACTTTGAACGGCCATAATTCCCGACTACAGAGTATTTTTGTTGTACAAATTCATTAAAAAACTTCAAAATTAAGTAGTGGTTATATCTTGAAGTGAAAGCTATTACCCCATTTGGACCTAATGAATATTTAAAACTAAATTGGTATGATTGGTCAATATTGAAAAAAATTATAATCATTAAGTTTTACATACACTTTCAGCACAAAATATGTTATAAGTGAATGTGTTTGTTAAGTTTTTTATGTTTAATAATAACATGTTGTGTCTTCTTATAAAAGATAAGCGAAACAAACAAAGGTCCAAGCTAATAGAAGAGCCCTAATGACTCCTAAATCATGTGAAAAATGTAAAAATAATGTGTTTAAATAAAGCTTAAACATTACTTACATAATTTTTTATATTGTTTCATTTTGTTTTTAAATCACACAAAAAAAATGATTATAGGTTTTTAAACATGTTGAAAGATATTTTATAATTATTGGATTACTTTCAAACTTATATTGATGTTAAATCAATATACTAAAGAGGTGGGCATACAAATACAATTCACAATTTCAACATTATTTTAATTTATGAACCTTATAAACAAGGAAAAAGAAAATTGGTTACCCTTTAGATGACTTTTATTAACATGGTTTGACACACAAAAATTATTCCCAAGGTTAAATTAAGTAACACTTGTGAAAGATGAATATTTCTCAAGGTTGAATTAAGTAACATATGAAAAATATTTTCAAGTGATTTAACAAAACTTATTTATGACAGGTTTTTATCAAAGGAATTTGAATTTGAGAATGCCAAACAATTAATCATTAATTATGCAAACTTACAATGCTTACAACTGTTGAAGTTGACTACCCTAGTTATTAGGGATCAACCTTAGTAAAAAAATGTTTCCAATTTTTTTACAATAAACATAAACCTTGTCAATTACGATGAGTTTGGAGAACAAATAAGATAAAATACGTTAATAAATTTGAATGTTTTATGTTTATGTACAAATAATTGATATACAAAGAAGATTTCAAATGCAAGAACAAATGAACATTTTATTTTATGCTTAAACCACTTAAATTTCATTCAATATATGTTCACATGAGAACTTCATTCATATTACATGATTTTTAGTGACTTTGAATTTTAAAAATTAGGTAAATGAAAGAAATCTCTTAGATGAAAACATGTTAAAATGACTCACACCCGCCTACTTTGTCCATTGCTTTAAAACTATGGGTTAAGCAATCAAAACGAAGTGGCATCATAAAATTGGTTATTCAAAAAAATAATTTTTAAAATTATAATCTACAAGTCAACATACAATTCTTATGACCCAAAAAAAAATGTTGCATTATATTATTATGTAACCAAATGAATGTACATAAATTGATTTTAAAGTATTCAAATATATATATTTAAAAAAAGAATAAACAATGAAAAAACATTGATTAACATTCTTTCAGAAGTTCATTCATTAGATTCATTAATTATGCAAATGTTCCCATAATATATTTAATACATTATTATGAAAGGATATCAAAAAGTTTCAACATGAATTAATAGCCATTTAAAAATAGAAAAAATTAACCACTAGTTACACCATAAGTGGATTTTTTTCAAAAAAAAGTTTGTGTCTTCTTTCCCTAGCTAACACCATCTTACAAGTAAGAGCCTTATGAGCTTTGATGACATTGTATGCTTACATTTTGATATATGAAACAATTTCCTCCAACGATTCTTCGGGTGAAAGTCCTACCACATCCAAATGTCCCAATGAGCCCAATTAGTTTCAAAGATTGCTCAACCATGCACACAACAATATAGGGTAACAAATTTAGACCAAGAATGAATTAATTCTTTTTTGACAATAGATTCAAACAATTGGCTGCACAATTTGGTAGTAAGAAAAGTAGACATGCCAATAATACCATGAAATGGAGCTTAGAAGGAAAGATGTGGAGTTTTGTACCTTGATGGCAAATGTTGTGCACTCCTATGTTGACACTTACAACTATTGCTCACAACTATTTACTTAACAAGAAAATACACTAAACAATACACCATGTTCAAAGTGATTTGAGATCACACAAATTAAGATTATATCCTAATTACAAAAACTATTTTGAACTTTCGTTCACATTTGAATTAGTTCAAAATATAAACCCAAACAATTAAAATAACCCAATTCATCCCTAACAAACTAGAACCTAACTGAGAAGTTAACTAACACACCCGACAACAAAACCCAAGTTATAACAAGTTAATGTTCGTGAGCAAAAAAGCTTATTGAATTTCAACAATGATTAAAATCGTGACTTTGTCACCAATCCTTGGCCCACAACAAAAAAAAAGAACATGACATAAAGGAAGAATGACACAAATAGAATAAAGGTGAATGAAATGGAGAGAAACTCCATAAAATACCTGCAAGAGAACCCAAAAAATGTTGTTGAAGATCCCATGAAACACAAAGCAAGTGATATGTCAGTATTTTGTGACACTCACTTCCTCCATCAAAGACTAACAACACTAGTAATGGACTACCAACACACTAGACTTCAACACTTTTGATCAAGTTTTGATGCCATTGTCTTACAAATTCGGGTTACATGAAATCTTTCATCCAAATGGGTTGTGACATCAATTGTTACCTCTGTGTAAATACAAGTCCACCCATACCCCCTATTTAGACCTCTATGTTGCATTTTCAAAGATCTAGTGGCCTCTATATCACACATTGTATTGCAAGCTGTAAGCACAATACTGTTACCTTCTTCAGCCAATTGGTGTACAATCTCCAATCCCGTACCTTGGTTTGCTCATTCACCACTGCCAGTGTCGTTGGACTACCACTCACAAGGATCTCACAGCTTTCAAGAGACTTCCTTCCAAGAGAGCACAAAAGTAAACAAACACATCCAAGAAAAACTTGAGAGATTGTTAATTGCGGTTCAGGGCTTTGATGTCAAACATAATAAGCAAACATAACACATTATAACAGTAAAATCCAAGTTGTAGGCATGACAGAGCAAAGATCCCACTCTTGAGTTTCTCAAATGTTATTCAACTTGAAAAAGAAAACTTAAGAGAAAACCCTAAACTAGGTTCTGGATATTTCAATGGAGGCTAAATGAATCAAAGACAAATTTACTTCACATTCACAACCCAAGAACAAGCTTGTGATTGAGCTAAAGCAAAAGAGGTGGGAGAACATCCATTTTGATTCAAGACAACTTTCACAAATGCCAAAATGTCCTGAGTCTCTGAAGAGGAATGAATGGCCTACAATCATGAAGAGATGCACCAATGTAACTTGCTCATCCCTTTCAGGTAAACATGCAAACATTTTTGGGTTCAAAGCTTACAAGAGTAAGATGTGATCAAATTGGCACAAATTGAATATGTGGATATCACTGATTTGCATATCATTGCAAGCATCTGTTTGAAGGTTGATCAAGAAGAGGCAGAGGACACATGGACAAGACAACCTCATATGTCTCAGTTTCATCCCCCATATTGGGTAGCTTAAATTTTGCTAACCTTGTTTTGTTTCATCAATCCAGGACATCAACAGAATGTCAGAGTCTTCACTGAGAAACTCCATTACTACACACTGCACAGCTTCACAAACCTCCCTTTTTGCAACAAAACAAGCAGACATGCACAAATTTTCCAGATCGCACTACAATGCAACTTTAAATAGTTTTTAATTTGCCCATTGCATATGCAGAATTCGCCCACCAGTAACAATTTTCATTACATAGTTTACCCCAAGCAGTACCTACAGCCACCTCACAGCTCTACATATTCAAGAAAGGGCATTTCTGCCAGGTTCACTCTCACCCAGTGAGGCTAGAATTTGCAAACACTAGTGACAGTATTTCTGTGGAGCATTTTGCATACGTATCAATGAACTTGGTGAGCCACTGGGGGACCAGAGGCATCCTTACTAGTGCAATAGATGGCTAGTGCACAGAAGTGGCCTTACCATTATCCTTATACACACCCACAATTGTCCCTCTGTGAATTCATCGTTGATTTTGAGAAAGCTTGCTAGCATGGAAATCATTTGCTCTGAGTAGGTTAGCTATGTCCTGTAGACTGGGGGCTTGATACTTGAGGCAGCTAGCTCACTTGGTATAAAGACCTCATTGCCATACCTTCAAACTCCCGGTGCATAGACCTCACGAACCAAGAGAATTCATTGCTCTGGTTCAATGCTTCAACAAGGTTGGTACTTGCCTCTACTCTGGGATTACATTCGACAACTGTTGCACAGCAGCCACAACATTTCACTTCAATTAGTCAGTCATGCTCAGAGCCACATTGGGTTGACTGAACAGCTCCTAACACTACACACAAACAGAAATGCATTTGCAGGACAGCTGATCATCTCACTCCATTGACGTCTTGCTACAAGCTGTATAAGCAGTCAAAACATCTAAGAGCACATCCACCAACACTCAGTATGTAACCCTGAAAAAAACCACAGCTTTCAGAGCCCTGGAGGAACCCTGGAACAGTCTAATAAACAAAGCCAAACTGTATTTATTTTTCTCCCTGTTTCTAAATTGCTAGATAGTTTGATTGGTCCAAGTGGGTTGCTATTAGTAGTCTCTCACCCACTTGCAGTCCCAGTTTCAGTTTTATGGTTGGGGTTGGAAAAAAGTTAGTAACTAAAACTTAGATATGAGAAATAGCTTTGCAGGGTAACATACTGAGCGTTCATGGAGATGCTCTAAGATGCTAATAAAACTGCCATCTCTTCCCTGCTTTTGCAGCAGGGTTTAGGATTTAGGAGACAATAATGCCCATGCTCTCCTTGAAGGCTCCACATTTGTTCACTTACTTGCCCACAGATTGGTTGCTTTGTCATGGCGAACTGAGAAGCTGAATACCCGATCAGGATCTTGTGGCTCTAAATTCGTGAAGATGAACTTAACAGCTGGTTCAAAGAAAGGGAAAGAAATCAGTAGTAAACTCTTTAGTGGGAATGGACTTGCCAGATTCAAAAAAGATCCAGTGCTCTTAGAGACATAGAAGGCATGAGCATGAGACCACAAGAGAGCGCACAATCACACATTGACATACATGTAGCAAAGAAGCATTCTATGATAGCATGACTGTCATGGTGTTTGTAAGTAGGAAATTCCACCCAGTAAACCCTAAAACCTATAACTCACAGTCCTGGTCTAAACCCGAGAAAAACCATTTGCTTACCATCTGAGTACTCGCAATGCATACTTAAGAGTTGTTTGTACCATGTAGTGGCCTCGTGCAGGGCTGCCACTTTTTGCTTCTTGTTACTAATCTTACTTGTAACATCTGCAGAGAACACACACAGCATCCTCAGTAGAGCACCCCTTGATTTGCAGGTGGGATTGGTGGAGGGGGAAGGGGGAGGCTGGAGTACAGAGTGGAGCTGAGACAATAATTTCAAGAAAAAATTTCAACTCCCATGCTGAGGTAGTCATCACCTGAGAGAGCACAAGACTCTTTCGGAAGGAAAAAGACACAAAGAAGAGGTGTGGGTGACTAAGAGACCATGTTATGGTTGATGGACAGTAGCCTGGAATCAACTGTAATTTTGCAACAGGAGAGATTCACACCTGCCATGAGGGTGGAAATGAGCTTCTCCCGATTTTCCTTCTTTTGCAAAAGCAGGGAATTATGCTTGTGCAGGTAATCCAAGCTGGCCTGGGTCTCAGACATTTGCTGTTTGAACTTATGGAGTTCTTCTTCTTGATTCTCCCGAACTATCTCCCACCAGCAAATAGATAAAACAATAGCCATCAGAGCCATGCAAATGAAGATCTGAACACGTATTCCAATGTCCTAGACATCATAAAATATTTCATTCCAGCAGCAAATCACTAAGCTTTGTACAATCCTAGTGGGAAAAGAAACCCTAAACCCTTATGGAACAGCACCTTGCAAGCAAATAAACAAAGCTCCACAGGAAGCAAACCAACAACACAGGAAAACAGACAGGAAATCAACAATATAGGAAAACAGACAGACATGGGTGATCTTGTTGTTGATGTTGTCAGACCTGTTTGCACATAAGAGTCCTCTGTCTCAAGGCTTTGCAGACGCTCCATTACCTTCTCTATCTTCTCTGCAAATGAGACATCAACCCATCGGCCCAGCTGATGTGAGCCTAACACATGAAGCACCACCACCAAGACATACATACATCCCTTCATTCCTTCCTGCTGCATTGCCCCCAAAAGCAGAGAGAGTTGTTACCTCGACCCTCGACACGGAGAGAGCAGGCAGAAGATACTACGGTTTGGATGGAATCCGCACACAGTGTGCAACAGGCCTCCAGCTGCTTCTCAAGCTCCGCTAACTCCTTGCCAAGCTCCTCTCGGGACAATACAGCCTGACCCATGATCCCCAATGTCTGATTTGCACCTCAACAATGGAGAGAACGCTCGTCTGTCCGTTAGTCTGTCTGTCTGGTAGAAATGGAGAGAAACAGGGTTTTGAATTCTCGTTGCTTGCCACTCTTCCCGCCTGTTCTGAATGGATGATGATTGTGGAGGCAGGAAGCAGGAACCCTGTGGAGGTCGATGAATTTGACATATTTTTCGTGGAAGTAGAGAAACCCTGATTGCTGCTGCGCTTGATTGTAGTTTTGGATTTCCAACAGCATGTTGTTGCTCAAGATGACTACTTCATTATTTCCCATGGCTTTATCCATGCCTTCTGCTGCTGCTTCTTCTTCTTCTTCTTCTTTTTCCCATTACATCATGTTGGCACCCACCACTTTGCATCTAATCAACTTGTATTTCAGCAAAACCTTGGCACCAACTGTTGCTTCCAGAGTCAAGAATAACAACAACCACATGGATCTCGTTCCCTTTAGAATGCAAGGCTTCCAACCCAAATCCTTTCCATATTCTCTGTTTCTGTTGCCTTCTTCTACAACTAGTTTGGATGTAGGTATAGGAACTTTTGGTAGGATGTTTGGAAGCAGAGCTGCAAATAGGTGTTGGCAGTTTAGTGGCATCTGTGGTGATGGTGGTGGTGGTGCTGCTGCTGCTGCCGTCTCTGCCCATGGACCTTATGAAGAAACGGATTTGCCAATTTTGGGAGATTGTGTTCAGGCAAATGATCCAGCAGTTTGTGTACAAAGTGACGACGACGATGATGAGGAGGAGGAATGTCAAGTTGAGAGTCGCAGCAGTGCAAAAGTGAAGGCAAGTGTCTATTGTTCTCGCCGTAATTCCTTTCTTGCTTGCTCTTCTGACAGACCCCAAAAGGCTTCTGTGCATGGATTAGGGTTCGAAGATCAGTTCAAATCAGTCTAGGTTTTTCAGGGAGATGTCATTTCTTTGGAGTTTGCGAATTAGGGTTTGGGGAAGATGGAGATGATTCTGTTGTATTGTTATTCGGGATAATGGGTGGCTTGCAAATTGCAAAAAGAATTTAGACATCTGTGTTGCGAACACCTTTTTACACATCATGATGTATGTGTGTGTTCTTGATTCAAGTCAGAGATACAGGATGGAGTACTCAAAATGATCTTACCCTGAGAGTCCATGTACAAACTTTCTGCAGTCAAGATTCAGTAGAAAATGTGATTGTAATTGATGCTCTTCTTGTGTTGTTGATCAAACTGTTGTGGAGTTAGTTTTGATGCCACTTCCTTTTATTTTGCAGGGAGAATTGCAAGGAGGTCTATATCTGGTTGCAACACCGATTGGTAACCTTGAAGACATTACTATAAGGTCAATTTCCATCTCTTCCATCTTTGTTTTGCAAAAATCTTTGTCTGGGTTCTCTACTTTGTTCCGGTACAAAGCAGAAAAACAGGTTGACCTGAAGCTTAAAGTCCACTTTAGCTTAACAATGGTCATGAGATATGGTGGAAATACAGTAATGTACGGTAGCTTCATTGATGACAATGTGTTGTTAAAAGACGTGGTTGGGACTTGTTGCTTGTTGTAAGCTTCCTATTGAAATATTAGGGTTTTTACTGCTGGTAGGAAAATACTACTCATGCAACTGTGAAGGCCAAACTGCTTTTTTGACAGCCCTTGAATGAATTCATAGAGAACTCTCTCCAAACTAGTGAAAGTGGAAATACCCTGTTTTTAGTCCCACTTTTTAGCTGTCTAGAGGGAGAGAGAAAAAGGCACAGCAGGGTTTACTAAAGTTTCCCACTTGGGATTTCTGTTGTTCAAACCAGTTTTGTGTGCTGGGTCTTGTTTTCTCTTTTCATTAGGTTTGTGTTCCTCTTCTTCATGTTCGCATTTGCTGATTGGTTGCTGTTATGTTTCAGATGTGAGCTATCCATAGCCTTTTATTATTGAGTTATTTCTCAATTCTTTTCAGGTTGACTTCAATCATAAGTGTTGAGTGTATTGAGAATTTCTCAGTACTAATGAAGATATTTCCCACTTGGAGTGTGACATTCGTTTCAGAGCTCTTCGGATTTTAAAGGAGGCAGAGGTGATCCTAGCTGAGGACACAAGGCACTCAGCAAAGCTCCTACAGTACTATAACATAGACACTCCCATGGTTAGTATGAACTTCAACCATTGGAATGCATTCACTGTGATACATTTGAGACAATATGTATTTTGTGAGTAGATAGTCACTGTGTTTCAGGGTAGAAATCTTTGTTTAGTTTCCAACCATGCCTGGAATTCTTCACATGATACCCATGACATGTGGAATATGCCAGAATACTTTCCTCTTGTGTTTCCTTGGTGCCACTTCCATCTTCATGGCTGGCAATGTTGGGGATAGGCGCAGCTGCCAGGATATGCCTCTCATGGGGCCAGAGGGAATAATCGCAGATGAGCTACCACAAGTTCAATGAGTATGCAAGACAGGATGCTATAATGCAGCGCCTGAAGGCTGGCCAAATCATAGCGCTGATCAGTGATGCTGGAATGCCTGGAATCAGTGATCCTGGATCTGAACTTGTAAGTTTAGTCGCAACCTGATCTTCTGCTTATTACTTGCCGGCTTTTTGCATGGGGTGCTATATCAGAGGAATGATGGGTAATGAAGAATACTAAGCTGGTGCAGTTTGGGCATCATCAACATTGGAAGCTATAATGCATCAGCACCTGAAGTGTGACATTGGATTGAGGAATGCACTGTGAGATGATTAGATATCTTTTCTTGGACCCTAGTGGGTAAATGCCACTGCTCAGCTTACTTTGGTGCTTTTCCAGGTGCGAGTATGTGTAGATACTGGGGTGCAAGTTCATCCGATTCCAGGTGCATCAGCTGTAATTACTGCCTTGGTTTCATCAGGTCTACCAACAGATGAGTTTTCTTTTGGTGAGACCATCAACTAATAAAACTCTTGAGCATAAAACTATTTTTGGGTGCATGAGTAACAGATACAGATGTGTATTTTGTGTTGTTACACTTTAGGGTTTAGGGTTTACTTGTTCATATAGTAGTTGAAGATAATAAAGGTAAAGTTTCAATTGCAGCTGGCTTCCTACCAACACACATGGGTACAAGGCAGCAGAGATTGGTAGCTGCAGCAAAACAGACAGCCACACAGGTCTTCTATGTTCCCCCCCACAAACTGTGCAGAGTATTAGATGACTGCATCACTGCCTTTGGAGCAACAAGGTGTGTTGACATCTCTCAGTTCCTTCTTGCAACATTGGCAGTGATATGTTGGTTCCAGTTTGGGATGATGGATCTACTGGGGGAGACAAAAGGTGCTTATTTTGCAGATTGAGAGAACCCACCAAGCTGGTCAGATAGTCAGAAAGATAAATTAGCAGGCAGCTAGAAGTAACCCAAGTGTGTGCCTTACGTGCTTGAGCAGTCATTGATTCCTGGTTGTGTGATTTGCTGCTTGACAAAGTTTGACATGCTGATTGTGGTTCTTGTGAAGGCACTGTGTGGTAGCAAGGGAGATGACCAAACTTCATGAAGAGGTAGATTGTATTTCACACTAGTCTACTTCACAGCAACCTGTTATATGACTGCAGTGTCCATTTGGTCATCTCCCAGAACACCACAGTCCATTATGTTCTATGAGATGACCAAATTTAACAAAGTAGATAGTACAGCGCCTGTTGTTTTCCTTCAGACTGCACTGTTCTGCAAAGAAGAAACATTCTGCTTTGTATGGTATGTAGATATTCAGATGGCTTGTGAAAATGGTTTTCAGTTTTGCCGAGGTACATTGGAGCAAATACGCAAGCAGTTTGAAGATCAAAGTCCTCGTGGGGAGATTACATTGGTAATTGAGGGAATTCCACAAAGTGCCAGTAAGCAGATCCTGAGTGAGGAGGAAATTGAGGCTCAACTACGAAGTCTCATAGCTGCTGGCATCAGCCCTTCTGAGGTAACTAGTACCAGAGTTTCTCCTCCCAATAGTTCATTGTTCTCCATTTCTTGCTCTTATGGTCATTTGTAGTCTAGCACAAAGTCTCTTCTAGCGAAGCATCACCTTCTTCTGTTGTCCCTCCTGCATAGGTTATTCTTGTGCTTACCGCCAATGAATGGGGTAAACACATGGATTGCTTTTCCTGTACTTGGATAGCATTTGAGCTGCAGCACTGATGATGCAGGCCAGTAGGCGAGTCGTGGAAGATACAGGCATGCGGAGAAAGGTGGTCTACCCACTTGCTCTCAAGTTGGCCAAGGTTCAATCATGAGATTGTAGGACGAACTTGAGCAATCTTGGTTGCATGGTAGGCATTGATGGATTGATTATCCAGTAAAGGCTTGCAGTGGAGGGGACACTCCCTCTGTCTCTTGCAAATGTAGGTCAGATACAATACAATTACCAATAATGTTCAAATGTCCAGATGAGAAAAACATGATGAATGGTTTGTGCCACCATTTCAATGCTCCAAAAAATTGTGGAATGCCTCACCACCTGATGTGTCAGAATTGTAGTGAGCTTTCTGAGAATCTCTAGGCTCCCATGTCACTGGGACTAATGTACATAAAAAGATCCAATGGCAAAAGCCTTTTTGAAGGCATGTATGGTCTCCAATTGTGATACATGATATCACATTACCTAGTATTCCTCAAGTCATCACAACAATCCATGATCGAGAAGTTCATGATACATAGGCTTGCAAAACTTCCATGAATTCTGTTTGAAAGCTGTTTTTAATTTCAACAGGTTTTTTCTATATGACAGCAGTAGTAGCTTTCTGTTTCCAAACAATACTCAAACTGCCTAGCCGTACACAAATCCAGAATTATGTTGTGCACAAAAAGATTCTACTAGAAGCATACAATTTTCTCATTGCTGCACATTAGGCTACTTTGCAAGAGGACCACTGGATCATTGATGCTTGCATGCAGGAAATCAAAATAGCTGCATATACTATGTGACAAGAAATCCACTAATGCACCACAAACATTTAAAACATGCAGTAGAGATCTTCAGACAAAGACAGATATTTTACCATCTCAGTGATTGCTTCAAATCATGATGTCAATCAAAGTTCCAACCTGTGAAACAAACTCAACATGCACAGTGGTGAAGAAAGAAGTGATGAATTGCAGGGAGGTCAGATAAAAAGCATAGGGAGACATGCCAAGTTAAACTGTGATTTTTTGCAAGCGACAATCATTGTTGCAAAGTAGCCTTCAGCTAAATACCAGCTACCAACAAAATAAGACACTGACATCTGGGCATAAAAAACTGAAGTTTGATAAAGGATACATCAGAACTAGTCTGTAACCAGCCGGCTTAATGATTCAATGAGCTGCCTAAGATTGTGCCTTGTTCTTGAGTCTCCTGTCACTCCACTTACATCTGCACTGATACTCTGCAAGAGTTCCAGAAGAGGAAATATCCTTAGCAAATGATCTTACCTATTGAACTGTAAAGGTGAATAAACTCTTCTTTAGAAACAACCCACCATTTCCTGGAGTCATTCATGCATAGTGAAGTGAGGAAAAAATGGTTTGCAAAACAAATTTGAACCAGACAATTTACAAATGACAATTTGAAAACATAAGGCTCACCTCGACATGCTTCAAAGTTTTGCTTAATGTGGATACTGAATCACGCAGGAGATCTCTGTTCTCAGATGTCAACACTGACTTACTCAATAATCTGAAAAGGAAACAAAAAAATCCTCAGCATCTTGGCAAGGACTTCTTGGGCGACTATGCAATGAATAAAATCAGCACCCAAATTCCCCAAGACATGTAACATCTGGAATCCAATATCTAGGATTCAGAAAATTCAAACACACATCACCACTTGCACCAGACTACTCAGTGACTTCCTCCTGCAAACATGTCCAGTTTTGGAACAAGGTTGTTTGTTGTTTTCATGTGCAGGAATCGTGAAAACACAATTGATGCTTACCCCAAATCACGGCCTGATTCAGTTGCAACCTTTGTCAATTGCTCCAGTTCTTTAAGAAGCCCACCTTCTCTCACCTCCTTCAGCAAGGGTCCAATATCCTCTGCCATCCCTTGAACCTGCGACAACCCCAGTAGAATAAACACATGGTTTAGTGCAATCCAATATATAGCAAGCATTTCTCCTCAGAGCATTCTCTTGTGTGCAGTTTCTCTTACAGCAGTCTGCAACAAGTTACAAAATTCCAACTGCAAAAGCCACACAAGATGGTCACAATCTTGCCTGCATTTTTTAGCACAACTTCCTATTCTTGGCATTACAAAGATGATAATCAGAGCTTATGGAGAGTAAGTGAAAGGGACACAATCAGAGATCATTCCTTCAAAAGCAAATTAAGATACAGGTAAAAAACCGGTGCAGAACCCTTCTTCAGAAGACAGCTGCATCACTCAGTACTTGTGTGCAAAAGAAAGCTGCATTCTGAAATGCAACCAAGTGGCAAGAGAAAAGACATCTACACATGGGTGGGTGTTTATCTTCTCAAAATTGAAGTGCATACTGCAAGCCTTGAAGAACCATCATGCAGAAGACCACGCGGCCCATGATTTGCTGAGAGTGAGAGAGAGAGAGAGAGAAACAAGTGCATTGAACCGGTGTATCAAGGTTACAAGAAAGCTCAAAACCACATGACACTCTCCATGCTAGTGATGGCCTTTCTTTCAGTGTCTTGATGAGAAACAGGGATAGACTGAACATCCACAGCATGAAATGGCTAGCAAGCAATTCAGACACATTCAGACAAGAGTAGTAAGTGTTACCTTGGCAAGCAGGGGTTTGGCCTCTTCAACAGCATTTCCAAGGCGCTCGGCCATGCCTGCCATGTTGGCAACTCCAATGCCGTCAACCTGACGTGCAATCTTGGTGCAAACGCCAACAAGCTCATCCAAGCTCACTCCCTGCTCTCCTTTGATCCTCTCTCTGTCGCAGACGATCAAACCCTCTTCAGAGCAGCCAGGGTCCAGTGGTCCCAAAGTGGGTTTGGGCAACGGCAAGCGCGGGGTGACATCGATCAGAGTCTCGCTGATGAGTCCCGATTGATTCACTTCCACAAGTGCATTGCGAGGAATCACGATGCCAGAGTCCAAGAGCTCTACTACCACATCGATGCGTTCCAAGCTCGGTCTCACCCCCACCACGCTGCCCACGTCCACTCCCCGGATGCGCACTGGGGTGCCCACTGTGATCCCTTGCGCTAATGCGAACTCCAGAACTGCTTCGTACTTCCTCGTCCTCGCTCGAATTTGCTTCCCCTTCACCCATACCAGCGTGATCGCCAGGAGAATTCCCCCCGCCATCACGAACAGACCCACTCCGCCTTCCCACACGCTGCGCTTCCCGAACCCGAAATCGCTTAGAGGATGCAGCACCTGCTGCCACAAGCGTCCAGGCACCTCCAACACTCGTGCCACAAACCCACCATTCTTGCTCCTGTTTGTTGCAGATGTTGTTGAGGTTGCTGCAGCCCCTCCTGACGCAGAAGTTGAGGAGGAGAACCCTGCTGCTGATGATGATGATGGTGATGATGATGATGCGGCAGGCTCACTACTGCTGCTGCTGCTGTTGTTAGTGATGACCTTCATCTTCATGGCACCATTCTGTGCGAGCTCCAATACCAGTTTCCTGCCATGGCCGCTGCTGTTGCTCAGTCTTAGAGCTTGATACAAATCCTTGATGCCGCCGCCATCGCAGCTGTGAAAACCCTGCAAGCCATGATGCAAGCTTCTGAAATCCTGCATCTTTCGTAAGGAATTGCTGCTGCTGCTGCTGCTGCTGACCCCTCCACGAACGCCATTGTGAATTGACACAAGAGAGATTCCAGAGCTCAACTCCATGCTTCACGACTGACTTGCCGACTGACTTGCACTCTCTCAAGACATCCGATTGTCTCAAAACAGCTTGAATCCCGGAGCTACAAAAGAAGCTTGCATCATTTTCTTGGTAGGCGTCAGGAAGGAAAACCAGGATCCATCCACCTTAAGAAGGATGCTGATACCGGGATAAAAAACGAGTTGGGTGCGAAGGAATTGTCGCGTTTTGGGTACAGTAATTTCACGAGAAGATCGGAAGCAAGCTATCCCAACTCGTCATCGCTACCCAAAATCTTACAGAGGTTGCAAAACCAACAGCTTTTTCCGTGAGCATCATCAAGCTCTAACCCTAACCCTAAGGCTTCGCCCCCTTTCTTCCCTTTCCGCAAGGACTCGTTCGTTGTTGTAGGTAGTAGTAGCACAAGAGCGCACTTCTAATGAAAGATTAGAGGAGCGACGATAACCGTCCCGCAAAATCGACGGCCTTGGAAACTTTGTCTGCTCAAGAAATCAGCACTTGGTACAACATCTCAGCCTTCTTCTTCTTCTTCTTCTTCTTCTTCTTCAGGAAAGAAATCATTGATTCTCAGAAGTAAAGCAAAAAATCCAATCTCTCTGTCTGTAATCCATTTTTCTCTGCAATCTCATAGATATGTGTACAGGCATTCTGTAGCCCTAAGATAGAACCTGACATACATAAGCTCTTGTGTGTGGACGAGGGTTGATGCGAGCGATCTTATTGCAGTTAGTTCTTCCATTTTAAGAAGCTCCTGCATTGTGTACAGGCATTCTGTAGCTTGCCATCTCAATGTGTTTGTTTGTGGAGTTTTCTCTACAATCTCATAGATATGTTTACAGGCATTCTGCAGCCCTGATATAGGACCTGACGAAGCTCTTGTTTGTGGAAGAGGGTTGATGTGAGCGATCTTATTGCAGCTAGTTCTTCCATGTGAAGAAGCTCCTATATTGTATACAGGCATGCTGTAGATTACGATCTCAATGTGTTTGTTTGTGGAGTTTTCTCTGCAATCTCATCAATATGTGTACAGGCATTCTGTAGCCCTGAGAACAGAACCTGACAATTGAAGCTCTTGTTTGTTGAAGACGGTCGATGTGAGTGATTGTATTGCATCTGGATCTACCATTTGGCATTATACAGACATTCTGTAGCCTTATTTGAACTGATTGCACACTTAAAAAAGGCTAGCAATTCTGTGAGAATAGGAAGGCAGCTTTTGATACATGTCACAGTCTCCCGGCCAAGGATGCAAGGTTTTCAATGGTTTACAATGTGTGGTGGCAGTCTCTGATATGTATGCAATGGTTTACAAGTGATACAGCATCATTTCATTTGAGCTTTTCCTTAGCAGTTTGGTTCGTGTTGTGTACCTCTTTGATGAGGAGGATTTTGATGATTTGATTCATATTAGCATGATCTGATAATCATTGTCCTTTGTTTTTGTCTCCATGAGATAGTGACCACAATGCCTTGTTTTGCAGATATTATTTGTGTCATATTTCATGTTGATTTTTTGTTGCCCAGCAAGTTCTCCAACAATGAAGTAAAGAGAAGAGGCAAGCTTAGTGCAAAAGCGGTTCCTTGTATCGTCTTTGCAATATTTCCCACCAGGCTTGCATTTTGTGCTGCCAAGTTTGGTGTTTCAAATCATTTCAATGTGTTCACAACATTGATCTGGTGCTTCTATTGCAAAAAGTGCCAGTGACCCAATGATTTCTGTTGATGTGGTATGACTCCCAAACACTTTTCAACTCTAATGCTTACAAATCATCTGGAAAATATTACTAACTACTAAACATCGTGGAATTGTGTGTTCATTTTAGCAAATGAAAATCATAAACAACAACAACCAAGCAGTCCTTCAAAGGTATTGCATGAAATGAATTTTGTGTTCATGAGGTGTAAGGATTTCTGCAAGAGAAGGATGGTTGCAATTGGAAAGGGTATTTATGCTAAGGAGGATTTATGGTGCTTTGGGATGGGAAGGTGTCCATGATAGTTCTTAGCAATGGAAAATAATACCCATGTTTAGTCTTTCCAAAGTGCCTTTTTTTAAATGTTCTCTCTTGCACATGGAATCTTGTGTATTGAACACAAATTTTGTTGTTATTAGATTATCAAATGCTTGGACATTGGTTGATAAAAACATATTAAATCTTGCATTCATCACTACTATGTTCCATCTTTTCTACAATGCTTGTGTAGCTATTGATTCTTACACAAGTTAGATGTTCATGTGGTGCAAAGTTGTTTCAATAATATCACTACTAGTCCAATACCAAAGGTTATAGAAGTACTTATGATTGAGATTTAGGACAGACATGATTGAACATCAATCATTGATGTAATGAAACATACGTTGAAGGTGATTTTTGAATTCAAGTGAAAGCTTGATGTGAAAATAGTCACCAAAAAAAAGAAAGACGGAAAAAGTTGATAGACTAAAGAGATCATTTTGTTCACCAACAATAATTAGAGGAAGGAGGGTGATAACTAGCTCTAGTCTTTTACTTGAGAGCAAAAATAGCAATATTGAGCATCAACTACAATTGGTTATTTGACAAGGTTGATAAGTATTGCACTTGTGATTCAGTTCATTGATGTTATTGTGCCTTGGATATGGTGTGACCTTCTCTACAACTAAAGACAACTCTATTGCTCATAAGTATAACAAGCATAAGTAACAAGAGCATCTTTGGTCAATTGTTATATTGTGATGTTGTAGATCCTTACTTGTTAAGTATCCATGATATTTGTATTATTCTTGCGATTCAAGCTCTTCAAATACAAATCTACATTACATTTTGCAAAATGCATGGAAATTTTGAAAAATGTGCATGACCTTATGACATACTTCTTGGGTTTCTTTAAACCACTTACCAAGGGCCATACCTTAAACAAAAAGTTGTCATCTTAACTTATGTTTTAAGTCATCCTAAAAGAGTGGATATAATTTTTCAAATCACAACTTTTGCCATATTGTGCGACTTTTAAAACAACCTTGAACCACTCATTATTATAATCTTGCATTCCCAAAATATTTGAACCATTATAAAATACAATAGTAAGATACAACATAGTTTAAGATGCCTCTATCTTTTTCTTTTTTTCATCCATGATATTCAACCTTTTTCCCCCATGTTTTTGTTATGAAGTTCCTTGCAAAATGTGAAGGAGATTTATCAAAACCACAAAACATTTTCACAAAAAACGCAATCACAACCCAACAACACATGTTTATCAAAATTTTATTGATTTTTTTCAAATTAAGGCTATGTTTTTTGCATTGTAATCAAACATTGTTCTTTTAAGGGCCCAATTTGAAACTTTATATTTTCAAGAACTTTTGCCTAATCAAATTCAACATTTCAATCAATTTGATTCTTAAAAAATGCTTTGAATGCTTCGATTTGTCAAAAGCTTTCCCTACATGTTGTAATGTTATGTCTTTCCATGTCAATTTTTTAGTTTCACAATCAATAGTGTAATTGTTTTAAATTTTCCATTAATTTTGCTTAAAATTTATCAACAAGCATCACTATTGTTTTTTCCCATAGGTAGTTGGGGTGCATGTGACACCATCAACCATCCCAAATACATCTTGAAAAATCTTTTCAATCTAATTAAAAAGTTGAGACTTTTGATCAAGAATGGAACACATTTCAATGACATGATCAAGGTGGAATTGGAGGTCCATGTTATTTTGAATTTGATAAAATTCTATGATGAATGTCTACAAAATTTTCATTTGGACCACTAGGATGAATTTTGCAATCTTTCCATTGTGGATTGCTTTTGAAATTTCCTAACAATAGAAAAATACACATGAAGACCATGGTTGATTGGGTTTTGGTTAGTGAGTTAACTTCTTCAAGTGGGCCATCAACTTTCTCTTGGTTTTGGAAAATGGAACATGGGACCTTTTCCAATTGAAATATCTTGCTCGGAATCACAATTGTCCAAAACTCAAAAACAAGTGAAAATGAGTGGATGTGGTGATGGATCTATTGACCTTAATCTTGGGAGAGATGTTCATTGCACAAACGCACTTTGATATTGTTAAAGGTGTTCCCAATCTATAAATGAACTTGCATTGGTGGACCTTGATCTATGATACTATAATCAAATGTTTAAAAAAAAACTTTCTTACAAGATTGTTTTATAAAATATATCCTTGAAAATTCCTATTTGTAATATTCAATGTGTGATTTCTCAAAGATTGTCAAGTTCAAAAACACCTTGTATAAAAACAAATGTTGCAAAATTACAAATTAATCGACACACACTACTACCTAGACAAAATCACTTATTACCTAATGGATGGTAGAGATTAAACAAGACAGAATATGACCAAGAGAATGTTAGATATTCAACAAGGTAGAATGCAAATGGCTAGTGAGTCAGATAGGATGAAGACATTTCATTAGTTTGGGAATTCAAATTACTTT
The DNA here is from genome assembly GCA_963920785.1 of Sphagnum contortum. Lineage (NCBI taxonomy): Eukaryota > Viridiplantae > Streptophyta > Sphagnopsida > Sphagnales > Sphagnaceae > Sphagnum > Sphagnum contortum. The sequence continues at coordinate 5,861,783 of OY987288.1, forward strand.
TGGAGCGAAATTTTATTGGATGACAAATTTTAGAAAAGCAAATGGCACATCGTGTAATGACATTCCATTATGGCAAGTTCAAACAAAATCATGAAGGGTGATTGAATAATGTGTAAAACATTAATGAAACATTTTTTTTAAAAACCCTCACTCTCATGAATCATTGTCAATTAGATTTTTTCATTTAATGACATAATTCAAATGGGCAAATGGTTCACTATCGACATTCAATAGCCATGGAAGTTATTGTCCTTGCACCAATAAATTGGGGCACCTTTCCATAACACACATGCGATTACTCCTTTTGTTTCATCACCTTTCATTCGACCTGTCATGCCATGAAAATGGTAAAAATAAAAAAAAGGTCCCATGGGTGTTGTGGAAGGGTGCCTTGGCTATTGGTGAAGGGATAACAATTGTTGTGGCTATTGTGATCAACACATTCAATAATGATTAGCCAAAATATGTTCTCTTTGTTGTTGGGCCTTGCCCCCACATGTAAGGATAATTGCATTAGATCCAAGCTTGTGAACTTTTTACCTTATTTAACTCAATTTTACATTGAATAAATTGATTTTTTTCCCAAGTCATTTAAGCATTGTGAAAGGGGGTTTTTTTGTTGGGAGTGTTTACATGATGGGATTTCAATATGGTTAGGGTTTCATAAAGCGGTAAGGGTGGTGACAACTAGTTTTGGGGAATTGTCATTGAGGTTCATTCAATATTTTTTTGTTTATTGTGTATTGTGAATGATTTTTTTTTGCGATTGTTTTTTTCTAGATCTTGTAGGTTGTACTAAATGTTTGTTACAATTAAAGACCAAAATTGCATGAAGATGTGAAGTGTGTTTGAGATTGAAAAATTGTTCTAAAAATAAAACAAAGGTGAAAGTTGATATTATTTTCCGATCTTTTTTTTGGGAAAACAAAGGGGAGGGGCATGTATACTATTTTTGATGCTTGTTATGATAATAAAAAAATGTGTTGCATATCCCATGTAAGATTTTCCTTATGATAGTCCTTGTCCTTTTATTATTGTTGCTCATTCTTCTTCTTTTATGTTCCTTGATTGTTGCCTTCTTCTCTACTTACAACAATTCCAAAGCTTACAAGCTTCAACTATTTTAATGGGTACACTGTGTTCAACCCCCACTAACAAAGATAATAAATCAAAACTCTAAGGTCTTGTTTGCAAGGGTCCATATGGCAATGTTTATGTCTAGCTAGTTACATGGTTCCATTGCTATGGTCAACCAATTGCTTGTTCCAACAAATAATGGAGCACTTTGTTTTGCTAAACTTGGGCAAATTTCATGAGATTAGTTCATCTTATATGATTAACCTCTTGGTTGACTAACATGTAGTTCACATGTTTTTTATTTTATTTTTTTATATCTTTACATCTTGGAGAAACATTCAAACCTTCATATCTTTTTAAAAATAACTTCAAATGATTTATTTTTCTCACATTAATATCCTTATTATTTAAATATTCATAGATTTTTTAGTTCCAAATGAAATAAGTCAAGACTATATGGATTATGAAAAGACATTAACTTTTGTTAAATAAATGGAGACACATTTAAATAATATTTTTTACTTGATTTAAATGTTCCCCACATAATTTCTTTCTAGGTAAGATAACTTGTAATTATCGATTGAAGTTTACACCGAGATTAGATTTCATAATAAACATTACATGGGCTTTGGGTTCTAACTATAACTTGTGCCTTTGTAGTTATCACAAGTGTTTAATAACATTTACATGGCTTTTGGGGGTTGATTGTAACTTGCATTTTTGTGACTATCACATGTGATTAGACATTAATGAGCTTGGCATACAACATTGTGCAATCCCACATTTTTCACAAACTCAAAATATTGTAGCATGTTAGCATTCAACCAACTTATAACTTTGATGGAAAAGTAAAGTTTTACGCATTTAATCTCTTTATAAATTAAATTCCATAAATTTAATCAAATGTTCAACTTTAGAGAGAATCGCACATTTAGGACTTACAAACAATAGATTCCCAAAAGCAAATCAAACCCATTCACTTAATAAATCACTTAAAGTTCAAGCATCATGTTATGCTCCATAATATGATATATGGAAGGTAATGTTTGTCAGCTTGATGTCTCATTCATTCTTACGACCAAAAAAAACATAACACAACATACATTGTGAAATTGTGTGAAAGAGCTAGCTAGCATTTTTAAAGGCAAATGCAATTTAACTTTTTTCATTGAAGAATAGTGAATATTTTTCCAATTGAAGTCTAAGAAGCCAAAAAAAGATAGACATCATATCATTACAATTAGAAATATCAATAACCTTCACACACCCTTAATCAATCACATTACCCAATCCATCTAAGAATTTTGAAATTGCTCACCATTCAACATTGACTCTTTCAAAGTCGAAGCTTAACATGTCAAATTCAAACACATCCTCTTTACCATTATAAATTATGCACATTAAACATTCACATTAGGCAAGATGCTTAACATCATGGATTGATGTGACATGCTATGACATTGAAGAGTCCTGATCAACAATGAACTAAACTTGAAATCTTTTACAAGAATTAGACAAAAATATATCAATATGTATTGCAAAGGTGAAGGATCTTCATGATTTTAAAAAAACAATTTGAGTAATATTGGAGGAATTATGTTTACTACAATAGGAATCACAAATTGTTTTCTAAACCTTCCACACCTAAATAAGAGAAATTTCAAATTTGATTACATTTTGTCATTCCAACAATGTGAGCTTGTAAGGATTTAAGATTTGATTTGCATAAGTCCCCTTTCAAATCTAATTGTGATTATTGAGTTTTTTATTTGATCTTTCTTCAAGATTTTCATTTTGAGAACAAGATATTTGTTTTGGAGATGAGTTGATTTCTTTACACTATAAATTGTTTTTTAAGCTCATAACACTTCATTGAATTTATTGTAAGTTATACATAAAGTTTGAGGAATTTATATATTAAAAAAATTGGAAGAAAAGTATGTTCTAAATTGGTTGGTTGTTCAAATTTTCCAAAATATTTTTTTATATTAAAACTTTGATAGATTATGATTAGAATAAGAAAAGTTAAAACTATATCCATACACATTAGGCCTTCATTAACTTGAAAGTAAAATAATTTTAATTGATGTTTATTTTCATATCCTTGTAACTCAGTTTTGGAAAACTATGACATGTATTTTTGTACTTGCAATTAAAAAAAAATTGTACTTAAATGCATATTAAAACATGTGTTTTTTCAATATTATGCAATGAAATCAAAGAACTTATAATTGTTGATCATTGATTTAAATAATATTCATGGATTGAATACATTAAAATATATTTTATGGATACTTTCCAAAGAAACAAGTGTCTTTGGTTAGTTTACTTTACCATGCTTATGCCCATGTCAATGTGCAATAATTTCATTATTTTTAATGTTTTCATATACATGTGCAATCTTTCAAATGATGGTTAATGCAAGGTTTAATTGTTTTTGAAATATGTAAGGGTTAATATTCATTTTAAGTTCTTTCAATATTTTTATCACCATTTACATTATCAAGATGCAATTTAGAAGGTTTAAGATTGATACTTTAACCACAAGACGTTATTAAGTTGTTTTAAACTTTAATAATCGTCTGATAAAATTCATTCTTCTTATTAAAGTTGATTTTTCAAACATTAAAAATGGGAAATAAGTGGCAAGTTTTTCAACATTGTTGGAATTCTTAAAGCTATTTTGGAAACTCATCAAGTCTTGGCATAATTAATAGTTGGATTATTGAGATGTGGTAGGAGATTAATAAAAAGAAAGTGAGATTGTTAGAAACATGTCTTTGCAAACAACTAATATGGAGTGATAATTAATTAAACAAAACATCCATAAAAGATGTAATCTTCCAACAATGTGTGGTGTATTAAATATATGTAATGTCAAGCATAAAATATGAAAAAAAAAAAAGGAAAAAAGAAGAAGAAGAATTATTTAAAATTTTAAATCTTGTTGTAACAATTTTTCATAAGTGTAAGAATTTAAGGAGTTGGCAAAAAGTGTGGACAGTGTATTTAATTCATTTGGTTGAATGGTAGCCGATTGATGAGAGCACGCAAAATCAATGATAATGGTCATCATGGGAAATTCATGTTTGCACAAGAGTTACATATCATGTTTTTCATAACTACTTTTGGCAATTTTTTTTTTTTGTAATCATTCAAAATTAATCCTAAGTTTAACCAAGGTTCTCTTAACTTACCCCAAGTTTATCATGAAATAACCCAATAGACAAATAATATATTTTGAAAAAAATATAAATTAAATTATTTGACAAATATTGAACTTGACAATGAACGTGAATTAGATGATTTTATTGTTTAAATTAAAGACATGATACTTGGCATGAAATGAATAAAAGTCATAACTCGTTTTGGCAAAATTAAAAGGGTGATGCCTTTCATTTATCTTTTTATATGGTTCAACGGAATTTTTTTGCTTGAATATGATTGTTTTTTCATGTGTAGTCATATCTCCCTTTTGAATTCTTGATCTCTTGCAACAACCACGAAGAGTGTATACCTCCATCCTCACATGCCTGTAACAATACTCACAAACTATTCCACCATTGCTCTTGTGTTCCTTTCTGGTGTTAAATGTCATGGGAACCATTGCGCTTTGTAATCATTAGGCACATCTACAACTACCAAATAAAAATGTGCCATTTTAACATCAATATCAACCATGATCTTGATTCACGGGGCTACGATCTACAACATATCATTGTATATATCTTCTAATATTTTAGTGCAACATGGGTAACCAGTACTATTTGAAACCCTAATAAACTCCAACCACCTCACTATGTACACAAGAATTAAGATAATTGCTGACCGAGTATTAAAGGTAGATACTCACATATCAGCTGGTCCACCACTAGAATCGTCTTGGACCACCATTTACTCATGAATTAAGAGAACACCATGTTTCCATAGCATTAAACAAAACAGAGCCCAATTTTATTTCTCCATTTCTACTTTGGTACCCATTCTCTGTGATTTTTGCCGATTGGCAGAATACAACTCCAAATACAAATAACTGCATGTCTTTTACTGGAGCAAGATAATCACAATTGTCACTTGTAGCCAACATGAAGTGAATACACCCAAATTTCTCAAAAAAAAATTGTTCAGGAAACAGGATTGTTCAATGGGTCACACATCCATAGCATTACTCTATTATATTAACTACTGGGTCATACAACTTGCAAGTTCACTGCTAAGTTTCACAATGAAGGATCAGACATCCACCACAAGTAGTTGACTAGATTGCCTCCATTGAAGCCCTACTCATCAATATTCAGTGAATGGACCACAAGTCTTTTTATGCTCACCTAGTTTTATTCCTGGAGATCATTCTTGAATCTGTTGCCGGTCCACCAGCACCAAGGAAGCAGAAACCCAGGGGTGATGATGTTGACAAGCATCCAGCTTTTCACTTTATTTCACTCCTTTCCTGTTTCCAGTTCTTGAAATACTTCAGTATTGACTGCAGAGTCCTGCATTGGGCTTGACAACTGTACCCATACCCGACCCATTATCCACCCATGGCACCTTGTCCATACCCATTACCCACCCAACTCATACCCATCAGTCCATCACCAAAATAAAGCTACTTAAGAGTACTTTGACTACTATACGACGAGTCGCCCTATAATCTGCTAACTCAGTCGTTGTAAAGCCCAGGTCCCTCGTACCCACCCATTACCCACCCATGCGTCCAAGCCCATACCCATTACCCACCCATTTACCCATGGGTATGGGTGGGTATTGGGTACCCATGGGTATGGGTACCCATTGCAGGACTCTGATTTACTGGAGTGGCTAAAGATCTACAGGACTGTTGCATGATCATCAGTGAACTCAGGCCAGAGAGGCATGGACAGAACAAGAGTACAAAAACACAAATTCAAATTGCAAACGTTGAGAAATGAAAACCAACCTCCAGGAGTTTTATGAGCCCCACAATATAAGAGCTCTTCCAGTAGAACAGCATTCCTCAAAATCAACAGCAACTTTTACAGAGGAGCACATGGATGAGTTCCCCCCAAGAACCTTATGGAAAGCAGTCCTGTGCAACTTGCAAATATCATTAGACATGACTCACAGCAGTACAGTTTGTGCTCTTGTCAAGCCATCTGTTCTGCACTCATTCTGTCACACTGGAAAGTAAAGCCTCTGTGTTAAGATATAGATGCATTACCATCCACATACATAAGCTCTCTGTCAAAGATAGACATGCACTGAAACCAGCATTGCTTCTATCTGCATGCACTAATCACTAATATATCCACATTAAAAGAAATTTGACACCACAATACAAAGAAAACTTTGAAAATCATCTTACCACTAATTGATGGCAGTGTCACCATAAGATGTTACCTTACTTTCAGTACTTTGGATGGGGAGCAAACATAGAAGGCATCAATGCACATAGCCTGTTCCCAAGAGAAGATTCCATGCTTTGCTGCACACCACAGGTTTGTATCTTGTCCCTCCTCTTCCTTAGTTTTTCTTGTCATTCCACAGAAAAAGAATGGAAGGAAGAACATCAGTGCTGTGCAAAACAGGTATGGTCCATACTGGTAGAGAATGCTCCTAACTACAAAGAAGTGGGGACACAAAACTGAAAGACACTCCACTGAAGACTTGGTACAATGGCAGTCAATGATCATGGGTAGGTTGCACCATTTTTGGGACATGCCTTTTATTAGTAGTTAGGAGAGATGAACCACAAAAGCAACAGCATACACCACAAGGAAGCTGCTTGCAAACACTTTCTATTCACCCCTCAATGAATCAATTTTAGTCAGTGTCACTCTCTACTTCAGATTCCCAAAGGATGCTTGTCATGGTTGTTGGAACCCTCCAGCAGCACCTTTGGCTCCTGACCTAACTGCACCACTGCCAGCTCCATTCTGTCCTGTTGGACCCCCAATGTTAAGCATCCCTCCTTGAGGGGCCTGAGCCCCAGGGTTCATTGCTCCAGGCACAGGCCCACCTTGCAGTGCATTGTGAAAATGCACCATCTGTGATTGTTGGATGTGATGCTGCTGCTGCCCAGGAATAAATGACGGCATCCCACTGAAGTGCATGGGTTGGATACCTCCACCTGCTTCAAATCATAGCAATCCCTGAGACCATGATGTCAAGCTCCAAGACAAATTACTAACATCTTCAGACCATTTTACACCATGTAACAGTGAAGTCAGAATTACTCACTATGGTGCTTTTGCTGCTGATTTTGCTGAGAGGGTTGAGGAGGAGGAAGAGGGCCTTGAGGAGGGGGTGGAGGTACAGGCTGTCCCTGAATCATCCCCTGTTGATATTCAACAGCAATTGTCAGCATTCTCCAAACTTTCTCACCTGAGTGACCAAAGAGATATCTAAACCCTTTCAGAACCAATTGCTGCAATCATCCACCTATCCCTGTCCTCAGAATGGATACTTGACTAATGAGGTAGCACATAACCATTTGCAAGGGCCATCATTGTTTGTTGGTAGGGGTTCTTGATTATTTTCTGGATGAGATTGCCACATCCTGGGCAATGCAACCATAACTGACATAGAAATTGGGCTCAGTTCCTTGATTGGAATCCTTTGACTGTATAGCTGGCTTTAATTTTGATTCCAGCACAACTTTCATATTGATAGCACTGCCCACTCTCAGACAGCAAAACCCCTGTGAAGCATACTTTTCTTAAAGCAATACCTGGGGGTAATGTTGTATGTACATGACTTGGCCAGCAGGTGGTGTAAACAACATCTGTCCTTGCGGGTACTAGACACAAAGCCAAATCGTCTTGTCAGTTCAAAACTGCCCACTATGTTGCACATGACACTGGACTTTGCTAGCTTTCACACATAACTCTGTTCACCTCTGTGAAACTACAAACTACAATGAAAAGCACAGAACTATTACAACATAGGGTCCCATATCTGGCTTTGCAACAAAGTTTGCTGGAAGTGCTACCTTATGTACTCCAATCATGTACTCCCTTCATTGGGTAAACAGAACAGAATCAGCAGCTAACTTTGAGTCCAGCAGTGCGCTGGGGACACCTTAAACATTAATACTTTCTATAGGGTTCCAATAAATTTTTCTTGAATCTTATGCTTTTGTACTGTATTGTCTTTCTGAACACTTGTTCACTTTTTATAGAAGTTACTGTTTTAGCATCCAAACTTAAATGCCAGGATCTGACATTCTCTATGTGTTTAAAGAACACAGATGAGTAATCTTACCATCTGGCCGTTCGGATGGAGGAAGGCAGATTGTATTGGAGGTGGTGGGGTGGGGTATCGTAATTGCTGCTGCTGTCCAAAAGGACTAACAACCTGTATGCCAAACCATATAACAATCATTAGAATCCCTTGCCAGATTTGCTAGATATATTCCAGATTGGAAGACCAGGAGAGCAACAACTATATCCATGGAATGAGAAGCACCTGCTGCTGAGAGTGAGCTGGCATCTTCATACTGGGCTGCCCTGGTAGGACCTGTGGCATGCCAGCTCCAGGAAATCCTGAGACAAATCCTCCTGGTTGTTGCATGTAGGGTACAGCACCAGAAGCAGCTGCAGGCGCTGCTGTCATAGGACTCTGGTACTGTACGAATTGAGCAGGCTGCACTGGTTGCTGTTGCATGTACTGGAGGGACACCCCTTGGAGAGAGGTTGCTGGCGGTGGACTCGCATGCATGTAGACAGGGCTTTGTATCATTGGTGAGGCTGGCCTTGGAGAGCTGAAGCTCGGCATAAAAGCTTTGGCATTTGGGTTCAATTTAAACTCCTGGGATAGAAATGAAATAATGTCAGCACAACTCAATGTACTCTTTTTGAGGAATTTCACATTCCAAATGTGCCAAAAATGCTTTCCAACAGAAGCTTATCAGAATAGAACTTTGGACAATATATCAGAATTTCAAGATCATCTTTGAGGTCACTGGAACATCAACAGCTGTTTGAGTCACTCGCTGACTTCTGTTCATATTTTGGTCCTAAAATCATTGAAATTTCATGACATGTAGAGTGTTGCATCGAACCACACTAGTTGAAACTGTAAGCAACAGTCTTTCACTTAGTTCACCAGTTAGGTATTCCTCTCTTGCTTTTCCCTCCAATGAAAACTTCAACACAAAGAAAAATAGGTTGATGGACTAACAGATTAAGCAATGCAAACAAGTGAGGGATAGAGAACAGGAGTGGTACTTTTGCATTCGCATTCAATGTAGATTTCTTTGGGGCAGCTGCAGTCCCAGAGGAAGCTACAGAAGCAGAGGAGGAAGAGCGTGACAGTGTGGGAGACAAAACTGCCTGGCCTGGGAGCGTGGATACAGATGTAGGCAATTGAGCACCAAAAGTAAACTGTGGTGTCACCAAGGAGGGTGCAATTAGTGGGCCCGAGGCTGATGGAGGTTCAGATGAATCAGATGATCCACTGAGCTGCCTGACAGGTGCACCAAGACCTGTTGGGAGGGGCAGTGATGAAGGGGAAGGGGCTGAGACTGCAGGGGTAAATGGAGAGGCCAGACTTGGTTTTATGTCGTGAGCAGCCAGTGGCCGGGCACCTCCATCTCTCACAAACTCACCTGACGCACTTTTCACTGCCATTGGGAGAAAAGCAAAAGTTAGCAACTGCTAACTCCATAAGCAAACAATTTTTTTATGTCTGCAGGTGCACATCCAATTATGAGTGGTCAAATAACAATGTTGTAATACTCAGAAAGGGCAGTTTTTCAATTAGAGAAACAGATGCACCATTATGCCAAAATTACACCTGAAAAGCAACTTCACTAGGTCTCAAGTCTTAACAACAAAGAAAACAAGCTATGATCACAAACACCCTTAAAACCCCACTCACGAACACAGTTCAAGGTTGCCTCTCAGCAGATAGTTCACTAGACTCCCTTGAGGCTTCCAGTTTGGCATAGAGATAAATAACTCACATGGTGTTCTTGGGGACCGGGGTTCAAGCTCCTTCTTCTGAGTGATAGCCAAACAACAGCACAAAAAAAAGACTGATTAGCACTTCAAAAATACCTGGAAGAAGCTCCAACAAATGTGTTTCAAACAGATCCTGCACTAGAAGAAAATTTAGCACACACTTGTGCATAAAATAGCATTCCACAATGATAACATTAGAAACTACACTCATTGTTCAGAGATCCTGGTACGAGGCTGCCTGTTAGGCTATCCAACCGCAACTTATTGAAGATACCTTGAGACTTTCACCAAAAGATTTGAGCGCATTGACCTGGTCCTCTCGCTGCTTCTTTCCCTTTTTGGCAGTTTCCTGCAGCTTGAATTCATGAAATTCCCTGCAAATGTCCAAATCACCATTGCACCCTATGTTAGCAATCACCCTGAAATGCATTAGCTTATGCAACACCAGAACAAAACCTCCCCATAGTCCAAAGATACTCCACCAAATTATATAGCACTTCATACTGAAGGGTTCTTGTTTCTAGAGGAGTGATTGTCTCAGAATGAAGTGTATCTACATGAGTAGATACATGCTCTAATAAATGCAATGTATCAAACTGGTTTGGCAGGACAGACAATACCCTGATAATGCATGAATGCATATTCTACACGCCAAAAAAGTGCAGTGTAGCTCCACATGACCAAGGCATGAGACTCTTTAACCAGGGTTGTGTTAGCCTCATACAGTTGAGTAATTTTGAATGTCAGATAAGAAACTTGACTGCATTGGATGGTCTGATGTGCTGCTGTGGATAGCATGTGCTGAATCAATACATTGATGGGAAAAAGGATCTCCCTAGGGTAACCTGAGGTTAAGGGCAATGAGACGAGACAGACTAGTCCTGATGAATCATAGGACAGCAAATATGCACAAAAGCGAGCTCAAGAAGCAATTCAAGCTATCTGATTGCAAGTAGGATGCTTGACTATTACATGGTGCATCTAGGGAGTAAAATAAGCACACAGAAGAAGAAAGGCAGAAATAGCCAACCGGTACACATCCTCTGGAACCTGAGGACAACTTGGGTCCAGATTGAGAGCTTGAATGGCTGCTGGATCTCCAACAAAAGGAGACATCAGTGGTGAGCCCCTTCCAACTGGACTGTGGTATGGTGACCCTGGACCCTGCACAACAAACCACAATAAACGGTCAACAACAATAGGCACTGCAGATACACCTGTTCAAGAAATGGTAGCTTTCTTTTCAAAAGAGGGATTTGGAAAGAGAAAGACAATAAGAGGAGGTTTGATGTAGGTGTGGACAAGCGACAAGACAGCACCAAGTATTTGACCAACAGACTCCTTACAGGACAGAAAGAAGTATGATGTGTTCTAGAGTGTACTGGTGCTGTGATGGTCAGAGCAGTAAAGAAGATGAGATAACACAGGTGGCAGCACTCACAATAGTGTCACTTCCATTGCTGCAGTTTCCTAATATTCCAGATACTGGATCAGTAGCTGGAAAAACAAAGCCTCAGGCAACCATTGAAATGGCCTTGTCTTACTGATACCCGTGTGCAACCTCAAGTTGCATCAAGCATTTAGTCATACCATTACCACATCTGCTATGATTTCCCACACCAGTTGGGAAAAACCAACCCTCAAAACTCCCAAAAAGGTGTAAAATTACATTGATATGAAGAGCCTGGAAGGCCTCCAGGGCTCACTACTGGGGGATGGCAAAAGCAGGCGCACTTCCCTCCCCATAGAGAAAGGGCAGGCTACCTTGTTAGACCGTTTGCTTTTGTCGCCAACCAACAGATGCCGCAGTCTGAGGTGCTCCCTGTATGTGTCAGCCAAGCTATCAAGGGTCCCCACATCACCTGTCTCTACTGACGAAGCACGCCAATCTCCCAAGATTTCGCATTTCGATGGCCCATTTACAGTCTGCGGAATTAGGAGAGTACAGAAATGGCTTTGTCTTCTTGAGGTCACTGAAAACTGGAAGTGTAATGACCTATACACTTTGGATCCCCAAATGAACCAATTTTTTTATACCCCAGCAGACAATCACCACAAAATGGATGCTGCAGCTTTTCAAAGGAAAAAACTGCTTCCATTAAATCCTCCCAATGGGTGAGAGCAGGGTCAACCCACTTTCATTGCAAACATATGACACAGGTCTTCAGGGCAGAGATTACATCTGCACCAAGATCTGGCTATCAAGCATCCCTGGAAAGGTCAGGGCCTTCAGATTTGCAAGAACAAAAAAACAAAGCTTTGGCAGGATTTTGGGAGGGACTAAGCCACCATCCATTCTGTCATGTGGACATGGTAAACTCTTTGTAGCCATAACCAAGAACCTTGTTGAGACCCATGGTTTAATTGAGACCCATGCAAAAGACTAAAATGGAATATAAAAGAGCCCAAGTGTTCTAAATCATAACTACTCAATTCAGAAACCTGGAACTGCAATTTAAAAACCAGATACTTAAAGCATAGCATGGGTAGTTGAAGGTGGTAATCAAAAATATCTGGGCACAGAGTGAGAAACTGAACTGGACATGAAATCCCTTACTCTCTGATGTCATTGGAACATACCTGTGAAGAATCTGCAGATGATGGGCGACTGCCTTTAGTGTCTGTTTCACCTGAGCAAAGTTACATAGGATTAGCACCATTATAAATGCATCAAAACAAGATAACAAATACCTCAGACCCACTCCTTACTCTAGCTGTTGCAAGAGTAGCAATGTGAACTGACACAAAAGAAGAGCATTTACCGGCTCCAGGTGCGCTGTCACTAGTGCTAGCAGTAGGTGGGGCAAAACTTCCTCCAAAAGTTTCATCATTGTGGCCATCAATGTGACCATCTTCATCATCCTCACCCATGTCCTTCTCTCCACGAAGCACAGAAGAATACCTGCTTTCCTCATCCATTGCTTCAACCTCTGAAGTCAGCTGCATCCCTCTCTCCTGGCAAAGCACAAGGCAGCACAAACCATAACTTGAAAAATTGGACCACACCTTTGATCCCTCAGAGACTAACTTTGATTGTCAAAAACAGATGCTGGTACAATTCCTAGAAGCATTTCACATAGATGAGCTGCTGTCCTTTGGGAAGAGATGGAGGAGATAACCTCTGCAAGATGAACATTGCGTGTGGTTTGCCCCTCAATTTCACGAGCAATCCTCCATGCCTCCCTCTCCCTTTCACGTGTCTGTGGTCCCCTCTCAAGCTTGGTGGTGTAAAGCTCCTCATTGAATGTGCTTTCAACACCAAATAAGGTCTTGTTTGTTTCGAATTGATCCCAACTTCTGGATAACACAATGTTAAGAGCCAATTCTTCAAGATTTGGAACCTCATAACCACCAGCAGGTGCAAATTTCTTCAATTAGGAAGACAAGTGACTTGAAGCCTATACATGTTGAGGAGATCCCCTTCCCAGCATTGAGAGACGTGAAGCTAACTAACCTCCACGTGTGATTAAAATTTAGGGTCAGGTTTTCAGAGGCATCATCATCTGGTTTCCATGGCTTCAGCTCCCTCTCCACCTCACAATTCTGCACTTGAGACAGAACTGCATCTGTCTCAATTTCAGCATGGTTTTCATGAGCACGCCCATTTGATAGTGCATCTCCACTCAGCAATACATCCTGCGACAGACACCCAATAGCAATACGCAAATCAACTTCAAATTCAGAAGCTTCTGGTAAAAGATGGCAGGTTCAGATGTAAAAAGACCTGGATTCCAGATGCCATGAGACCAGAGCTCACCTTGGCAACAATCTGCACAAAATCTTTGCCAACAATGATATAGGATTTCAATGGGGGTTTCCTGAGAGCATCCTCCACCGCCTCACTTTTCCCACCTTTGACAGTACCATCCTTGATAAGCCTTGCCATTTTCAAGACCACACCTGCCAAGTCAAATTCACACTTATTTGAAACAAAAGGAGACACATCCGAATCTCTTTTTAAAGAAGGAAAAGACATCTGTTGATGGACATGCTACTCCACAAGCCTCCACCAAACAGCTCCAGGGTTCCTGCAATCAAGCGTCAAAGTCATTCAATGCCCCTGGATACCAGAAAGATAATAAGTGATAGACATGACCTCACCAAAATCTTTGCTTTCAATCTTGGCAGCATGGAAGATGCCTGAAAATACTTGGCCATTCTTTGTCTGGACTTCAACCTGCTGGCCAATGAGGCATGTGTACATGAACAAGAGGTGTCTCTCTTGCACTGTTTTTTCTTCACCTGCAAGTCAAAACAACAGTTTGACCAGGTTAGTAATGCCACAACATCGCAAAATCCAAGATCACAACCTGAAAAATTTCCTGCAAAGGAATTGGACATAAAATAGGTTATGCCATGTCTAATTGGAAAATGCCAATGCCCAAGTATCCAGAAAATACAGAAAACCAAAAATAGTAACATGCCAGGACAATCTGTGATCTAGTCCTCTTGGAAATTACGGTGACTACTTGAGGCTCTTTCCATGAGCCATTTTGCAAGATGAAGGCAACTAAACCATGAGCCACAGATCAGATCCTTGAGGCAGTGACTCTTGGCAGGTATCCAAACCTCATCTGAAAATTGAGTGTAAGAGGGTTTAACACATCATCAGATTGAATCAAAAAATCTTCTTGTACTGGACAGATCCAAATGAGAATTTCAGACAATGGCACATTCATTGCAATATGGTCACTAGATTCATAACTCCTAGCACTTTTCCAGCAGATTGCAGGAGATAGGGCACATAAACATCACAAACATTCCACTACAGGACAACAATTGGAAATAATGATTGTATTGGTCCAGGTAGAGCCTAAACCAGACACGACATGAGAGTGTGATCTTAGTTTTGGGACTGCACTGACAAAGCATCAGAATGCCACCTTTATTGCCATCTACTGTCAGGAATGAATGGAATGACTGAGGGGAGAATGTAAGACTGCTGTCAAAATGTTATATCTCTATGAAATTGCAGAGAGAACTCCAGAACAGCATTTTGAAGGTAATCATTATGTCACTGCCAGTCAAACCAAAATGAATGCAACAAGAATAAGTGTGATCATAACCTTGTGAGTGTCACTGACAAAGCATTTAAGACCATCACCTTCATCCTGAATGGCAGTGACCAGTTGCCACTAATCCCTGATTCTTTCATTAGCTCATAATGGTGGGTGTAGATAAGCAAAACAATAAATCTGCTCAAAATTTCAGGCAAACACTTATTTAAAAACCTTTGTCCTGAGTCTCTGTCTCATTCTGGAAGCCATGGGAAGACTCAGTTATGATATTGGCTGGCACTTAAGAGACATACTAAATCAATATCCTCATAAATACTAAAACCTTCTTCATACTTACAAGTTTCAAACTAAGTCAACCTGAATAGGAATAAGATTGAGAGATAACCTGACAACAAGGTGATAGAAACTTCCAGGTCCAAAAAACTATAAGCAAATAGGGAAAAGAGGGAACCCAACCCTAAAGAACAAAGAAAATGAAAACAAGATGGAGGTGTGTGTTTGAGTCAACAGAAATGATGGCAGACATAGTTAGTCAGAGAACTCCATTGTACCCTCGCTAAAGATGCAACAAGCTCATGAGGCTACGCTTCACTTAATTTTAGCATGCCCCTGTGTGAGCTTGAATCTAAGCCTAAGGCATTCTTTATAGAGGGTAATGGTTGGGATATCCTGCACCCTGAATGTATCCTTTGAACATACCACAGGTGACTACTCACATGCAGCACATCCACTTTAGCCACTGGAAAAGATATCTCTGAGATCCGCAAAAAAATCAAAATAACACTTTGAACATGACTTTTATGACAGGTCTGGCCAAACCGAAATGGACATGATAAGAGCGAGTCTGGATATAACCTGGTGAAGGTCACTCACAAAGTACCAGACCACATTCATCATGAATTGCATAACTAGATGCCATTACTCCCGACAGATGTAATCAGCTCCAACTGCTGACTCGAGGAGGCCAAACCATGCATTACCTGGACTTAAGTGTAGGCAAATATATCCTAGACAGATAAAGAATTGCTCTAAAGACACTAACCTGCACCTGCATATCTAACCCCTGCCACCTCTGTGGAAGATCTGAGCCTGCCACTGTTACTGGTAGTCAGGTGGTTGTACTGACCACCTTGAGGTGTAGAGTCGGAGCTAGCCTTGGCTGGCTGTCTCCAATTCTGATTGTCAGAGCGATGTCCTGCATCAGGTCGGCTGCCCCCTTCTCTGTCAGTGCGTCGACGCCCAACACCATTGCCAGCAGTTGACCGCTGCTGTGTTTGTACTTGACTCATTGGACTCTTGAGCCTTTGGTGCCCCTGGGTTGGCAAACCACTGCTCCTTCACCTTTTTCCTCAACCTGTAGAAAACATGCATGCAAGGTCAAGTAATTACCTGATGGTACATCTGAAACAAGTGCACATACAACAAAACTGTAATGCAGAAATCTTGGATGGTTTCTTGAGCTCCAAAGCTCAAGTAGCTCTTGTAAAGATCCAGTTCAGTAACAGATTTGTTACAAGTCCTCATGATTAGAGGGCATATGGCAAAGGTTATCAATCCACACTGTGGATCCACCCATGGGTTCACTGTTCATCCCAATTAACAAGTAAGGTGCACCACACTCAGTTGCCATTGCCATATCAGACAAAAGGTACCGCAGATTGAAATTAGGGTTGAAGAAACTAGGGTTCTTCCCCTTAGTTGGAAAAGAGATCCAGAGGGTGATGACAAAAGCCTTAACCCTAATTGTGTAAACCAACTTTACTGCCTGCCATAATAGAGGGCGAGAAAGAGCGATATGGAGGCAGCAGCAGCAGCAGTTTGATCCAATCGGCAATTTAGCAATTCAATTTTCATCCTTTCACAACACATTCCAAAGTTCACACAAGACATACACTATCCACATATATATACTCATGCTTCTTTGTATGCATCAACAGCATCCTAACCTTGCATGCGTGTTCCTGCCGTTGCGTCACAGCAATCCAAAGCGACAATCCAAAGCTACCGCTTCACCAGCACAAACCCTTGTTTCTCAAACAAAAAAACGGATCCCCCACCTCACGATACGAAAGTATGGCAGACAAAATAATAATAAATAATAATAATAATTGACAGTCGAGAGAGAGCCAGCGACCTAATCAGATGAACACGTAGGAGGAGGGAGGAATTTTTTTAAATATTTTTTAAAAACAAAATCAAAAAGACACACACACGCAAAACAAGACCGACCCACTGTTGCGTCCTCTTAGGGTAAAAGACAAGATGGCCTCCTGAAGGGAAAAACAAAATAACCAAAAGCCACAAGCACACAATGCTGACCTCAAAACACAACGGCAGCGAGAGAAAAACAAGGAAAAAAAAAACACAACAAACAAACAACCAAACAATAATCAAACGAAAACACTTTCCATTAAAATTTTTAAAAAAATTAACAAAAGAAGGGAATTGCAACATGTGCTGTAGTCCACAGAGAGAGAGAGGAGAAGAAAAGCAAGACTCGTCGTCGTCGTCGTCGTCGTGGCGCAACAGCGCTGCTGACCGAAAGACAAAATTTACGTAAACTTTTGAAATTTTTCACAAAATGCAAGAAATCACGCAAATTTATTTATTTATTTATTTATTATTATTATTATTATTAACAGGGACGATCAACTGATCAATTGATGAAACTGGAAAAAGACTATTATTAACTCATCAATTGAATTTTTTTATTAAGTTTTTTTTTGGTGGAAACTATAAGTGGAATTTATAGTGTGGAGAATATAAGTGAAATTTGTAATTATATTTGAAATCCAAATATTTGAATGACCCCGCATGCAATTTGAATTGAAGTTTGAATTGAATTGAATTGAATTCACAAATTTTCAGTCAAATTTCATTGAATTCAAATTTCAATTCAATTCAATAATTGGATTAAAATTGAAACTGAATTCAAAATTTTAGTCACATTTCATTTGAACTTAAATTTTTATTTTCAATTCAATAATTGGATTGAATTTGAATTGAATTTGAATTTTCAGTCAAGTTTTAACTCAATTCAACAATTGGATTTTAATTTAATTCCAAAACTTTAGTCACGTTTCATTGAGATTAAAATTTTTCATTTCAATTTCATAAATTCATTATGAGAAATTGGGTCCATGAAAACCACATTGCTCTTTAACTAGAACTCAAAAATCATTCAAATAACAACATAGTTCAAAGTGCAATTCCTATGCAATTACACTTTGTAAAAATATGATGATTTTATAAATAAATTTTCACGTTAAAAAATAAGCTAATTGTTTGATAATTGTATCATAATTTTAAATGTGTTTCATATTTGGTAATTTATATGCATCATTTTTGAGTTGCATTGTAGGTGTAATTATATTAATAATATTTATATTAAAGGTACATCAACATATTCAAGTTTATAGACCTAGAAACTTTTTTTTAACTTATATGAACAAGTGCGGAATTAATAACAATTGATTCTTTTGCATATAGATCCTTAGCACCCACAAAAGGTTGCATTTTGTGGCATATTTAAAATATATATTTTTAAAAATAATAAATGATACATATTAATTTATGGTTTAATTTATTTAATTACTATGAACTAAAATTAGATTAAATAATTAGCCCTTAAGTCTAATTTTAATTTTTTGTGAAATTAATTAATGAAATTAAATTTTTCGCTTAATTAACTAAATAATCGAAATTTGAATATTGTAGTAAATACTATAACCCTATTTTTTCTGATTAATGTTCAATATTCCACTACATTGCAACTCACAATATCATGTTGGCATACATCCATATCAAAGCATATAATTTCATGAAGGGTGAAACTTTACTTTTGAATTGAAATTAAAAGCAATGTGTATATGTTTCCATATGCTTCAATGTCTTCTATTCAAATTCATGTTTATTGTTTAATATCTCATAATGAATTTTTAAAATAATTTATTAATTACTATTGAATATGTAATAAATTTAATTATTATGAACTGAATAATTAATCTGAATGTACATCAAATAATTAATTAAATTTTAAGATTTCATGTCAAATAATAGAATATTCTTAAGTATGCTGAGAGATTATTTTTTTTTAAATTCACAAAATTTCATTCTTTGAAAAAAAAAATCAACATTTCAAAAAATATAATTAGTGTTAACGCTATCAAGGTGTTTTTGGTATAAGCTATTTAGTAGACTAATATTTTGTATTTATTGGATTTTGTTTCGCAATGTTTGAATTATATTGGAATTGTTGGCTTCTATTTTTGAGATGATTAGTTGAAAATAGTTTTCAATATTTCAAGTCTTGAACATCATGGTAGGCAAAATTATTGGTTGTGAAAAATCAAATTTATTTGGGAAAAAAGAGTTGGTTTTGCAAAATTTAATTTCATATTAGTGAGATTCTAATTGACCACCCCTCCCAATGTTCTGTTTTGATTAATTTTCCCCATTTTTAAAAAGAATATTTTGTTACAAATTCCTTGTCTTTTTCAAAAAAAATTGCCAAAATCACCAAAATTCCCTACAATATGAAAAGTGCTTATGATTTAAAACTTTTATATTTTGAA
This sequence comes from Sphagnum contortum, assembly GCA_963920785.1. Classification (NCBI taxonomy): domain Eukaryota; kingdom Viridiplantae; phylum Streptophyta; class Sphagnopsida; order Sphagnales; family Sphagnaceae; genus Sphagnum; species Sphagnum contortum. The sequence continues at coordinate 5,881,391 of OY987288.1, forward strand.
TATCGCCAAATTTGGCTCAATATATTTTTCACCTCAGCAACATCACAAAATTGGAATACAAAATTATAAATTTAAATTTAAACTATAAATTAAATTAAATAATTTACTTTTAGAATTTAGAATTTTTTTTTAAAAACCATTGCTACCACAAACCTTGCCAGTTCAATCCTTTATTGCAAACTAGCAAGTATTTGAGGATTTTGAAATGACCAAAATTTTGAGAACCAAATAGACCATTACTGAGCTTGGCATTATCATTTACATCAAGTGATTGTTGCAGTACCAAGAGCAAATTTGTGATGAACGGCATGCATGCCTGCACCACACATTCAAGCAAATTAACTTCCATTGGATGGTGTAATACTTTCTTACATAAGATTCTTAACCTAAAACATTGAACACGTTTCATGTCAGTTTCTATGTCTATCCTCACCCTTCATTTTGTACTTTACACAGAATCAATCAAGTCTATGCAGGTATTACATGCTTGAACCATGTGAAATTTGAGAAATGATTCATATACAGTTGAAGTTGCCAACATATAGATACAAAACTAGGCCTTTCAATCAATCGCTTTTCCCCCGCCCCCTTTTAATTACAAGTTACAGAAGATTCAAAATAAATCTTTCCACCTGGCTCACAAACCGTTACTTCAACAGAGCTTTTTGCCTATGAGCAAAAAAATTAGCAGTTGATTCTGGAATTATGTGACAGAAGGCAGAAACATGCAAAATTACGAAGGAAATTCTAAAGCTTGTCCACCCTAAAATTAGCTTTGCAGACAAACAGCAGTTTCAACAGGCTGCAGTTTTGTGTATCCTACCAAGATCGAGGGAAAATCCACCTGGATCACAGATTGTGAACCAGAACTTTATAACAGATAAAGTTCACCCCCCAGGACCTAATTGGACCAGACATGAACTAGGCCATGCCGATTTCCTGTGTATATTTCATTCCTCTCCTCATCATAGAAAAGGGCTGTTACATCTTCAAGTGCTTCATGAATGGAACTTCTGATATTGGAGGAGTTGGCACATGTTCGAGGCCTGATCCCAACATGTGGGTCATCAGCCCTGATCTTTGCCAGGCATTTCCCTGTCAAGATGTTGCTTATGTTGATGGAGCCCACTGCACATAAAACATACCAGTCTTACTGATCATCAGTCTCTATAGATACTGACCTTACAGAAGCATTTGTCAATTAACCAACTGAAATTGTTATTACACTGAGAGAACAGGACATACCAGCTTCATCAGCAGTTTTATCTGCATGGGCTTTACAGTAAGAGATGATGAGATCTTGCTCACTGGTGATGTATATATTATTGGTGTTACAGTCTGGATACCAGAGCAAATGATCCTCAAATGATGTCACAAGCTCTCCCCGAAAGTTCCATACAGCCACTGTTCTGTTGCGGAAGGTTAAAAAGAGTTGATTCTCATACAAAAATATGAATGCTGATGGTGTCATAAACTCTGTCCTGCATACTTCTGTAAGTTCCCCATTTCTTACCTGTGATTCCAACCCATTGAAATGGCACCACTCCGTTTGTTACAAAATTAGGTCAATGTACATTCCCAAAAGACAAGCTTGGTGCATACTATTAACTGATAAGTAACTTTACAAGGCTGTTTCAGCACAAACCAAAGACAACTTCAAAAGTGATAAGAAAAACATACATCAAGAATCTGCAGATTCTCATTTTCCTGCTTTATGAGCAGCTTCTCATTGAATTGCACAGCAAAATCCACCACAAGCTTGTCTAGATCTAGTATTGAATGTAATGTCAAGTTATGAGAAACACGTACATCAAGAATCTGCAGATTCTCATTTTCCTGCTTCACAAGCAGCTTCTCATTGAATTGCTCAATGAAATCCACCTTCTTGTTGCGGTGTAGCAGATGATTAAAGGCTTTCAGCACTGACCCATCCTCAATTGACAATATCTTTAGAGGCACATGGCTTTGTGCCCTGTCAAAGATAAGCAGCATGATGCCTGGACTGATCCATTAAACACAATTATCAGAACACAGGACTCTGCACATGTACTAGACCTTCACCACCCCCAAGGCAACTTGAACACATCTTGAACAGCTGGCATCATTTTGCAAAACCAACCTGATCTTGATTTCCTGGACATTCTCATCAGAGATGGAATAAAGCATGGTGTAGTTTTTCAAATCAAACACTTTGTATATCCTGCAACACCACCCAATCATCAGATTCAGTCCAAGCAAGTCATTAAGAGATCCTCACAAACATTAACAAATACATTGCCATAAAAAGCTGTTTACTTGATAAATGAAAAATCTCAACTCAAATGAGCAGTATGCATAACCAGGTTAACAATGATGAGACAAAGGACAATACCTATCTTGAGCAGAATATGTAAGTACTTTGCCATTCACATCATCAAACTCAACAAAACCAGGCCACCTGAGTGACTCAGACTCAAACAAGGGGAAACCAGCATCAGGCTGACCTCTTCGAATGTACCTACAGAAGCAACATCCCTATTCCCATGATTAATCCACAATCCCATCTCAACCCATAGAACAAAATAGATTGACATCAACACAGTCTCAAGGAGCTGCTGCACCTTACACACAGGTCTGAAACCCCAGAATCCTTAAGACAACTAAATTTTAAGAGCTCAGGAGTAAAGAATCAAACATGGTACTATGAATGCAAGGTAACAAGGATTAAGAGGGCAAAAAGCTGAGCACATACTCTATAGGTGTGGTTCTGCACTTCAAGGAGCTGAAGTTGTCAGAAGCATATACTGACACAGTGATTAACGAATCATTGTTCTTGTTGTAGAACAAACTGCGAATTACTTCATCTGCACTGATGTTTAGGAAACATATCCTCTTGTTTGTGTCTGGTACATCCAAAACCAGATTGTAAGTCTCAAAAAACAGCTGGCAACAATACATCCAGTAAATAAGGTCTTGAAACAACTGGGCTGATTTCTGTACCTCGGCTGAAAGCAGCACAGATACCAGAATGTGTGAGAGCAAACACTGTGTCCCTAGCAGCCCCAATTTCCACAATACGAGACCGCTTCTTCAGGAACGGCAACTTGAGGAAGTGGTGGGCTTTGGGGTCGTGTGTGTCAAATTCCTCCTGTGAAAACCATGTGAAACACAGATAATATCATACATGAATCCACATAACAGAACCCAAGTATTTCCTTGCTCCAGCAGCAGCAGCCATAAAAGCATAGCACATTACATTCAGCATATCATTACGCTAATCTAACAGGAAATGCTGGTGCAAGCGGATTAGAAACCCAAGTGTGAGAACAGAAGTGGAAAGCAGATTAGAAACCCAATGGAACCAAAACCAGATCAACAAGTGTTGATAGCAAAACCTTGAAACTCTTTCGCCATCACAAAAGACCTAAATCTTGACTTTGCTACCCACATCTTGTACAAACCCTTGAAAGGCATTTGTCATCACAAAAAAGCAGACCTCAATCGTGACTTTTCTACCCACATCTTGGACAGATTGAGCTCAGAAAAACACAGAGTCAAGAGGAATTGAAGGACAGTAACACCTCGACTTCACATACAACTTTTGACAAACCTTAAGCACTGACTTTACTGAGATACATATTCTAGATCTTGATCCCCAAATAGGGAAACAAGTCACCTATAAACCCTAAAGAAAGACTTGAAAGCAACACAGAAACGCTGAGGACTCGAGTCCAAAAATGGGGGAAAAAAAACCCTAATCCGCACAGTCTAGGACAGCCTTCAGTCAAAACACTCGAGAGCAACCCTCGAGCCAGGCTCTAGTCTCAGGAACTTGGCTGCTGTTGGAAAACGCCACGAAACCCAGACGACCTAGTGAATATAAGGACGACCCGACTTGTCACCGTTTGCAAGTGATTTCGGCGACACGGATCTGTGCAAAACACACACACACACACACGCACACACACCTGCAAATGGAAGTTCCGAAACTTCTCTTGCGAATTAGTGCGATTGAAGGCCAGGTTCCCCGCTCTACTGATCTCCCTCTTCAGAAGTTTCCGTACGCAGTTCTTGGTCTCATCAGGTCGCGTCCGTTTCCCTGCAACCACTCGCCTCCCCGATGCCGGCCTTGGACTACTCTGCATCCTCATCCTGTTCATCGAGTCCATCTTCCCCCTCCCCCCGCCCTAATACTCTACTTCTGCTTCTCCCCCCGAAGCCCCCCGTCTTCTTCACTCACTCACCCACCCTCCTGGCTCCTCCTCTTCCCTTCTCTTTCTCTCAATCCTGTCCCCTGTCTCTACTACGACCACCACTCCAGATCCCAACTCCACTAGCACCCGACATCTTCATTCAGCTATGGCGAACTACTCCGAAGCAGCAGCCGGTTCACACAAAGCAGCCCAAAAAACTAAACCCTAAAAAAAAAAAGCTTCAAAAAACAAAACCAAACACGAATATCTATACAAAGAGATCACCAAATATATTTTTTACAATCCAGCAACAACAGATGCTAGGCCGATTTGAAAAGAAACCCAAATCGTTTGCTCGCTCGCTCGCTGGCGCTCTTCTCCTGGTCAGCCTCTCTCACGCAATGTCTGCAGGAGGCTGCTGAGAGCGCTTTGTATTTCCCAACAGCAAAATAGGTAACAACAAAACAAGCGTTGGGTGGGGGGGGGGATGCATTGGATGGTCATGATGATGGCCATGAGTGTAACGGGTAACGGGTATGGCATGGGAAGGCAAGGGGACGGACGGACGGACGGACGGACCACTCCGTCATCCCATGTCTACTGTCCCCCATGAATGACACTATTTTTGAAATTTGAAATCCAAACGGCGAACGGGCCGGGTATTCTGAATCGAGCGCTTGTTCCCCTCATGGGATCTTGGGCAACTCTTCTGTTCTCTTGCCTTCTCTGTTTCGAGTCAACTAGCATTTTATTTTATTTTATTTTATATTTTTTTTGGTTTTTTTTTCTTTCTGGTTTTTGTTTTGGTTAACGGCATGCATTCTATGGAAAGCAGCGGTGTCTTTTTTTCCTGGCGAAATTTCGCTATTTATCGACAAAAGAAATTGGGATTTTTTGGGAAGTTTTTCTTATTTTAGTGCAAATTCAATTAATTTTTCTATTTTTTGGGGTTAAATTTTGCCAAATTTTCAATGTGAAAAAATGAAAAAGAAAAAGAAAACACTGGAAAGCAGGGTTTCTTTTAAGGATTTTATGATGTACTCAAAATGGCAATCATCTACAAAATAATTTAGCCAAATTTGGTTACATACTAGATATGAAAGTACAAAGAAAAAAAAAACAGAATCCTTCTATGTTCTTGGCTACTACTACAACTTACCATAAAAATTTGGTGATTTTGATTCAATTTTCTTCAAAATCTGGCAAATTTGGGCCCTTTTTCGATGAAAAATCATTAGTCAAATTCCTATTTTCCATGTCAAAATTTGATGAAAATTTGACAATAAAAAAAATGTGATGGGAAGGGTTTTGGACTAGGTAACCATAGAGTGGGTGCTAATTACCATATATAGTTATCGAGGCACTGATTTGTTGAAATATTTTTGGGGTAATTAACACCTTTTTTTTTCTAGTTTAGTTTGGTTTAGGTTTGGTTTGGTTTGGTTTGGTTTTTTTTTTTTCGTTTTTTTAAGGGCTTGCTTGGGCTTTTGTGTCCTAGTGTTTTGGGTGTATTTTTTTTATGTAGTTGCTCCTTCACATCCTCCATCAGTTTGTGATGCCCATTGTCCCCATTGCTTTAGTTTTTACATTTCAAGCAACCTCTCCAGGCATGTCAAAAGTGCTCACCCTCATGCTAACCTTGTCTCCCAAGCTAACTAGGTTGTTTTGTCTTTGCAAGTGTCTTCCCCTCTTGAGTTACACCTTAGTTCTATCTCTCTTATGTCGTGGAGTTAGTTTTTAGCTTCATTTTGGGTTTGTTTGAAACTTATTTCACATGTTTTCAATTGTTTCATAAGATCCTTCGAACCATTCAGGACAAGGTTAGGCAAGTTTTTTGTTTACCCTTTGACCGCATTGTTCGAGACCTGATGGACAAGTTAGCATGGTTCTTTTTCCTCATGTTGCCATGTTGGTGTTTGCATTATACTCGAGGAGGTTGCTCAAGTTAACAAGAGGTTTTTGCTCATTTAAAAAGTTTTATGCCAAGTGATTAGCTTTCTTTTTAGGAAAAGTCTTATCATGTGTTCCCCATTCCCATCACTATTTGGATGATTCTTTGATGACTAATGTCTGATGTTGGGTAGAATCGAATAGTATAATCATGTTGCTAGAGCTCTTTCAACCCATGATGTCAACTATTCCCTCATAAGACATCATTGCAACTCTAGGTCAACTACACCCTCTTCCATCAAACCATGTCCCTTAGCCTAAACACATGTTTGTCCTAGACAGAATTTTGTTTGCACGAGTTTTAGCCATTGCCCCCTATTTATTTTCGAATGGACTATCCACGATGGTTTATGAGCATCTTTCGAGATGTTTCATACTAAAAGACGCATCTTCAAGGGTTTTAGAATTATTCTAAATTTTTGTTGTTATTACTCATGGGGATATCTTTAGGTTGACGGCCCTAATGCTAAGGGTTAACATATTTTTGGGATTGGCAAAGGACTTTGGGAGTCTTCGTCCTATTACCATAGGTGAGGTGTTTCTTTGACTTATTAGTTATTCCATTGTTCTATAACTTTGGGGTCGTTTTAGGAACACCTATCCTCCCATTAGTTTGGAAATATCGACCCTTGGACGATGTGAAACGATCATTTTTGGCATCAAAGCCCTCCCTGACCTTCATGTTGGTTGGGTTGTGATGCAAGTCAGTGTCAAAAATGCTTTTAATAATGTTTTTTGTGCTATTTTTTTAGAAAACTATGAAATGTCGGGGGACCTTTGGCGAGCATTGTCCCTTTTACCAAGTTGGTTTTTAATGTTCATTTTTCTTTTTTTTTCCAGCATGGGTAGCATGAGGAAGGAATCACCATTATTAAATCATCTTTAAGCATGAAGCAGGGTGACCCCCTGAAAGGTTTTTTATTTGCCATGGCCCATTATTGAACACCCTTGGAGACCATTGCAAGAGCCCCCAACTATGTATATCCATCCCTAGTGCACAATACCCATGTTGTGGGCCCTTCAAATGAGATTATCTTTACTTTTCACCACTTTTCAACCCAGTTAACAATAGGTGGGCTTAGGGTCAAGGTGTCAAAGTGCAAGCTTTGGAATCCATCATGATTATCTTCAAACATAGAGATTCCTTGGGTTTGCACTTTGGTCACAAATGGTTTATGCATTTGAAATGTGCTAATGGGTTCTTCGGACCTTGTCACACATTTTTTAGATGAGGCTTTATCTCAAGACGTGGCACATATCGATGATTTTCTTCTTTTGACACCCAAGTTGTTTTGGGCATTTTGTTTTCATGTGTCATTTGTCAACCTTCTTATCTCATTTGGACAATTCTTCTTCATTCTTCTTTCTTGTCTCTTTTAACGGGTTTCAACAAGATATTTATGCAAGTATGTGGGGACATTATGGGTCCAAGGTCATGTGAGTTTATTCAAGGCCCTTTAACAAGATGTCAAGCCCGACTACCGATCTCTTTTGGTGGTATATGTTTTTTATTTATGGAGGTTTGTTCCCCATCTACTTTTCTAGTGAGTTGAGCTTTAGTGGCTTCATATTCATGCTCCAAGTTTTGTATTTTCGATAGACTTGTTTTGGAGGAGTATGTCTTTTAGGTGAGGCTCCCCCCCCCCCCCCCCCTCTTTAAATCATGTTTTTATGTAGCTTGCGATATTCCTCTTGTAGCTAGAAAGATGCACTTTTCTTGCATTTTGCAATTTCCAACACCCCAAGTCTATAAGTTTTTTTTATGGACATCAATCATGACGTATATTTTGAAAATAACTCCATTTTTTCAATAATCTAAAACCTATATTTGCTTTTATTTGAGCAAGAGGGCAGGGCTATGGTTGATTATTAAACCATTTATCCATTTTTTTCGCATCACGCATTTTATTTTCACCTCAACATTACATTTTTGTTTCGGTTTGATTTAGCCCTTAGTTTTTAATATTTTCACGTGTGAATGTGGACATGGGTTAGACACATTTGGCACGCATCTAACATGTTGTCCATTCAGAAGTCAGTGGATAGCCACACCTAATGCCATTAAAGATGTCAAGCATGCCAAGGAGAGAATGGGCATGTTATAAGGAAAAAATGGTGGTATGCCTTTTATGTCAGGAGTTTCATTACGAACTAATCTTTACATGATTTGTGAAGACCAAGTCCATGTTGTTAATGTGGTGGTTACTAACCTAACACGAAAAACAATGGCTATGAGTGTCATTAGTCGACCATCAGGTGTAGTTGCAAAACTTAGTGCAATCATTAAAATTCGGAAATATAGAAGGCTTCATGAAGGGCACCATTTTATTCCAATGGCCATGGAGGTGCATGGTGCATTCGAGCATGATATGGATCATTTCATTAGGGAGTGTGCTTGTCTTTTCCACGATAGGCAATCGAAGGGTTATTTATCCTTTTTTTTTTACATTCAATGTTTTAGGCAACATGTTAGCATTGTTCTTTCAGATGTTTTAACCTCTACTATAGAGATGAAGGTTGTGTTGGCAATAGATGTTTATTTTAAACCTCCTATTATTATTAAATCTCATGATTTGCATGTAGGCAACATTGAAAAGGTTGTGGGTGAAGTAGCTTCTACCATGAGAAGGATTAGCTCCTTCCCTTCTTTGGTTCTTATGGGCAATGCACCTTTTGACTTTCCCTTTTGTCTTCAATGTGATGGTTTCGGCCATTGGTTTTTATTATGATCCTTCCTGGATGTTACCAGACATAAGAACCATCCCTAATGAAAATCAAGATGCCCATTTTTCATTCACACAAAAAATGATTATAAATTTTCATCCAGATGATAAAGGTTTATAAAACCATTTGGTCAATAAAAACATAAGGTAGTACCTTGTCCAAACTCATAACTGGTTTTTGGATTGCATTGTCCAATGTGTCACTTGCCCATTGGGCTAAAGGAGGGGGATTATAACACATAATTTTCTCCTTTTTCTCCTATAGTTTTTAGTTAATTTTTCATTGGTATAAAAATTGGTTACACCCAATAGTTAACAAAAGGAGCTAGATTATTAAAATAATCTCAACACATTAATGTTTTGATTATATTTTGTAATTTGGTTCCTCTCGTTAGTTATTGAATATGTAATTCACTAATGAAACTAAAAGCCCATTCACACGGAATGTTAAGTTGATGGTATGTCGCAACCCTAGCCTTGGCTTGCGACCAAGGTAGGGGGGTTGCAAGGTGCGGGCCTAATAGTAGACCCGGGAGTGCAATTGTGTGAGAGGAAAACTCTAAGTGTCAATGAGGACATTGACCTCTTCTTCTAGTGGGGGAGAGTGTTGCATCCCTAGCATTTGGCTTGCGACCAAGGCAAGGAGGTTGTGAGGTTGCAGGCCTATAAGTAGACTCGGGAGTCATATCACATGCTCCCGGGAGTGCAAAGAGTGTGAGGGAGTGAACCCTCACACTCCCAAGTGAACTCCCACATTGGGAGTTGGTGAGAGTGGAGTCCCAAAAGGACTCCCGAAACTTCAGAGAGAGTTTTGAGGGGACAAAACTCCATGGCTTGTTGCGCTCTTTCTATCAATGGAAAGCTCTTGAAACGTAGATGTCTAAAATGGGCTCGCATTACTCATTTGGACATCTGAAAGGCAAGTTATGGACAAAAGAAGGGCCGGGAGTCAAACTGGCAATTTGACTCCCGACCACTAAAAGTCGGGAATTGACTTCTTCCCGACATCCGATTGGATAGTGCGACATGGCGTTGGAAAGCTCTCGACGAGGGCTACAACTTTTCTTCAGACCGTGTCGCGATCGGACTCTGCAGTCGGGAGATATCGGCGTCCAAAGTCCCGGGACTCCAACCCGGGACAATTTCGGGACTCTCACGCGGGAGTCCCGGGAAAAATACCCATTTGGATGCCACCTTCGTGGAGAGCTGCAGAGTATACTATCAGGGGGAAGGTGGTGGCTTCTCCCAAGTCCGGGCCGTGGTGAGTCTTGTGTGTCCGTGTTGCCCGTGGCTCGTCCTAGCACCAAAAGTGCTCCAACTATGCACTAACCACTTTGTGTGGGTTGTGTGCAGGCCCGTGTGAGTGAATAAGCTTGTCAATTCTTCCTAGTCCCATCCCGGAGCTCTAACACACCCCTCTACCCCTCCAAGTGTTGTGAGCTAGGGAGCGGCTCCAAGTTCCAACTCCTTCCGCATTACCGCATACTTGGACCCTCAAGTGGGTCTACAAGGAACTTGGGAGCGCGTCATGGTAATTCAATGTTAAGAAGTAATTTCAAGATTATAATTCACATATCAAATGTTTGGTAACACAATTTCCTATGTGGCATGGAAAGTTATCTTAATGTTAGGGGAAATGCTTGTAAACATTAAATTTTCAAAAAAATGTAGGCTTATAAAGAAAAATGTAATGTTATGTATTTGGCCCAAAAATGGGCAAATTATTCAATGTTAGCAAACTATTCATCATTGCCCCCAAATTTTTGCCCACCATCATTGGGTCTTTGCCCGCCTACTTTTGTTCTCTATAATGTTGACATTTAAGAACAATAATTTTTCGTATCATTTCAGCAGCATTCAAGAACAAAAGAGCTCCACCATGTTCATGAACAACAATAATGAAATCATAAAATAACAACATTTATGGATGAAATCCACACTCAACAACAACATTGATAGTAACACCATAACAATAAACAAAAGAAGCTTTCGCATAAGAAAGATGACCAAGATTGCCTATAATTCATCTTGCCATGGATAATTACAATGATTAAGGTACCAAAGAGAAAAACAGTCTCAATTTTGCAATATTTTTTCATTCAATTATTTCCAATGCAAAAAATGAAACAAGAACAAATGTGTTTAAAAGCTTTGAATTTTCCAATTCAATGCAAATGTACCTCTCATCCATGATCAAGAAGGAGGTGCATCAAAGACAAAGAACAAAGGAAAGAAGAAATTAACAAGTTCAGAAGCATCAATTGAAGTTTCGTCGAAGAAACCATAATAACTTAATTGGGAGCACGAGGAGGTATTAGCTCTCATTAATGCGAAGTGGGATGAACACATTGCATTATTGGACAAGGTTGACCCTCAAGATCAATTTGAGACAAAAGTAATTAAATGGAAAAAAAATTTATAGTGGTGATGAATGTCGATCTTTCTATGCACATGAGAAATGGCTTAGCCTGTAAAGACGAATGGGGATCCATTTCTGGAAAATTCAAAAAAATTTCAACCATATTTCAAAAATAAGTCAAAATGAAAACCATTGTGCTATAAACCAGCAAAACAAGATTTCACACCATTTGCCATGGCTTTTTAGTAAAATCCATTATGATTTAATGTTAGAGTTCATGGGAAAGAGGCCAATGTTCAATCCTTTATACACCCAAAATCTAGTGCAAGATGTAAACAACATCCACCATTCAATTAGAACTCTTGAACTCACCATTGGTGGAGTAATAGATAGGAGTGGTAGTGGCGTAAGCATAAAACAAGCTTTTTGTGGGCATGAAGATCTATCAAAAGTTGAAGATAATTGGAATTTGAAAAAAAAATCAACCCCTGATCAAATTACAAGCCTAAAAACCATAATGTTGTTTTAGCATTCACAATCTTTTGAAAATGTGATGAACAAAGCTATGGCAAATGTTGTCAGCATCCTAATGTATAATTCAATGCAAATTGCAGAGCAAATATCATTAAAGACCCCAATGAAGACTTTTATGCACACCGGAGTCAACACCTCAACACACAAGCTTTAGACATTGAACTCAACCAACAAAAGAAATCACAACGTAGGAGGTGGAGGGAAAAGGAACACTAGTAGGATTAGTGTGAAATGAAAGTACTCATCCGCACATAGCAGCATGGTTGAAGCCACATAACGAAAAACTCAATAATTAGTGTATTCTATATAGCAAATGCATGAGAGAAGTTTAGTTTTGGAGGAGAAGATATCAAAGCTTCAAGAAAGCATTGTGGACAAGTAGTTGGACTATTGCAAAGGCAAAAAACAAGATTACCAATGAGATTCAAATGAACATGGTCTAAGCATTAACAAATCTCACTCATGTTTTGAGTTTGATTCTCAAAGGTGAAAAAGGTAAACAACAAATGTTTCCAAATCATGACTCTAATGATTAGAATAGAGAAAATGGACAATAGAAGATGGACAAATCAAGGTTTCAACATATATAATACTTGATATAGAATAAAACAACAATGCATATTCAAATGTGAATCAAATTTTCTAGTAGGTTGAAGGTTTAGAATTTACATACCTTTTTTATCCAAGACAAAACAACCTTGTTTATGTTTTCAATTATACAACAATTCCATAATTGTATGTTGTCCTTCTTCTTTAAAAGGAGTCATGATCCAAGTGATGAGTGGATAACCTTTGTCATTTAAAAAATAAGGTGGAAAACCATGTTGAAAGGTTGAATTGTTAAATGCAAATAGACATGACATTGTGCATTTCTATATAGTCGAGATTTATGCAAAACTTTCAAATCATTCATACTTCCAAGAAGATTCACAAAGACATCAATAATTTTTTTCTTGCAATCTACTATGGCATGTGCTACCACATTATACCCACCAAACTTGTGATAGTAGTAGTCTTTAGGATATGTAGAAGATTTAACATGCCATCAATGGCACCTTTCACATTTGGAAGACCACACCAAACTTGAAATTCATCAACAACAAATTTCATTACTTTTCCCCGAGGCCAATAAATAAGAAACTTGTATTAAAAAATAAATGCATCAACAAGTTCATGCAAAACTAGAGATATTGAAGACTTTCCTATAACAAAAAGTTCGCCATAAATAAGGAAATTGGCACCTTGAACCATCTTATAGATAAAACAATACACATGAATTTTTAAAGGTTTAGCCTTGTGGTAGGTGGTGTCTTGCTTTTGAATAGTGGGTCATAGGTGACGCACTCCCAAGTTCCTTGTTAAACCCACTTGAGGGTTCAAGTATGTGGAAATGCGGAATGAGTTGAAACTTGGGGCCACTCCCAACTTCCAGCACTAAAGGGGGTGAGAGGGGCGTGTTAAAAGTTCCGGGATCAAACTAGGAAGATGAATAATTATTTTGTTACACAGTCCTGCATCCAAAACCAACCACAAGTTGGTTAGTTCACATTCGGGAACACCCTTGGTGTTGGGACAAGTCACGGGCAATTTGGACTCACTTGATTCACCACGACCCGGACTCGGGGGAACCACCACCTTCCCCCATATAGTATTATTTGCAGCTCTTTGTGGAGGCTACATCCGAATGACATTTTTTCCCAAGATTCCCAAAGTGGAGTCTCGAAATTGTCTCGGTTTGCACTCCCAAGACTTTGGGCATCCATAACTTTTTGTTCAAACCTCCGATTGAGATGAGGTCTAAAGCAATCTTATAGCTCTCTTTGAGAGTTTTTCAACGCCATGTTGCACTCCACCTGCAGATGTCATATTCGGGTCGATTCCCGACTTCGGGTTTGACTCCCGGCCCTTCTTTTGCCCATAACTTGAGCTATAGATGTCCAAATGGTTCATGCGAGGCCATTTTGGACATCTAAACTTCATGACCTTTCCAACGGTATAAAGAACACCCCAATGCGAGGTGTTTTGACCCCTGCAATCAAGCTCTGAATTTTTGAAAGTCCGGAGGACTCCAAGTTCCCACTTTTGGGAGTGTGAGTTTCATCCTCACACTTAGCCCAAAGTGGGGTTGCGACAATAGGCAATCTAAAATGTTGAACAAAGTTGTTTTTGTTCATGCAAAAGTTTTCCAACCACCTTTCTTCATTGAATTTTGTCAAGAAAAACCTAAAAAACCAAGTAATGCTCCTAGGCTTCACCCAGTGACCAAGTTCTTGGGACAACAAATTTTTTAGAAAATTAAAATTGAAGTTCATGCAATGGAACAAAAGTTAGAAGAAACCTAGAGTGTTGCTCAATTGGTGGAAGGAAGTTAGGGTTGAAGAGGGGAACTGAACTTGAAGCTTTTATTACAAAAAACATATTTTCCTACAATAGATCAATCAACAAGGCAATGCATATTGTGAGAAGTATGTAATCTATTTTAATATCCATGGACAATTCAAGAACAAACAGGATGAACAAACAAAAAGAAATAGGAAGAAAAGATAAATGCTACTTGGAGTCAGTGCATAAAGCTCAAAAGAGAAGAACCCATAGGGCACTCCTTGGAGTCAATGTGTAAAGCTCACAAAGGAGAAGAACCACCAGAGCACTAAACTTGGAGTCAATCCACAAAACTCGAAAGAGAAGAACCCCTAGAATGCAAAACATAGCAAATTGTTGAGAGCATTGTAGAAAGGAAGAATTGTTGAAACCACCACAAGAAAACAAAGCTCAAGAATGAAGAGAGGAAGAAATGTTTTGGACCTGGTAGGAATGGGGCAGATGGGAAAATGAAGTAGTGGTGAGCAAAACAAAAAGTTTTAAAAAAAGAACCAATACTATTGACCCTATTTGAATTCATCTCTTCTAACGGCCTATTTTAGGATAGCCGACTTTGAGATGTAACTTTGTGATAGAAGTTAGGCTAATGTTCCGCAGCTATCCCTAGAGAGCCCTAACACTACGTGTGAATATAGCATAAGGTCCAATTTATGGCTTTGTATAACTCATGACTGATAGCCATTTAGAGCATTGAGATTCTCATTAGGGATGGCTATGTTGGCTCTGACTGTCAGGGAGAGACTACAGACATCATTTGGTCTCACATTTTGAGGAGTTTTCACTAGGTGTTCAAATCTATGGACTATGGACTCTGAGTTCAAATCTTTGGGAACTTTGCATGTCCTACTGGTATGTACTTGACTAAAGGTTGGTGCCATTCCCCCAATAAGCCTCTTGTTTTTCAGGGTTCAGAGTTTGGAGCATTCAGATTCAAGTAAGGTTCAAATAAGCTTTTGTGGTTTAGTTTTGCATTGTTGTTTGATTCTTGTTGTATTAGAATAACATATTTCTATCTACGCGTGAAAGAAGATCAGGGTTGTGTGAGTGGCCAGTATAATTTGAGGATTGTAGTACACTCTTATGATGAAGCAACTGTGCTAATACATGCCCCAAAATTTCAATGACCACCAGTTGTAGAGTTGGTCTAGATCTTACATTGATCTCACAATGTCATCAGGAAAACCAGTTCAGGAATGTGCAATTACAGCTACATCCGCAGCCATAGATCACCTCATAATGGAGACAATGTCCATCTACATAATGTATCATTTTCCTACTAGAGAGAAGAAGGTACTATATTTAGTTGAAGGAGAGCTGATTTGGATTATGTGGAAGAAGACGGTAGTAGACTGGCTGTTCTGAACACCACATAGTATCCATTGAGGGACATTTTACTTCGGAAAGTCAAAAAAGCCTTCTTGCTTCAGAAATTCGGTACCTTGTGACGTGCTGAATTGCTTCACCCAATGGATTGAATCAACTGTCACTAACTGCAACAGCCTTTGTAACAACACAAGCAATTACAGTCATTTGGAACAGAGGAAACATTTGACAACTTTCAGAAAATGTGTAGTCATTTGGTACTCACTAGAGAAACAATCGTCTATCCTTTAAAAACCATGATTATTCCACATATGGCATCTCGAAGAGCTACCAGGTGACCAGAATAGTGCAATAATTTATAGAAGAGACAGTCATCACCCCGCCCCCGCTATGTGAGAAACTCTCAGCACTAGAGACTCACTACATACACACCAGGTAAATTTATGAGTAGGAAACAGCTCCCACAATGGCTTCTCCCTTTGAACTAGCAACCAGTGGCGTGTCAATGTCACTGTTGTCCAGTAACATCATTTTTAGCCTAATCATTTCAACCCTCGTCAAACCCAGGATTAATCTTGCTAATGGTCTAAACATAAGAGCAAACTCGCATTGTTCTGCTGACAAAGTTATGTGAAGCAAGTAGTATGAATTTTACTCAGGCAGCTATCTGCAAATGAGTGACATGCTACCCCTTCCATCCACATGGAGGGAGCACTGATGTTTAGTATCTATGCATGCAAGCAACAATAAATTAAGTGGCTCTATAAGAGAGCAATTCTACTGATTGCCATGTTCTGCATGCTGTGTGGGTCTTACAGTCAGCAGAGGTTGCAGTGCCTTCACCACAATGCTCATGTTGGGTCGGAAATCGGCCTCATACTGCACACAAAGGGCTGCTACTGCTGCCATCTGCATCACACAATGATAAATGTCTGAGCAACCATCAAATCTCACACTCCAGACATACATTCCATTGGAACATGAGAAATAGGGATAGTAAACTACTGACTTGCTCTAGTCATGACCTCTTTTTCTGACACAACTCTATTGTGCAAATCCCGAGTGAACCTGTATACACATAAAAACAAATTGCATTCAATGTACCTTGGCAACAGCCTTGGGAGGATAGTCATTCCTCAGCTTGGGATCGATACATTGCTTGACTTTGTCTTCACTTAGTTTTGGTGTTGCCTGGAGACACATGAAATACAATCAGTTCAATCAGGGGCAGAGACTCCACAATTGCTTGAGCTCTTCACAGAAATGATGCAGTTTGTAGGACAATGGAATGGAATGTAGACATGCTACAACAACTGTCAATGCATCAGTGCAAAGGTCAATTCCTTGAGTTAAGATTTGATTTACCCATGTTACAAGGCTTTGTTGTCCACGTGGCATTGTAGGGTCAACAGGTTTCCGACCAGTTAGAAGTTCCAAAAGAACCACTCCGAAACTGTAAACATCACTTTTCTGCGTCAACTGGCCTGTCATGGCATACCTGCCATAATCAACCAATCAATAAGTCAGGAAAACATAGTATTTGGTATTCAGTTGAGGCACTGGTTGTGAATCTTGGACAAAAGATATAATAGTCTGAACTACTAGTTCAGCAGCTGATGGTCTAAACAGACATTGACCCAGCAGCATTTGCTATAAACTCTTCCTCACAGAGAAAAGCATTGCATCTAATGCCATTCGTCAATTTCCTACTCTGAATAAAAAACAGGCACCAATCTGTCATGCAACTCCTACAAGACACAGTTATCACGTGCTCATCCAACCAGCTGTAATTGCAAACAACACCTTCACAAAAATGAACAAATTGCCATTTGGAGTCAAGACTTGTGCTGTACTCAGAGTATTGCTGATGTCATTGCTGGATCAGCTTTGACTTTGATGGTACATAATGGAATCATCACAGCAGGATGACAGTTAGAGATGAATTTCATACTTGCCCTATTCATTCCTAGCATTTGAGAGGCTCAGACATTTTCTAGTAAGTCATAATCTGCAAACAAACACAGATATGTCTAAAACCGCATCTTTAAGCAGAAATTCACAAATAACAAATGCATGACTTACTGATGGCACATGACAACTAAGACAACCTTCTTCTTTATCCTACACTCGGATAATCATTATCACCAATGCATATCTTATTGTACTGCCTGCACTCAGATATTTGGGCATCGTCAATGCTTTCATAGCTTGGACTTTGATGATACATAGTATAAATCATCACTGCAGGCAGGAAATCTATCAGTTCTACAACTTCCACAGACAACATAAATTGTATCTTATGATAATGCCAGTGCTCAGATATTAGTCATCGTCAATGCTTTCACAGCTTGGACTTTGATGGTACATAGTATGAATCATCACTGCAGGCAGGAAATCTCTCAGTTCTACAACTTCCACAGACAACATAAATTGTATCTTATGATAATGCCAGTGCTCAGATATTAGTCATCGTCAATGCTTTCACAGCTTGGACTTTGATGGTACATAGTATGAATCATCACTGCAGGCAGCAAATTTCTCAGTTCTGCAATCACCTTCAGATTTGAGTTTCAATTACCCTTGCATCCTGCTCACTATGTGCTCAGGCTCTAGATGTGTCCTCAGTGTTTCCATAACCTGGACATCAATAGGACATAGTGTTGTTGGTCACTACAAGCTTATGAACTCCAAGTGGCAAAATCCTCTCCACTACACGTGTTCTAAAATATCAGTGAAGGCAAAAGTTTCAAACGCTTGGACTTGATGGTATCAGAGTAAGGACTGTTACTGCAGCCACAATATTCAAACTTTGTGATGGCTTTAGTATGCTATAACAGGGCTTAGCTTTGGGAATTTACACAGCCCACTAAAAACATAGATGATCAATGTTAACATTATAATGAACAATTGACACAAACATAAAGTCATCAGTGTTAGGGCAGCTGCTGGTCTCCAGTACCCATCACATGAACCTCAGAACTTTGCCCCATGTGCACTGCACAGTGGTGCTCCACTCTTTGATCCATGACTGGGTACAGATCAGATTTCTAGTTCCATGTGACCAAATTGCCAACTTAAGCATGTACAACCTCAACCCTCCGAGATTAACAATGCTCTTGCACATCTGTGAGATTGCATGAAAAAGCCAATAGAAAACTTTGAAGTTAACCATGCTGTCAGTTCCAGCAAGACCAACTAACAAAGATGAGTGCAGTAATAACCTTGTGAGAGTCACTCTCAAGGTGTCAGACCATCACCTTGACCATGAATAATAGTGAAAGGTTGCTGTAATAGCACTCTTACAATTTAAGCTAATGTGATGAGCTGAATAGACCATCACAGTTTTGTGCTGCATACAAAACATGTAATGGAAGTTTACAGCAACTTACTCAGGTGCATGGTATCCGAAGGTGCCAAGAACACGTGTAGAATGTAGACGAGCAGCCATGTCTGGGGTCTGATTGGATAGGTTGAAGTCAGCAATCTTGGCCACATAATCATCAAAAAGCAACACATTGCTGGATTTGATATCCCGATGAATGATAGATGGTTGTGCCTTCTCATGAAGATACTCCAGCCCCCTTGCTGCCCCAACAGCAATCTTGACTCTTTGCATCCAGTCAAGCACTGGCCCTGGCTGGGCACCTTTCACGCCTTTTCTACCTGCCAAACAATCAATATAAACTCTCAGTAACCAAGAAAAGAAAGGGAGAAAGCAAAACTGAATATAAACATGTTATTGAAGATAATGGTTGAGCAAAATTTGGCAAGGCCTGCTTGCAAGATTATCTTCTCTGCCAACCAAAATCTTTTGGTTCTGCCAGCCATGTCGCCTACATTAGATTTCTAAAGAACTAATTTCAGGAGCATGAAGATGTCAGAGGATTTTGTATCCACCCATCAGTAAGTTATGCATGAGTTCCGCCTGGGAATACATTTTGTGTCCAGGAAGTGCCTGGGGATCATCTCTTGAACTCTGTGAAATGTGCTCCAAATTGTGACTACTAGTGGCCAGGAAAAATTGACTTACCATGTAGAATATCATGAAGGGACCCCATAGTAGCAAATTCATATGCAAGTACACGCAAAGACCCATCCAAGCAATAGCCAATGAGCTCAACAACATTTTCATGCTTTAGTCTTGAGACTGAAGACACCTGCATGAGACAAACAAAAAGTGAATGAGTTTAGGTATCCAGTGAATTTGTAAGTCTGCATGCAGTCAATTATTAGTCCCTGGTAGATAGGTAGGGTGTCAGCATTTGGAATGTATTTCAAAGTACCCTACAAAGGTCACCAACATTACACTAGACAGTCGAAGCTATGGTATGTAACTGCATATATGTGCAACATACTTAGTAGATTGACACATCCAAATAATGTCATTTGTGCAGAGGAACAACAAAATCAATTATATCAAGGTCAGAAGCCAAACCTGGGAAAGAAATTCAGTCTCTGGTTGAGCACTGGCGTCTAACTTCTTGATGGCAGCCACACGATCTTGTAGTGTTGCATAATACACCCTACCATAGGATCCTTCACCAATCAATGCCTTTGGTCCAAAGTTATCTGTGCATTCCCTGATCTCCTCAATGGACAGTGATGGCACTGAAATAGGCTGTGGTCTTGCAGTTGGACCTGCTCTTGCAGGCTCTGCTGCCCTTGAATCATATGGGTTTCCTGTAAGAGTGCACAGTTTACAACACCAACAATATCATCAGGATTTCTCTGGTTAGATAAATGTAGATTATAAGTTTATATCAACACTCATGAAAATGATTGGCAGGAACATGTGGCAACATTGTCATCTCTGGATCACTTGAACTTTCAACTGCCAGTTTTGATGATTTGATTCTTCTTCAGGGTATCATTCAACAATGCAGCTCATGAAAAGACTATGTCATGTTAAAAATCCTTCATGAAGACAAGACCAGCCTTGCTTAGAAGGGAGGTTGGAGGGGGGCGGGGTGGCATGTAGAAGTTATTGGTGTACCAGAAGGCACACTTCCATCAAAATTTCTACGGGCTTCAGGCGCTTTCACTATATCATCCTTATCCTCCGAACAGTAGCAGCACCAACTCATTTCTCCACATGCAAGATTAGAGACTCACAGTCACATGCATCAACAGCTATTTATCCATATCTGCAGGCAGACAAGATCACAATATCAGGAAAGAAAAGAAAAAAACACTAACTAGATTTGAGCCACAGATTTGCAATGCAATCAGGAACTGACCTCAATCACCAGAAAAAGAGAGACTAACGATATTTTCTACATCCTGAAGAAGCCAAATCTGATCCATGTCAGTCCATCTCCCCAGGATCTACAATATGACCGCGCTACAATACATGCTCCCCTGTCTCAGTTGATCACTCATAGACGACACCCCTTCCTTTGAAACTGCAGAATCAGTGACCCGGCGATTCCAGTACATACATACATTCTAAGTGGCGCTTCTGGCAGTATTCAATGCCTCAAAATCGCCACTCCATACAATATCAGTGCGAATAAACACTCTCTTTGGCGGAAGATGCAGCTCCAATAATAATACCGAATAGAAAACGCTCCGCAAGCAGAGAGAATAGAAAGGATCGATACAAAGCCTAAAAGCTCCTCATCATCATCAAGCGAAACAAAGACCGCAACTTTCTTCGAAAAGGACTCGGCACCTCAAGCATGTAAAAACCTCACAGACTCCAATACAAAGAGCAGATCAGTGCAAGAGATCCACAAAAGAAACTTTTAAAAGGCGCTTAACCTCGAAAACTGCCAAGAACTGCGAAATCCAGAACCTACAGATTGTATTTCCCATTGAAGTAAATCGCAAGCATTTATGCAAAATGACCAAAAAAACAAGTAGAATCGGCAGAACCTAGTCTTAACAAAATACCAAAAAACAAAAACAAAACTTCCGAGGACAAATGCGAAGTCAAAACCTTAAACGAAAGAAATGATCATTGCACGCCAATGAGGACACGGGAAGAAGAGAGGAAACCTTTAAGACCGTACTGAGAAGCTCATTTTTACAAACTAAAAGAGCCTTGGAACCGGTAAAAGAAGAATCACATGAAGCCAAGGAGATCGCAACCTCGTCCGTGCCAATGAATGAACCAAACGGAAGATGAAGACGAAGACGAAGACGAAGAAGAAGACGAGCAGCAAAGCTCAGAAACAAAACATGAACCAAACGAGGAGAAAAAAGAACTGCTAATGGGAGCCACAACATACCAGGAAGGAAGAAAAGCTCTGAATCGTTGAAAACTCGAAACTTTCAAGCGAGATGCGGATTTGGGACAAAGTCCGGCGTTTTTCTGGCGGACGCGAAAAAGAAGAAAACGGAAGTGAGAAGAACCAAGCACGCGTACTTTCTCGCGAGAGGTAGGGGGGGGGGGGGGGGGGGGGTGACGACGATGACGACTGTCGCCAACCTCCAAATTCTTTCACGCAACTCTCACATCTTTCCGACTCATACGCTCCAGATGTTCCCACGCCGCTCCTTTTGTGGCTGATAGCACTCCCCCGAGAGAGTAAAAGATACGGCGAACAGCATCTTTCGAGCTGGCTCTCACTCTTTTTTCTTTTCCCGTTCCCATCTGTCACGGACGGCTACGAGCTGAGCTTCGGTAGATCTTGCGGCTCACATCAGAGCGGCTTGGAAAGAAACTCGCATCTCCCGCTGCACAGAATGTCCCTTGCTGACGCTAACTTGTACAGGTGTCAGGATAGGAACGAATCCAACGGCCGATATCTAAAGTAAGTGAGATCAGCAACACCCTTTCAATAAACCCACATAAGGGTTTTTAAAAATAAAATAAAATATTTTTCTTTTTTAAAAAACATTTTTCAATTTTGTGATATTGAAATGCTGGCTATTTCCCCCCTAAAACTAGATAAATTAGTCGAATTTAAACTAGAAAAATAAAAAAAGTTCAAAAATTTCCCATTTTTTTTTCCAAAAAAACACAAAATTTGTTGGGGAAAATAATAATAGATAGTTTCTTTTTAATCAATTCACAACCTTAGCCTAATTGGGTTGGTTAAAAAATAAGTTAAAATTCTAACTTGAGCTAGTTTAGGGACGAGTTTTAGATTCCTTAAGTGGTTGTCCTTGATAATTCTACCTTGACAATTTCATGTCATAACCTTTTCATGTTTGTGTCTTCATATCATCACTTTTGAATTGTCACACGTGAAAATTGAATGTGTTTTTTTTTCTTCCAAATGAGACCAATATAAATTTGGATTTAATTTAAGTCATGTCCGATCGAATAAAAGGTTAATTTTTATAAAAAAATCTCTTTCAAATTGATATGGTTGCATGTGATCTTTTAGGTAGAATCAGTACACGATTGTTTTTTTGGGGATGTTTTGGATAGGAAAGCATCAAAGTTCATGTTATAAAATGAATGAAAAATGAAAATGATTTTATGAAAAAATGTTTATGATCATGGAATTTTGTTTTGAAATTCTAGGAATCAAAGAATGAATGAAAATATATTAATATTTGAACATCATGTGAATTTCATCATCACAAGTAATGTAAAGCCCAAATGAAAAATTGTATTATAATCACCAATGAAAGAGGAATGATAAGATAAATCCAATAAGAGATTAAACTATTAAGGGGTAGGATGATTACATGGTTTTGATGAACAAAGCATTTAAAATAAGGATTAGTCACGGAACATTGTAAGTTTGAATTTTGAATTCTTATTGGTTTTGAATTATGATGATGTGACTTGGGATTACCCAAAGATGGGAGATCTGGGCAAAATAATTTTCATTCTTGAACACAGTTTTGGGAAGTAAAAATAATTGTAGGTACTTTGTAGTAGAAAACCATAGATCTATTTTTGATATACCACATATGTTATTCTGTTGTTTTGATTTTAGCTCAACAAAACATGGAATTTTATTGTAATTTTAATGGAGTTTCTAATAAATCCTCATGATTTGAAGCTTGTGTTGAATCTCTTTCACTATTTTTCTTGCCTTTTCAAACATAGGTCATAAATAGTTGTGAAATATCTACTTATTAGCAATTCTTAACTTGAGCAAACCATTATGCAACCATTGAACAAATTTTTCACTAGCTTAATTTAAAGAATCTATACCAAGTTTATCAAAAGTTTATAGCAATAACCACAAGGCAAAGGCTTTTGGATTTGATTTTTTTTTCTTATGTGCAAAAAATGCATCAACATAGGAGCAATTTGTGAAGGAAGAATAGAAGATTGCAACATGTGAAATCAAATGATAAAAATAAAAACAAGGAGGAGTTTGATTTTGAGAAAATGTCATTGTTGCAATTCAAAATTCTAATGGATGTAAATCAAAAGAAAGAGAAAGAAAACACATCAATGTTATAAGGTTTTGAATGCACCTTGCCATCATCCTTGCTTGGTTATTAAATCAAGGACAATGGGAAAAAAAACCTTTCAATCTTGTTACAACATACAAATATGCACATCCATGGTTATGTTTGTGAAAGTAAAGCCTAGCTTTATCTATCAAGAAATTATGATACATTTTTCACTCAGATGTGGATATGTCTTTGTTTATCACTTTGTCATCAACACTAAGGTTGTTGGAAATTGCTTGGACACATGGCACATCGAAAAAAGAAAGAAATGTTCATAAGGAGAGAAAAGAGATTTTTTGTTGCTGTCCTTGTTGAAGGGGAAGTCCATCCCTCCTTTTCCCATTGTTGATTCCATTTTGGAATAAGTAACCAACCAACCAATTCATGTTTTTTTTTTTTTTTTGGGTTACCCAAAAATCTTGTGGTGACTATAGGTGTGGGTCATTTATGTGTTTTTGGTGCTTGATTTTGATCTCTACAATAGATATTTACAATTCAAGGTTCTAAGTTGAATCATTTTGGGTGCCTCTTTTGTTGAATCTAAATTGAGAGGATGTTATAATTGTTACAAAACATAATGTACATTCCACTAAAACATTACAAAATAACTCAAATTTTCTTGGGAATTTTATAAAATAACAAATATTTTGTGCACATCCATGTTATTTCCATTGGGTCTCCATTAATACAGGGATGGGAGTGCAATTTAGTGAGAATTGTCCATGGAACATCCACTATAGTGAAAATTCATAGTCCTAGTCAACCCATCATTCATTAATGTGATTTTAATAATGAATTTGTTAAATTTTATAAAATAAAAAATTTCAACGAATTAATACCTTCATCATATTAGTGCTTTTGTTTGCCTTTTCATATCCCTTCAAATGAGAAATGAGAGTCTTACCTTGGCAAAGGAACGAGAAGGATGGATGTTGATGGTGATAGTTCATCACTTTCATGACCCAAATGTTTGTAGTTCACAACATGCTGATGGATGTAAGGACAAAAAAAACTTAAAAATGGACATGTAGCAACAAAAAGTAGATGGGTCAATTAATTTTCCATCTATGTATTAGCTATCAACATTTGACAAGTTGATGCAATGTGATGACATTGAACTCCTTTCACACATCCTTTCAAAGGCATTTCATTTTTATCTTTTTCAAAGGCAATGTTTTTGGGGGTAATTATTTTTTCATTTTTAAGATTCATTTCATTAGTAAAAAAAAGAAAAAGAAAAGTTGATCCTGAACCTTACCACTTGAGGCCAATGATACTTGAGTTCACACTTGAACTCATAAAACGTCGTGTTTACACTTATTTCACTTACACTTTCATCAATAACATTTGAACCAATCAAATCCCTTTTCATCATATTGATCCTTTTTTTCCCTATTTTATGTCCCACGCCTGAACACTGGGGCCAATGACATTTGAGTTCACTCTTGGACCAATGCAGCAAAAAGTTCTTTTCACAAGACATTAGTGTCTGTAAGGTGGTTGATTGCAAGGGGCATAGGGTCTGGTGTTTAAAGGTTTGATTAGTGCAAACTATTAACATAGACCCACTACGAGCACCTCCAACTGTGCTCAGTATGTGACACCCGACAGTAAAATTTATTGCGAAAAAGTCAAAATGTGCCGGTTTAGCTCAGGAAATTGGGTTTACACCAAATTCGTGCAGCTTGCCGTGGCTGGTAGAAGGCGCAACACAGTCTGTGCACCTCCAAAAAAGAGTGTAATAAATTGGACCTAGCTGCAGCTTAGTACTTCTGATTGGTCGATCGTAATGATTGGTCCAGGTGGTTTGCTACTAGTAGTCCCCACATGTATGCAGTTCCAGTTCCAGTTCCAGTTTTATTGGTGGGGTTGCCAAAAAAAACCAGCTAAACTTTAGACGTGAGATACTGAGCACGAGTGGAGATGCTCTAATCACCTGCTCCCCATCTCACAAAAATCTACTAAAATGATTAACCTTCAGATCGAAGGCTGCGAAACCACCCATGAACTTCATCCACTAATTAACCTAGGCTGCAAAGTCACTCAACTTCATCCAGGCAGAACCGGGACCAATATTCAGTATATCAATGAATAAGAAAAGAAAATCCTCGTTTGTCTATGAATATCATCGACATGAAAGACCCATCCTTCCCCATGCAGAACTATGAACTAGAAGACCCGTCACCATGGATGAATAATAAAAGCACCAAAAAATCATAAAATCTGTACACCTACTTCCTATGTCCCAACTCATCCATCCATCAAAACAAGTCCAAAAATAAATAAATCCGCCACCGCACATCATCATCCGCTGTACCCCAATCCAACGGCTACTAGTCACTTGCGGCTATGGGTTGGAGCAGTGACCGCATGACACTTGTCAACTCTTTGCTCGCCGATGTACACGTGGCTTCTCCTGATTCGTCGAGTTGCTTGGAGGAAAGTGCATGGTTCCGCGGGACGGGCGGGGGACTTCGGCCTCAATCGTCCATAGAGAGAAAATGCGCAGATTCAAAAATGCAGTAGCAGCAGCAGCAGCAGATCAAGACGTCAATTGTAGTTGAAATGCGGAGAAAGGTCTGTTGAAATTACGCGGAGGAAGTCGGAGGTGTTGAGAATTGGGGGAGCAGTGCAGTGCAGTGCGCAGCAAGAGAGGAAGAAGAAGAAGAGAAGAGGTTTTTGATTTGCGACATGGCTCTGATTTCACTGGCCGCAGTAGGAGTGGTGGGAGTGGGAGTGGGCCTTTACAGTATTCGACCTCGTGACCCCGTGTTCGAGGTGCAGTCTATCACATTGAGCGGCTTCAACGTGCGTTTCACCACGGAATCCGCGCTACCGATGGCCGTGGTGGACGTGTCGCTCACGCTTTTCATCAAAGTCATTAACCCCAATGTGACTCCCATCCAATTCTCCAGTACAGTCATGGACATCTACTACAAAGGCACTCTCCTCGGCCAAGCCCAGGTTTGTCTTTCTTGTTTGTTGGCTCTATCCTTCAGGGTCGAGACATTGTGATGCACCCCAAAAACGGGCCAAGGTTTGGTATCCCTACATTCAAGGGTCATGTAGAGTCCACTACAGAAACGTTTCCTGCATATAACTGAAGGATCCACTTGAGCTTCACCATGCTAACCACCATGTGATCCCAATTTAGTATGTTGACTATTTATTATCCTTATAGCAACTCCACTAGTGCTTAGTACATATGTGACCCTGCAAATTAAAATTGGGTGAAGAGAAGTCAAAACATGCCTGTTTGGCTCTGCAAAATAGTTTTGGCCAGGCAGTTTTGCACCAGTTTCCGAGGCATTCATTCCCCTGGCCATAGAGAGCTATGGTTGTCTCCATCCTTGTTTTGATTCTTTTAGACTTCTTTTGTACATAGCTCGTCATTAGCAGACCTCCATGGTACCTTCGATGCTTATATCTTATTACAGGCAATGAGTGTCGATAGCCCTCCAGTGGGCACAAGCCATCGCGATTCTTCAGTGGGCTGTCACAGTTCTTCATCTCTTCCACACATATCAGCTAGTGCACCTCCATCACTAGCTGATTTGTGGCAGAGGATGCCCTTTTAGCATTAGGTCTTCTACTTCATTACTACTGTTTTGATTGTTTTAGTTTTCCTCTCATGGGTTACATTTGCTTCGACATGCCTTGTACTTATTATGGATGGATTTTCATCCTTGTTTTTCCTCTCATTTTTGCACAAATTTCTAAGGCTAGTAAAATGCACAGCAAAGCCTAACGCCTACCAAAGAAGAGTAATAATATGATCCCAGTTTTTGATTGGCCAATCATAATGATTGGTCCAAGTGCTTTGCTATTAGTAGTCTCCCACCTTTTTGCAGTCCCAGTATTAGTTTTATGGATGGGGTTGGAGAAAGGTAAATAACTAAACTTGGATGTGAGAAATATTTTTGCAGGGTTAAATACTGAGCACTGCTGGAGATGCACTTATGGATGCCATTTAAAGGGCAGAGCCATTGTGTGACAAGCTGCTTGTTGTTTGTTGTTTTGGCTGCTTTGTTTCCTTATGACATGATTGAGTGATTTTGGTTTCTTCTGATTGGCACGGCTCTACAGTATCTTAATTGCTCTCACTTCTGTTCTCTCCAATTTGTGCCTCTTTTGTTCAAGTGATAACGAAGTTTTAGGTCACTAAATTCCTTCCACTTTAGACCACATGGTTCAATGTAGAGTGAGCTTTGAGGAAAAGGAATGGTAGAATGAGGAATTATATAAGTAGCAGTCTGGAAAATACATACATACATACATTATGATGACAAGAATTATTTGACTATGTGTTACATAGGCAGCAAGCAGTCTGGGAAATATATCTATGGAGTGCATCATGCTCATGGAAAGTACTATGTGGAGCAGGTAGATTCAGGGAGTCAGGAAGCAAAGAGTGAGCAGGTGATGGAAGTGCCTGCAAAGCTTGATGGGCTCAAAATGACCAACCATCTTAAGGACCTCTTTGCAGATGTTACAAAGCGGGAAATGACGCTCAACTCTGTTGTCACCATATCCGGTTGTGCTGTAGTCTGGAGGTGGAAGCACAATTTTGAGGTATTTTTGGCTGTCCATCCAATCTGTATGAGTCAATTGCCACAAGCCATTGGCAGTGCCAGATTTAACAAGTACTCCATTCTTAGTCACATCATCTCTCCTTGTACAGTCCAGTATACTTCAGTGGCTATTCAGTCTCCAATCTTTAGTCTGATTTGCTCTACCCTTGATTGCAGCAGTGGATAATCTCACAGTCTTATTTCTTTTCCTCTTTCAAAGCTTTCAACTTATGACATGTGTGTTCTCCAGGTACATGTGAACAGTGACATCAAGGTGGACCCTGTCTTTCTTCAGATTTTGGACCAAGAGAACAGAGTAGAGTTGGATCTTGTGCCAGAGTTATAATGCCTGCAATTGGAGTGTGGTAATGGACTCCTTGTGATAGGGTTTACTCAGTAGACCTTAAGTCAATCAATTCCATAGTAGCTGAAATTTCAAAGTTTATAGCCTGGGTGATCTCCAACTGCAGCATACTCATTCATCATTGTATAGCAATTCAGTCTACTGTAGGTCTGGGATTTTGGTTTTTATCTCCTTGTGCAATTCAGGTGACCATTCACTTCATAGCCAGTTCCCTTCATTTGCTCATTGACTTTTTGTCACATACAAAAGGGTTTGGATTTTGTGATGTCATACAAAGGGGTTTAAATTGCATGGCATCATATAAAGGAGTTCAGAATGCATGATGTGATACAATATTGTTCATATGAATCAGGTGACCCATCTGGTTTACCATTTTGCTAACAACTTTGTATGTGTTGGGTACTTGTTCATCCAAAAACCATAACCGTTGTGTTTGAAGTCTGGCTTGCTTTCCAAACCCCTTCAACGCTCGCCTTGTAAATGAAGCTCAGTGGCTTCCTAACTCTAATTGTTGCTGCCATATTTCACATTTGTAAAGTAGGCAAGGGCATAAATCAGCATGCTGGATTTTAACAACTTCATTTGTTTTGAATCAAGCTAGATTCAAAACACACGCTGTCGCTCAGTCTGTTAATATTGCAAACATATATTTAAAGATCATGAGTATCTGATTGAAATGAGTATCAATCTCCAAATCGATCATCCCAAATCAGGCCTATTGAATCGAACTCATCATGATGATAAGGAACTCTAAGAGACAACTGACATCTCTAAAAGCAAATGACTCTTCTTCAGTGCATTTAATCAAATTGTTCCTCCAACTAAATGATGTGTTGAGATCCCACCTTGAAAACACTGCATTTCAAGCTCTAGACCTTTCATGTGATGAAATCCCACTTTGCAAACGTTGAATTTCAAGCTCCAGACCCCTGATGATATGGTCATGTTCTTTGTATACCCCTGTTTGGAGTAACTCTGTCCTCTGCAACGAAAGACGTGAAATACTATCGGTGATACTCATCAACTCTGGAGATTGTGGATCATACCACTTGGCAGCATTGTCAATCTCATTGACATTCTGATTCTGTAGGTTTGTTAACTGCTTTCCTATGCTTTCTGAATGCTGTACCAAGCATGATTTTAGCAACCCTGTGTTGTGCTTCAGTCTGATCTCAGAACCAGGCTTTTCATTTGACATTGGGAGTACATTTGAGTTCTTGAAAACCTGTGCATCTCCACTGTGTCCCTCAACCACTTTGTTGCCAACCCTGCTGTTTTTGTGTCCTGCTACTGATTCTCTCCCATATTTCAAACCAGCTACAATGCCCTCTTCTACAGAGCTCTTGCTGCCTATTTGCATTGCATCCATCTCACATGGTTGGAGGTCCAGCTGCTCATTCAGATGCTGAAGTAGCAGCTTGTTCTGTCCTATACAAGATTGCACTTTAGGTGCAGCTGCAAATTTAGATTCCAATTGCTCTTGCTTTTGCACCAGCCGCCTCATTTCTGCATCTTTGAGCTGTCCATGTATCCTTGCTAGCTCCTTTGCCATCCTTAGCACCTGAAGTAAATTTGAATAACAGGTTATACAAGGCAAGATATTCACTGTAAGCAATGTATTAGCTTGCTGCAAGTTCTCACCCACTGGTTTCATACCTGAGCTTTGTAGTCATTTCTGGCTCTCAATGCTTTTGCAGTTTTAGTCTCCAGGTCAGTGCATTGCTGCTTCAAGGCAATGATCTCAGCCACCAGCTCTGCCTCTGATGTGCATCGTTGTGCAGCTTTGAACTCCAGAAACTGTTTCTCTAATGTGAATAGAGAGGAGTTGACAACTGACAGCCTTTGTTTCAATGCAGCATGCTGCACTTCCAGGGTTGTATACTTAATATGTTCAAGTTCCACCTGATGCTCACAATCTGCCTTCAGCCTCTTCACTGCCACCTGAAAACAATGTGATGGTTTCCATCAATAATCCCACAAAGAGGCTGGAAACAGTTACATGGCATTTCAAGTTATTATTGTCAATCTTGGGTGTAGGTCAGATTTTGTAATTACAATCATGGTTGCTGAAAGCACAGTGACAATACACACAAAAGCCAATATGAGTATACTTGACCTGAGCCTCCAACTTGCGGTTGGCAGATTCTTTTTCAAGAGCTTCTTTACGATGTGAGTACTCTTCTTCTGCATAAACGATAGCTCTTTCCCTCTTCTCCAACATGAAAAGCTTTGCCCTGTTGCCATTCAAATAGTATGTAGCCTATTCAACTGATGAAAGAAATACCATAGATACATTTGTTGTTAATCCTAGCAAACCTTTGAATACATCACTTTGTGTTTTTGTTGTCACCCAGACACTCACCATAGCTTGGATTCGAGACCACCTTGTTCTGCATGAGCACGCTGGAGCTGAAGAGCATGCTGCTTCTCTCGCTTCTTCCATTCTTCCTCAAGCATGCCCATCCTAACTGCTTCTTTCTCCTTCATTTCAGCTCGCCACTTTGACTCCTCTGCCCGACGCCACATTTCAAACTCCCATGCCATTGCATACTGTGGATGTTTCCTATATTCTTCCAGGTTACTTTTTGGTGGTGATGTCTCTACCTTCTGGCTTGCAGGGCTGCTTGTCTGTGTGCTGGCCACTCTCATTGTCTCACTCTGGTAAACATTTTCACCTGAATCCTTGTTGCTTTTGTCAGTTGGAAAATGCTTGAATTCTGTGGGAGTAATGGTACCTTGAGCACCATTCAAAGTATCCACATTAGGTTTACGAAGAGATAAACCATACAGGCTAGTTTGCTTGTCCTGATGAAAAGGACCTCCAACTCGAAGGACTCTGATTTTCTCAAAATGATCCAGAGGTCCCAGTTCCTTGATTGCCATTTGAACCCGCACTGCCCCAATATTTGCCTGCACTCTACAATTCTCTCTCAGAATGACTACGGAATTTACATTTTCAGGAGCAGGAAATTGCTACAAACAAATCATATGTCAATAGCACTTTTCTCCAAATCACCCCCTCTTTGTGACATCAGTCAATGTGGAGATAGATGGGTTCTACGGGCAATACCAATCAATCAACAACATGGACCATAAATAGCAAGATCTTACATTGTACATAATGAGGAGAATCTGAAAAAGCCCTGAATTTCTTTGGATTCCCAGCAAAGCCTTGACACAAGGTAAAGTGAAACAAATGAACTACTGTGTACCTTTTCGGGTCTGCCATGATCAGAGGCTCCCAAAACAGTCGTATAAGAGTCAAGCATCTGTCGCTCCATAAGTTCAACCATAGGTAGATATGCCACCCCCAGCTCAACATCTGCCTCATACCTGTTTCATGTGACCACACCCCACTCACAAAAGGCTTTAAGTGAGCAATTCAAAAATGCATACTGTGCATAGATATCAGTTACTGCAAACCTCTCAATTCACAAGAAATGTACTGGAACAACACTTAAATTCTGCAGACACAGAAGATGAATCACAGATGGTGAGGGTGGGAAACACATACAACAAGGCAAGGATGAAGAAAGCTTACTTGTCACTGTGAAGGACATGGGCAATGACCTGAGGTTGCAGCTTCAACATTGCTGCCATTGCATGTGCTGAGGCAGGGAGCTCCAGAGCAACATAGCTGGACAAGTATCCAGTCATTCCATCCGCCACCCAACATGTACATCATCAGCTCTGGATTGTTTTCTTGTGTGCTTTTTTCCTTTGCCCCCTCTGTCTGTCCACCCCAACTGCACCCCAAGCATTGCTTTCTCATAAATTCTCTTTTCTTGCCTCACTTCACTCCCCAAAATATTCTCAAACTCACGAAACAGGCCCAGTGAGATGATTACCACCACACAGGGGCCACCAAAAGAGTCAGCAACATGAGGGGAGATGTGAGCAATGAAAGTCAAATACATTCTTCCAAGGCCATGTAAAGCTATGAAGTACAACATGAACTCTTGCACTTGGACTGCACTGATACCAGCATCTCTGCTAACCCAACTTTCTCTTTTACCCATTAAGCATTTCGTCACGAGAGTGGAGATCCCACAAAAGGAAGTTCAAACAAAGAAGAAGGCATTGGAATCAGGGTTAGGTCTGAAAAATCCCCAAGGTAAGAGAATTCGACACAGAGAGGGAGAGGGAGAGGGAGAGAGAGTACCCATTGGGGATGTTGACTTCGGTGCCTCGATCCACTGGGACAGGCGGATGTGTACGAAGAGGGGTGGTGAGCTTGGACGAAGCTTGACTGGATGCCACAGCGAGCTGCACAATTTGGGAAGGCAGCAAAAGGCGGACATATGCATTCACTGATCTACGCGGCAACATCATACTCGCTTTGAAACTCCGCAAATGGATCACCACACGAAACACTCGAAGCTCCGTGGTGTCGTCTTCTTTGTCATCATGCTCTGCATCTTCGCAGTTTGTAGGTTTCTCGTCTGACTCTTCTCCTTCCATCATCATGCTGCCAATTTTTCTATCTCACCCGACCGACAGCAGGAGGCTAAAAACACACACACACACACACACACACACAATCTACAATCCTCGTTTTTTCTTTCTGAAGAAAACCCATCATCCACTGATGGAAACCAATCCAAAAATTCTTGAGCAAAATTTCTTTCTTTCTCGCAAACTTCTCGTCTCCCAAATGCCAGTAAAATTCATGAGCAACCCAACCCAAAACACAGAAAGAAGACATCAATCAATTGTCTATAAGAAAATTTTCTATTTAATTCCTAAGTGAGGACAAAAAATTGATATATATACACATTTAATAAGTTTCTTCTCTCTGTGCATGCAACAATTGTTGAATTGAGGTCTAGGCACCCATTCATTTTGCTGCTGCAATTCTTTAATTTTGTTGGTTGCAATTCTCTAATATTATTCCAATTGCTTCAATTCTTTGTTAGATTTTGGGAGGTTCTTGCAATTGCTTTTAATTCTTTATGAGTTTCAAATTTAGAAAGGGATTCGGATTCAAGATTTGGAACAGCAACAACAACAGAGGCAGAAGAAGGCGGCAAATAACTAACTACTGGATGGATGTCTGGTGGTTGTAAGTAGCCCTAAGGTGGGTGGGTGGGTGGATGAATCAATCTCCCATGGGAAATTTTCTTGAAGAGGGGAAGATTACATCTAATTTGCTTGGACTAGGGTCATTTTGATGTAATGCAAATCTCCCCAACATTCATTTGAATGCCATCCAATTGTAACATCTCAGCCACAATGTTGCACTTTGATTGCTATGAAAGAGGAGCCCTTGTTGTCAAGAAGGGGCTTTTGTGTTGTGAGCTGAGGGTAGTAGAGCCATATGCAAAATTCACCACCCACAAAAAATTGTTTCCCATACATGTTAAATGAAATGACAATTCATTCAGAATGGCTCAATAATATTCACAACCCACCTTCAAGGCATATTTGCATGAACCATTCCATCCGATCATTTACCAAATAGAAGTTTCAAATTTCTTGCATTACCAGTTTGGATTTGCATGCAATATATTTCATGATTTATCAATCAACATTACCATGAAAGTTGTAAAATAAATGTTGGTTTGAACTTCTATTTGCACAAGAAGAAATCTTGTCTTTTTTTTTCATCTCATAATTGTGATTGTCTTTATTTGATTGTCTATATTTTAATTATATTTGTACATCTTAAATTTGTAAGTGGCTTGTTGCACTAGTTTAATAATCAATATTGTTTTTAATTGTAACATTCATTACATGGTTCTTGAAGAATATAATTTGAATTTTTAAAAAAAGTTAATTTTAAATTGTTGACATGGAAATTGAGGGAACTTTCAATTTTATTTACACAATGCATTACAATGGATTAGTGTTTTTTTTTTGACATCTCTTTACTTATCAACACAGTACATGACTTGAACCATTCATAACATGTGAAAATCGTTGTTTATGAATTGCATTTTACATTTTTCATAATTTATTAAAACATATATACTTAAAAATTCATATTTATATTGGAATGAGTTAGTAATTTCACATCTTTTCAACTTTCAACATGTGTACATGAGTTTGTGGTGCGGGGGGTGGGGCGTGTGCTTTAATCCAATTATTTAATGTCAAACTTTTCACCACATCATTTCTTTTTACTTTTATAAAAGACACAAAGGTAAAATACATTCTTACATCATCCAAAAAAAAAAAAAGTATGTTGCAATAGTTTTTTCAAAGTGTAATTAATCATTTGTGTTGATGTATAATGAATGTTGTTTAAAAAAATGGTCTTCAGAATTAAATGGTTATATTGACTACTTAATTATTGTTTCTTTTTGTGACCATTTCTTGCCAATTTAAGGGAGCAACAATATCAACAAAAGAGTTTTTTGGAAAAAACTTCATACATCATTACCTATCATAATGAAATATGATTTTTATATATTTACCTATTTGTTTATATATCATCAAAATTTTCAATAGGTTATAATAGGTAGCCATAATATTGAAGGATTTAAAGAAGTTTTTAGTTTTAGAGCTTGTCTATTGTCAAATGTGGTTAAATCCTTTTGTTGATGATTGTCATTTGAATAACATCACAAAATTGAAGGATTTTTTAATATAAAAAATGTACATAATCATATTGAGGAAAATAAAAACTTGCAAAATTTCAAAAATGGACATGTATTTTACATAATGAAAATGATATTGTTAAAAAACTTATGAAGGCACTTTTGAATTCACATTGAATTGATTCATATTTACAAAGATTATAAGTAAGTTTAAACCAAAAAAAATGTAAAGTTTTTATTCACAACATGTTATTTTAAGTTTTTGTAAACCCTTTAAATTGATTTTTTATAAATTATAAATATCTTTTAATACATTATTGAATAAGTTTCAAAATATTTTTTTCATTTGTAGCATTTGAATAAATTTTTTAAAAAAAGTATGTTAAATATTTAATTTCCTAAATTGTGTCATGTCGAACACAATAATTTATTTTATTTTATTTTATGTTATTAAAGTATTAAATTGATTTGATGACTAAGACCTTGGCATATTTCCATGAGGTTTTTAGTTCAAACCTTCATGGATGGATGCATATAATGTATATAAACTGTTTATATAAATTGATGTATTATGTACAAATGTAGTATACAAACATGATGTGCATATATGGTGGTGGTGAATGGTGCCAAAACTTTTTTTGACTAAATCTAAAGGAAAAAATGTTTTTATTTTTCACAAAATTTTGTTTTTTCATGACATGCCATGAAAAAATACAACTCATGATTCCATGAAAGAAAAAATAAAATTGTATGAAGATGTGACATTTTAATCCATGTCATATTAGCTTGGGATTCCATAATATCCATGTTGGTATTTAAAACCATAAATTACTTAAATGTACCATATGACTATCCACAACAATTTAAATCAATTTCACAACTAATTGTTTAAGAAAAAAAACTATACATGTTTGCATATTAGTCAATTTTTGTCCTATTCCACCTAAAACTTAATGAATTTGTATAACCCATAATTCTTTCTTGTGTTGATCAATTTACAAGCATGGTGTCTGTCTTTGTGTGTGACAATTCTGTAGCAGAACCGGTCATAGGGAAAAGACATGTCACTTGGGATCAGATGCTTGGAGGTATGGGATGCTGGTACTGTTCCAAGCTCAGGTTCTGTTTGTCACATTGTTATGACGATAAAGAACAAAGGAAAACCAAATTCATGTTTTTGAATTAAAAATCAATTCAGTTGATTTCGAAGACGAAGAACAGAGGAACAGGTGGTGGGCTCAGGAGTCCCAGACCTTGAGAGAAGCTTGAAAGCATTGATTGTTAGAATTCTGAGAATTTCCTGCACAATCACATGAGTTCCAGATTGATTTTTTGAAAGCATTGGATTGTGAGAATTGCAGTATTTGTTTGTAGTGGCAATCATCTGGGATCAGATGGCAGATTTTCAAGTGAACCCGATTTTCTTAGGATCCTTTCACAGCATTTTAACATTTCTGTAGAACCGGCGGAAAAGAGGATAACATTTCTGTAGAACCGGCGGAAAAGAGGAGGTTCAAGGGAGGAGGAGAAGGGAGCAGCGCATTTTAACATTTCTGCAGAACCGGCGGAAGAGAGGAGGTTCAAGGGAGGAGGAGAAGGGAGCAGCGAGCGGGCAACAGCAACAGTGGCACTAGCAGCAACGATGATGGTAGCAGGGGTGATGAAGACGAGGAGAGTAATTGGGAAGAAGATGAAGGAGATGGTGATGAGAGTGATAAGGGAAGAAAGAAGCGGAAGGCGGATCGGAATGGAGAGAAAAAGAGGAAGAGAAGACACCAATCTGTGAATTCGGATAGTGAGGAGTTGGAGGAAGAGGAGTCTGATCACACTGGAGATAGCTCTGCGCAAAGCTTAGAGGACAGCGAGGAGGAGCGCAGAAAAGCCAAGAGACGCAAAAGACGGAAACAGAGGGAGAGAGAAGAACGGGAGAGGGAGAAGGAAGAACATCGGCGCAAAAAGAACAAGGTAAAAAAAAAACTGTTGTTGAACTGCTCCGAGATTAAGTCTTCTGGAGAATCTGTGCTCCTGTGGCTTGCATAATGTTCACAATTGTGCTCAGAAATTTGGTAAATTTAGACATGATAGATCGAGTTCTTCAGATGTATAGAGAGTCGAATAGAAAGCAGAATGGTGTTTTCAGGAAAGTGATTTTGGAAAACCCTAATTTTCTGTTTTTCATCCTCTTTGATCTTTCAGAATGTTCACAATTGTGCTCAGAATTTTGGTAAATTTAGACATTATAGATCGAGTTCTTCAGATGTATAGAGAGAGTCGAATAGAAAGCAGAATGGTGTTTTCAGGAAAGTGATTTTGGAAAACCCTAATTTTCTGTTTTTCCTCCTCTTTGATCTTTTAGAATGTGGGGGACATAGATATGTCCATCTTTCTTTAGTGCAGAGTAAAATCCTCTGGAACTAGAGTTGCTCTAGAGTATATGCTAGGGTTGCACTTTATGTGTCCAGTATTGTTTTGTGAAGAGTCTCAGTTCACCACAAGGAAAAACCTGAGAAGATGATGGCAACAATGGGATTAGTAGAGAGAGGCCACCACTGAGCAACAAACCCTCACATACTGCTACCTCACAATCTGGTGTATAAACATGACTCGGGAAACAAACAAGCTTCTCCCTGTCTCCTACAAGCATCACAGTTATGTCTCTTGAGCAAATCAGACTTACAAGTATTTTTTGCATCTCCACTCATATTCCATGGACCACAAGATAAAAGGGGGTTGCAGGCTATGAGAGTGGCATCTCATTCAGAGCAAGGGGATGTACAGAGCAGGGTTTGCTGTCTGTTCTTCAACAGCAGCCAAATTGTGCTGCACTGGTATTGTCTTGAGGATGCTAGGTTTTGAATAATGAGAACAGAAGAATAGAGTAATGGCTCTTTGTATTTCAGGTTCCTGATGTATGATGTCATAGTTGCACTAATGTCTACTGCACTCATCCTTCTGTCCTCAATGATCTTAGATCACTGCTTGGAGTTTGGATCCAAGGAAAGTAAAGGTGTGTAGAGACATAGAGATAGGTCAGATTTATGGCTATGAGGAAGGATACAAGTGATATTCTCAAAGCAATGAAGGTCTAGATTACAGAGTGCTTCCCTGATAATGAGGTACAATATCCTATATATTGTTGCCATTCATATCAAAGTAAAAATGTTTCACATACACCAAACTCACATATGCATCTATTGTGATGTGGAGGATTTATCAGAGCTTTCATGTTCTTACTTGCTGTCTGTTCTTCAACAGCAGCCAAATTGTGCTGCATTGGTATTGTCTTGAGGATGATAGGTTTTGAATAATGAGAACAGAAGAACAGAGTAATGGCTCTTTGTATTTCAGGTTCCTGATGTATGATGATAAGCCTTTGTCATAGTTACACTGATGGCTCCTGTCTTCACACACTCCCATCTTCAAACATTTTTTTTTTTTGGATTTGCTCCTAATGGCTGCAAATCTTCAATGTGCCTTCCACAATATTGGAAATCTCACATTCATCAATGACACTATGATTATTCCTTCTATTATTACTTTCTCTTGAAGATCCTTGAAAGGAGTTTTTGTTTATGATTAGGGTGTTGATGTTCTGTGAACTGTTGTATTGGTTTATTGATTGGTTTGAGAAGTGCAATGGTGATGCACTCAGCCTGTATCTGGACATTTTTGTTGACCTGGCCAGCATAATTGCTGGGTATTACTGTTAATGTATTCTCATGACATAGGACTGTGAATCACTCAAGAATAGAGCTGCAAAAGTTTTTTTGGTTGCTGTCACAAATTGAGCAAGTTCAAGCTTCTCTTGACCAGGATAATTAACCTTGCCTTCCTAGCAGCAGAAAGTGAAGTTTGAGCACTAACCTCCTGTAGAGTTTTGGAAGCCCTGGCTGAGAATCTCCAAGAGAGAGATAAAAAGATGTGTAAAAGACAGTTTAAGGAAAGGATACACATGTGATAGTTTGAAAGCAATGAGACTCTGGACATTTGATTCCAGATGCCTCAGCTTCCAGGTAATGGATTACTGTCATAGTTGCACTGATGTCTACTGCACTCATCCTTCTGTCCTGAGTGATCTTATATCACTGCTTGGAGTTTGGATATAAGAAAAAATAAAACTTATAAATATTGAAGAAAAACCCTACTTGAAAAAGAATGAGGTGTGTCTTCTTTCTCCAAACTTCAAACTTGCATCCAATAAAAATATATATAAAAGAGAAAAAGAAACACTTTATTTTTATTATACAAAATAATAATAAAAATAGAAAACACATAAAAATAAAAAAATAAAAAAGTTAAAAGTTTCTAAAAAAAACTAAAACTTGAACCAAGTTTAAAGAAACCGGAGGACTTCATATTGGGGGGGACGAGAAGGACCGGGTGGGGGGAGCTCGACAGGTGCATTATGCACCGGGTTCACACTAGTCTTCATGATTTTTCACCATGTGAACATGAACTAACTACTGGTTCAATGAACTTCATTAACTATGGCACTTGTCACATAGTTACCTTTTCTCATAGTTTTTCTTGGGTTCCCCATGTGTTCATAACAACTTTTTCTTACTAGCAAATTTTTGTCCACCAAGAGTAAAATAATAAAATTTGCTAGATCTTTATATTTCATTTTCAGTAGGTTGCCAAAAATATAGAAGGATGATTAGAAATTGTATTTCATATTTGGTATATATGATAGTACCTCCTTGATTTCAACAAGCATGTGCTGAACATTTATTTTTATTTTTCAAAAAAAATCATTACTAAACAATGATGTAAGTTATGGAAATGTTGGCTAGGATTTTACCTTCTTTGAGAACTTTTGGTCAACACTTGATATTACAAAACAAATTTGTAACCAAGATTGTGTAGATTCAAGAATTGGGTTGAGACAAAAATTAGTGGATGATATGGTTGATAGATTGTTGGGTTGTCCATAAATCCAAAGAGTTCTTAGGTTGAATGAAAGAGCAACACCCAAACATACAAGTGTCTTTCGTAGCAAAAATTTCACAAGTGAGTTGCAATTGATAGATGTGATTCTACAATGACCTCTAAAACATGCATTCAAAATCCAATTGAATAATTGGACTATAGAAGTGATTAAGCGACAGATAGAAGTGGGGCATTGATGTCGAGATGAGTAACTTGAAACCACACATATGCCAATGGTTGCATTCTACATGGGAGGAGATTAAGACTACACAAATTATGATCGTCAAGGTATGGGAGAAGACTAGCATTACAAGAGCTTATTCCAAGTGAATTTCAATTGGCTAAAATGGAAGCAAATGCCACCACCCCATTGTTCACAATCAACCTTCCAAGCATTAAAGAGGATGGAAAAAAAGATTTCGAAATTGATCAAATTAAACCACTACAAACCATTTTTGAAGAATGTTGAGTCTATCAAATTTGTAGATCAAAATGTGGGATTTGCAAAGCCAAATGGAGGAGAAAAGCTGAGACAATTGGCTAGAAAACAGAACAGAATAAAATAGACATAGCCCTCACAGACAACTTTGTGAGTAGTTTGTAAGTTTGAGGATTGAATGTGGGTGCATTTTGAAACCTTAATCCAACTATCAAAGTAATTGTCACAACCCAAATTTTGTTGTTGCTCCATTGATGTACATCACAAATTTGAACTTTATGTACCATGTCGAAATATATGATTGCACATTAGCACACCCAAAGCAAATTACATTGAAACATTAATACAACCATGCCACAAATCGAACTGCACAAATACTTTTTTGCAAGTAGGCTGAGCACATAAGTAATCTAGAACCATGAAAATTGGTACACTAATCAGCACTCAAAGAGTGGTAACAAAGAGATTGTGAAGGTTGTGGCCTTGTGAAAAGTTGGGGGGCATAATGCAGGAAGAGTAAAAGACTTGTGCATGAAGAGATGAGAAGATGAAGAGATTAGCACCTGTGAAGTGTTCCCCAGATCCACAAACTTTGGCAATCGGCATGTTAAATTTCTTGACATTTCAGCCCTCTATGGAATTATTTTCCAAAAAATGTAGCAGAATATTAAATCTTTTGATTTCTGCCAAAACCAGGGAGG
Source organism: Sphagnum contortum (assembly GCA_963920785.1). Lineage (NCBI taxonomy): Eukaryota > Viridiplantae > Streptophyta > Sphagnopsida > Sphagnales > Sphagnaceae > Sphagnum > Sphagnum contortum. The sequence continues at coordinate 5,922,741 of OY987288.1, forward strand.
TTACAATAACCAGATTTGGTTAAATCTTCTTAGGCATGATCACCACTTTTTTTACATCTTTCAATAGATGATCACCACTTGCAATGAGCCACCTAGACAAAGAGAGCCTAAAGAAGGCTGGATGCACCTGGCTAACTGTGACCATGCATGTACAAGACTCAGAGAACTTTAGCAGTGTATTTGAAGGGCACCTTATATCCACCACGATCCCTCATAAAAAAGAGGAAGGATCTTATGCCTACTTATATAGGTGTAAAATCCCTCCCACTCACTTTGAAGGAGTAGGCATAAGAGCCCTCCACCTCCGGGCTGCTTATGTGTAATGTAAAGCCCTATGGTGGGAGCATTCTCAAAATTAGAAGCCTAGGACGAGGCAATAGCTGAGTTCGGCCTTGCATTTTGGGAATGTCTCCCACTCGAGGGCTTTACCTATCATAAAGCACGAGGCAAAAATTTATCATGAACCAAACCTCCATAAATCACAAGGCATATGAATGGGAGGGTTCTTACACCTATAAGGAGGCATAATTTCCTTCCCATCCTTGAGGAGTAGGCATAATATCCCTCCCAATCTTTCAGATGGAAAATTATGCATATAAGGTGCCCTCCACATCCACTAAGAATTTTCTATGAGTACTTTACATTGATGACAATGTTTGCCTAATGCTTTACAATGACAGTTAAAGCCTATGGTTAGTGAAATTCACGACTACAATGAGACAATCTTATACCCCTTATTTTGGGGATGCAACCACCTTAGAGCATCTCCAGCGGTGCTCAGTATCTGATCCTGCACTTTCATGCTGGGAGGCACCTTACAAATCTGTAAGGTCCTTTGGACAGGCCCCTTCCTGACATGGAAGACTCATACCGAAAGTTGGGTCGATTTTGAACCTAGGGGAAGGGCAGGGTCAGCAGCAGGCATTTGCTTTGTTTTTGGGCACAAGAGAACTTGGGCTACTACCCTGGTTCCCCTGCCTTCATACAAACCAATACCCTCCGGCATGGCCCTTCCACTATACACAGAACATGTATAGAGAAGAGAACATGGAAGAGAACCCTAGAATTCCATAATCAACTGACACAGACACAATTCTAAAACACTTACAAAACAATTTCAGACAAGGTTTTTTTTATACACTTGGCTTCAGTATCCAGTCATGAGCTCTTGCAGAAGAATCTCTCCTTTCCACTACCTTTGCACCCTCAAAAATCCTCAAGGAAAAAAATCCCCCGGCCTGACTCTAAGATTCTATTCTTCCTTTTTCTCTTCTCCCGGGCTCTCTGTCTCATGTTTTCCATTTCCAACTAATATCTACAATTTTTATACACAGGGTTTCTGCAGCCAGCAATGAGCTCTTGCAGAAGAATCATCTCTCTTGAACAAGAGTCTCTTCTACCTTCTCACCCTCAACAATCCTCAAGAAAACAAAACCCAGGGCTCTAAGTTTCTTTTTCTTCCTTTTTCTCTTTCTCTCATTTTCAAGTTAAGAACTCTGTGTCCTTAATCATGGCTGCTTCAATTCCATGATACAATGCATTACCCAGATTAGCAAATGATGATGTTATACACACCTGATTGCAATGCTCATGGATTAGGGTGCCCATGACCATGGCCATCCTCCCATGGATGGCGCAATCCCTGTACAGATTACAACTGGTGTTGTCTTCAGTTCAATGCAGAAGATATTCTAGAGCCTGGAAGTGAATCTTCTCAAACATGCAGTACTAGAGCTCGAAAACCTTGGGAGAGAAACAAGAAAAGAGATATACAAGAAAGAAAATGAATACAGGCATGAGTGACATACCAGTAGCACATCGCCATCTTGTTTTGCTCTGTAGAAAATCCAGAACCTGGTGGCAGTCACAAGCCGAAGTTCTAATTCTTTAGGTTACCAATTACATCACTGTCGATTGAAGCTCTTGAATAAGTCGTCCAGGATTTGGATTCATACCAAGTTGTAGAAAAAACCAACAAACATATCATCACTAGAACTGGCTCATGAATAATTCAAACCCTAAGAGGCCTATGTATAATCAACTGTAGTACAGCTCCATGCTGCACAGAATTAAGGATTGCAAGTGCAGCATGGAAATTTGTTGTGTTAGAATGAATTGATCGGGTTATGTTGCACACACACCACATAACGGCGCACATGCCCTTGCCGACTTTAGCATGCCAGCCTTTGGTGGGACGCAAAGTTAAGCCCGCGTATGTGATCACATCGCCGCCGTTATGCCCAGCAGCTCCCGCCATGCAGATCGCTGCTTGATACAACTTCCAAACTAGGAGTTGTCCAGTTGTGGAAGTTATCAACAAGCTGCAAAACCCGAAACTCTGTACTAGAGGATTCAAACCGAGCTCGATATTATTTCTATAATTCCGCTTTTAGATCTGCTTTCGACTGAAGAAAGACGTAAGACTTGCTGCTGCTTATAAGCTTGTTGGTGTCTGAAATCCCAAAACCAAGGTGCATAGCGAGATCCAATCTCTCACAATCTGTAACCTACCATGAAAGAAGCTGACGATAATGTCGCATCTGCCGGTCTCCTTTTAGAAACCTATAATTAGCAAGCATCAAGCAAGCACACCAGCGACGTAGTAGTGAGGAGGAGCACATGCCTGGTAGCAAACTGAAGCTTTGCATGCAGCAGCAACAACAACAACAGTATCTCAAGCTTCTTCACAGGGTTTCAGTCAAATATAGCGGTACTACAGTAGGTAGGTAATAAAAAAAGCAACTGAGCTAACCTCCATGGTTAGTCACGGAACTGGAACGATCCCAGCAGCGTTCCATTGGATTCAATGCATTTGAGTTATGAACCTAACAGAAAGCTCTTTTTTCTATGTAGGAGAAGGGTCTATCAGCACATCCTTCTCTTAATTTGAGGGCTGGCAGTTGGCGATCAAATTCGATCATCACAGTCAAATGACAACCCAATTCAATCACCAGACCATGGCATTCGGTGACCAAATTCGGTCGCCCCATTCTTGTAACTTGAACAGTTTTTGAGAGGCTGTGTTTGGCCAACATGTAATAAGATTCTTAGATCTTCTACTTCGCTATTTGGCTAAATCCTCTTGTGTCCAATCACCACTTTTGGAGCAACATGAGAAAACTGAAAGAAGAAAAGAAAAACACTGGTTGCATCACAAAATTGAAAAGACAAAAGAAACCTGATGCTCATATGACAAAACTAGTTGGATCCATTGATGCACATCTCAAACTTACCATGTGCACACATTGGAAATGCCTTCAGCCTTTGAAAGTGTCATTCATACATCAGCTATATGTTGAAAGGATCTCTTGCCTCAATTAATTGCTACCCAAGAAGGTGTTACATAAACAGGAAGTTGAAATAGGAACTAAAGAGCCAAACAATTTAACAGAAATTACAGTAAACTACATTGATCACTCTGCCTAGTTGTGCATGTGCCTACCTACCTCAAAACAAGATGACATCTGAAAACAGAAAGTAACAAGAACAGAGCTACTTGTCAGGAGGGAATGCTCTCAATACAGATGGTGTGTAGCCTAAAGCCTGAGAGTTATGTAACTGCTTCTATATGAACCAGTAGGCCTTTTGCCTCAAAATCCAAGCATCATCTAGCTGTGGAAACAATTAACCCTTCCACTGCCAATCAGACCCACAATGCAGTGGCCTGGTGAATGTGCAACTCTCTCTCTCTCTCTCTCTCTCTCTCTCTCTCTCTCAGTCAGTAATATCCTACTTCCACTTGTTATGAACTCTGGTGAAAAACCCTCCTGAAAACTGAACTAAAATGTCACAATGATTTAAGCGAGCATCTAATATGAAAGAGAGAAAGGGCCCAAGGGCAGTCATGATCAATCATGATCTGCCTGTGTCGGTGCATCTGGATGTTGCTGGAAGACAAGGGATGAACTTGGAAATCGGGAACCATCCTCAAAATCTGGGTCAGATGCCACCCGTGCAGCTAGATCATGGAAAAGCACAGCCAAGTATGCCTGCCAAATGCACCCACCCTTCAAGAAATCCTCCAGGCATACAAAGCAGATAGTAATGACACAGATAAACATTATCAACAGTTTCAACTAAAGCACTGATGTCAACTGCAAAAGACTGATCAGCAAGAAAAGCAATTTTTGATCTTGGTATAATTCACTCAGAGATACAGTAAGCCACAGAAAGTCAGCCATCATGCCCTTACACCTTACCTCAGAATGCCTACTCTACAGCTCTTCCTTCCAAACCAACAAGTTGTTACCAAATTACCATCAACTCAAATAAATGTTCTGGAAGGAATGGAAAATTGCAGGCCCTTGGCAAATGTTACCATAGAGATGTCCCTTTAAGAATAATTCCAATGCCTAAATCACTCGGATGTAGGGTGCTGGTGCATCACTGCTCTAACACATCTCCTTCTAGAACAATTTGATGTATAAGAAAACAATTCCTGTGCACACTGCTGTCTATCCTCTTCCTACCAAAACAGAAAGCAAAGTTATTGTACAGCAAAGACAACGCACCACTTACATCAGCCAGGCCATCTGCCTGTGACACATGCTGTGCCAAGCTTGTACTAGTGGTCACACCAGTGTTACCTAACACCCGTGTGCCAGCTGCATCAGCCACACTCCTCAGCACCTCTTGTGCTGCCTCTCCTTCATCCAGTTTCTGTGCTGTTCCCTCCATCTCTGTCTGCACCCTCCTCAAAAGTGAATCCACCAAATGCATGTGCCACAAGACCTCAAAACCAATTACTGAAGACTGCGTGAGACCTGGGCATCTACTTCCAACATCAACAAAATGCTGTTGCTGGTAATTTCAAGAGTAGAATCGAGATCTTCCATATTGCAGAAAGCACACCTTTTGCCGTTTTGCAACTGGTGAGCCACGAGAATAGACATCACTGAATGGCCGTTGTGGTGGCATGCGCTGTTGGCGTTCTTCATCAGCCACCATTGTCTCACTCCATCCTGCCTGCTCCTCCTGCAATTTCATGCAGAATCCACTTTTACCACACTGCTCTCCTGGCTACAGAGGCATTTCCCTGTCACTTTACACATCAAATATTCAAAGCCTTCCCAGTCTTATTGACAAGGTGACAGCTATAGATGAAATCAGTTGAAGAGGTTATGGCAGTTAGTACATTTATCATTCATTCCTATCACATCTGCTATGTGTCAGTTGCCTGGTTCAAACCTCTGACTTGCAGATTGTGGTTGTGCTAACACACAAAAGGATATATTAGGACAACCCCAATGCATTTTCCAGGCAAAAGCACCACAGCTACTCACTGGAGAAAGAACTTCCTTCCATCTTTCAGTTTCAGATGGGTCCCTTGCAACTCCACCTTCAGCTTGAGATCGGGAACTTGTGGCAACTGCAGGAGGAGGCCGCATAGACCGGGCTCCACCACCAATGATTTGAGACATCATGGGCATCATTTGCTGCAACATCCCTCCTAAGTCTTGGCCAACAGCTGGAGCTGCTCGATGGCCTCCATTTGCTACCTCTACGTCACCCACTCCTTGCATCACCTGCTGTACAAGTGTCTCCATGGCCGGGCTTCGCATCAACTGCCCTAGAATCCCTGGTCCCACTTGCTGTGCCTCGCTTCCAGCCCCTGCTGCTCTCAAAATATTTCCTACGCCAGCGGGGGGCAGGGATCTCCTGTTTTGACTACGTGAATCCCCAGGTCCCCCTTGATGTCCTGCTTGGTTCTGTTGTTCCTCAGACTGCTGCAAATGCGGCCGCCTCCTCCTTGTCTGTGCATTGCCAGACCATCAGTACAGATACCCTAAACCCTAAACTTTGATTCACAATCTACTCCCAGATGACAGAAAAACTAGGCTATGCTCATTGTAACCATATGCATTCCTCCAAATCCTTTTAAAAGCATTTCTCAGAATTCCTGAAGGTGCACCAAAGAGACCAGTCAACTATGACATAAAAAGTAGGAGAAACCAGCTTCCCAACACAAAACAGGTGTCTGCATCTTCTCAGCATTGGTACACAAGCCAGCCCAATATAACCACTTACCCTGGGTACAAGAGGCTGAAGGCCTCCAAGCCCTAAGCCGATAGGTGGACTTACAACACTTGGCCCACTAGTGCCATTGCTCTCACCAGCTTGGATAGTCTCCATGGAAGTAGATTGGGCATTTGTTGCCATTATCTGACCATCCTCACTGCCTGCATTTACCTCCATGCTAACAACTCCACCTTCCCCAATGGACTGGAGACTTGCACCTTCTGCTGACCCACTACTACCCTGTGGATCTTCTGCTCCTCTCACATCTGTTTCCATGCTTGACTGCTGTGGTTGAGTGGACTGCTAAAACAATCACCTCATCGTTAATGCACAGCCTAAGAAGGTGGAAGTGCACTCGGCAATACAGATTGTGTGAAAAGAAAGCACCTGTGGAGGTGGTGGTGGTGGTGGTGGTGCCAAAGGTGGTCCATTCTGCAGAGCTTCAGCAAGGTGGTGCAGTAAAGGTGCTACTGATGTAACCAGACTGGCTACATCAACTGTTCCACTTCCACCTATTGAACTGCCTCTGTCCCCTGCTGCTGATGCTCCAGATGCTCCAGATGCTCCTGATACTCCTGATGCTCCTGACACTCCTACTACAAATACTTTTCCTTGAATTTCCAACCAAGGACAGTAGCATGTGTATCCCCACTTTGACATACAAAAGATTGATAGTAGGATCCCACATGTGAAGAGATTGCATCATCAATGGCAGGGTAGTGCACTCCACAGTTTCCTCGAGTCTATCATTTTTGCACATATTCTGAATCTATAAACTCCAATTGACAATCTACAGCAAAATGGATCTATGAGCTTTGGGCACCCTGCCACCATCTTGCAAACAAGCATTGACCTAAGACAATTTAGTGGACCAGTACATTGGCAAAGTAAAATAGTTGCAAAGGAAAACTTCAAACAGCCATTTCTCACCTTGTTGGTCATCAGTTACTGGATTAGGCTGCCTTGAAACTGCTACAGGTGGAGTGGAAGCAGGTTGAGATACAAGAGGTGCAGCTGCTGCATTTCGCGACACTGTGAATGGTTGACCTGCAAAATGGTGCTGGAATCTGGCAAGCATTGGATGAAAATGGGTGCCAGGTTCAAAAGGAGCTCGGGGATTTGCAGGAGTGGAACCAGCATGTGAATGCACTGGTACAATACGCATAGCACCATGCTCATCAAATGTCATGATGGCCCCTTGCACTCCTGTATGTGCAGGGGGCATGGGAGTGGCAGCAGTCCCCCCAGCACTCTCATTCACTGGTCGAATTGTGATCCCTGTATCAGGCAATGTTCGAGAAGGACCACTCACATCAGTATGTGCAAGCACCTGATGGACAGTTCCACTACCTGGTACCCCAGAAGCTACATGACCACCCTCTTCAGCTGAGGGTGGTGGTGGGGGAGACAAGAGGGATGGAGAAGGAGAGGCTGATGGTGCTCCAACATCACTTGTGTGGATATGAATGTGAATGCTTCTTGGTGCTCCAGCTACAGGAGGTGATGGAGCCAATGTAACAGGACGTGGTTGCAGCCGTCCAACAGGAAAGGCAGCTGATGTCTGCATAGGTAGAGGCTGCAGGAGACAATGACGTCAGAATTCCATTGCAAAGGAACAACTTTTGTTCCACCAGAAAACACACAAAGAGTGCACTATGCAACTGGGCACAGGTCAATATCAACTGTAGAACTTGAATTGGAATGGAAGTTTTAAAATATCTTCACTAGTAGTAAGAACTTCTTCATACCAGCAATAAGGTTATAAGTATTTCAGATGTGACAACACATCACCAAACAGAAAAAGAAGGAAACCCAACCCTTGAGGAAATAGAAAATGAAAACAAAACAGAGTGATTTGAACAACAATGTCAGTCAGTCACACACATAATAAGAGACCTTCCAAAGCAACATGCATGGTAATGACCAGCTACAAAACATCCACACTGACTGGAAGTGGGTACAGGTCAATATCATACATTAACCAACATGCTGAGTTTCTGTCACCACTGGCAGTAACAGGAAAGATTAAATTAGCATGTAAGGTTAAAAAGCATGAAATCCTGCTCACCTGTACCATTATGGGGTTTGGTCCTGCAGGTGATATAAAGATGGCAGGCCCTGGATTCACAACAGCCTCACCCTGCACATGGCAATGCCACCATTCACAAACATTCATCTCACAACCCCTCTGCCATCAGCAATCCTAGATTCTGAAACAACAAATATTCACCCATAATCACAAAAGACTTACTGGAGATTGCCCCATCCGCAAAGATAAAGTAGTGCGGCCAAGCTCCAGCAGCAAAGCTCCTATTTGCTGCATCAGATTGCCATCATTAAATGCAGTGTGTTGTACTTCCTCTCGAGCTCTTGCATCAGTCACTGCTGCCTCATTCTCCAGCTGCTCTGCAAGACGCTGTTGAACATCACCAGAACAGAGAGGGTTAGCCCATCAGAAGCTAAACTCTGTAGTAGTTCCCAGGCTACCGAAAGTAATTTCAAGATGTGAAGTATCAAAATTGATACCAACAAAGGCTAACAGAGCTACCCTCCACATGGCACAAACATGCACACAAATATAGCTGCCTAATTTCTGAATATCATTTCAAATTGAATTACACCTCTTCTTGAATGGAAGGCATTAAAAAACTTGTCAAGAACATGTTAACTCCATTTCCCAGCAAACAGAACACAAAACTCGTCTAATAAGAAACCTGTCTTTAGGCAACTGATTCCACTGCCTAACAAAACACAAGAATGTGGACAACTCTTAAGTGCCAAGGGACAGGCTTACAGCAAGGGCAGAACTAGCTTGACCCCGCAACAGATTGTTCACTCTCTGCAAAAGGGCCCCTAGAGCAGCAGGTGAGGGTCTCCTTCTCCCTTCCTCCACACCTGACCATGCATCACTGCCCATGCTCACCCCTGATCCTGCACGTTCTTCTGGGATTTGAGTGCTCACAAATTCTGCAGGAACATACAGTGGAGCAATAAGGATTCAAATGTTCATATCCATGAACATTCACACAGTTGAATGGACTTGTGAGGTACAAACAAAGAGAATCTTGACACTTCAAATAGATACTGGTAGTATACCTACACATATTTGAGTGGATTCTCAAGTAACATCAACCTGTGAAATCTGATCAAGAAATGTTTATCACCATTAAGAAAAGGCCTACTTACCATGTGACGAGAAGGACCGCTCCAGACGGTCCAAATACTGGGACATAGTTGTCAAAGCGTCAGGTACAACCTGAAAAAGAATTTTGAGTAACGATATATTTCCATTGTCAATGTAATCCTGTTACTTTCAAATGTGTGGCAAACTGCTTCTGCAAGACATCCATAAACATGAACCACCCACCAGGCACAACCTCCATAAAATCAACCTGGATAAAGGCACACACCCCAGCTTGTTGAACTGCCCGAAATGGAACACCAGGTGCTCCATTGTTTGGTGGTACACCATAGAGTGCATCAATCTGAAGTTCCAGAGCCCTGACTTGAGAGTCTTGCTCTCCCGCAGTGGGCCTTTCTTCTGTGTGTGCCCCACCAGTCTCTGCACTCGGAGTAGGTAGCACTCCCTGCACCCATCCAACATGTTAATTTCTTTACACTTGAGTAAGCAGGGTTGACTAAAGCCAGTTAGAGCTACTGATTACCAGACACATCATACATAACAATGGATTCCCTTGCAGAATGCAAATTGAATTTTTTTAAGATGGCCTTAAAAGGAGAGTTGATGTGCATGGTCTGTATAAATCCATAACTCCTAGGATATACTGGCCATAAAAACAGAGCTGGTGTGTTCAAAATTGGTGAAAAAGTGCAAATCACTCACTATTGCAACTGTTGGTGTGTTACCGGTACCACCAGTGTTTTGAGCACCAACATTGGCAATTCCCACTGTGTTCAGCACTGCTGAAATTATCTGCAACCCACAACACCACAACACCATTCATCGGTGAAAATTCAGTGCCTTTTGGGGTACCAGACTCAGGATGATACAAAGATTCAGAAGCAAATATGAGGAGCATGACAGTGAAGTGCAAATGGTAAAGTCGTACACGACTCAAGTCTGGCATTGCTCCTTCACCAGTATCTGGAATGTTGATGGTCCCCATCAAAAGACTGTGAGAGATATGGCCAGCCCTATTTCTTGGTTGTGCAAGAACCACGTCTGATGGGCCCACTGAACATGAAAACCCAGCAACAAAACTGTTGGAATCACATGGTACAGAAGCATCATCTCCTGTCCAAAAGAGCTCCAGAATGACAGAAGTGAATACATGTTGGCGAGTCAAGAATTCAGACCTTCAGCACTGGCAGTGCTTGAAACACCTACAGCAGAAGGCAGCAATGGTCTGGCTACCAAATGTAGTGTATGACCATCCTCCACATCTGTTCACACCTCATTCAAGGCCAAACTTTGAAAATTTCAAAGCAAATTCCATACCTTGTACTAAAACCAGGACCATACAGGTACTTTAGCTAGTGCATTTGAAGGCTAGAAATGCCCTACACACTGTGGAATGAAATGGTCATGTGTGAAAACTGGAATTCGACACAACTACAAAACCCTAACCAAGACTGTCAAATGACCAGAATCACTCCCATAAAGGGAAGAAGTGGGGGAAAAAGGAGGATACTGTAAGCAGACAATAAGTGATCATCCTTCAACACCTTTCCTCGACAAATCAAGCGCTGGCTACCAGCTGGCACCCCAACAAGTGTTGCTAGCTGCTCCTTCAAAACAGGAACCGCCACCTGTTTTCAACCACTCTCTCACCATCAATATCACAAAAGTTTGTGCACACCATAACCCAAAAAAAAACTGACCACAAAATGCTTTCCAAAAACGCTATTCATACTCACATTCTTCTCAACCCGGATAGTGTAACTCTGTGAGTCCAGTGTCTTGATCTTGATTTCTATAGTTCCACCACCCGGCCCCTCTCCACCACTTCCAACAGTGCCACCACTATTTCCCTGAATGGGTTCCATGTTCTCCACACACCTCCTCAATTTATGTCAGCCTGTTCCAATATATTCCAAGCACTCAATCATTTACACGTTTCAATTGGAGTCATGTGTGATACTCATATGCCCACAAAGTGGCTCATCAGATGCCCAAGGTCACACAAGCAAAAAATGAATCCTAGTGCATAACCCTAGGTTCAGCACAAGGCCACATTCAAACCAGAAAATTATAATGAGGCACTTCTTCAAGTCTCGAAACCAAGTTGCAAAAGAAGAAGTAAAGAAAGATGCAAGTGCATAGAAATACTTCACTCGTAAAGAAACTAAACAGTGATGCCATCCACAAACAGAGAAGCAAAAGACACACTAAAAAAGAGACAGAAGAAATCGAAAGAATTTCATTTCCACCATCCAACCCTAAAATAGGAACCAGAGATGAAACACCTTCGCAACAACCGAGCGACTGCGAGATGAACCAAAAAACAAAAATACCCAAAAAAGGAAATAAATAGATAAAAAATCTGCAACCTACAACACAAGAACAAAATGGAGGATACAAAAGATCAGCTTCCTTCTTCCCCACACGAATACACCACGAATAATTCTCCCACAACAGACCAAAAGAATGACAAAAAATTGTGTTCCCACAAACTGCAAAACCCACCCACCGACCAACAGACAGACAGACTTGCAGGAAGTCCTACTGAAACCCTAAAAAACTCATGCTCCTCCCAATGCACCAAAACATCCGAACAGAAACAAGGGAAGCGGAAACACTCTCACCTGTTATCCTCTTCAGCGAATCTGGCAGAAGAAGAAAGAAAGAAAGAAAGAACAGTGCGATCCCTTTCTCTCCTCAATTCCGCCTCATTCGACTGCGGCCGACGAGCGATGGATCTATGGATGTAAGGGATTTGTGAAGTGGGCAGCTAAATAAAAAGAAAAAAACAGTTCAGACGAAGAGAGTGGAGGACAGAGGCAGAAGCAGAGCCATGAAGAAAGACGGGCATGGAATGCGTGGGCTTGTGAAGTGCGTGAAAAGGACATGGGGTCGTGGACGGTGGTGGTGGTGGTGGTGGTGGTGCAGGGGAGGCGAGCGGAGAGGGGACGGCAGCCGAGCTCGGCCTTTGTTTGTTGTGTTTCCGTCGTGTCTGCGCGTCCTTGGCTGAGCTCCTCACGTAGAAGCCGACTGGTGAAGGAAGAAGGGATGAGAAAGGGCTCCTCACCGAATGAAATGGATGGATGGACTGGATGTTATGGATGAATGGAATGTAGTGAATGGATGAATGAAGATTTGTTTTCAGAAATAAGTCTCCTTTCTATAATTTCTGCGGCAGGCAGGTGGACGACGGTGATGAACAGATGAGAAAAGCCACACGACGAAGGGATGAATGAATGGAAGTAGTAAGGATGAATGAAGAATGTTTTTTCTCAAAACAGTTTTCATTTTCAATCACTTGTGTAACTGGTGGAGGAAGAAGGGATGATGAGAAAGGTCAAACAACGAATGAAATGAATGGGAATAGAATGGATGGATGAATGAATGAATGAATGAACACTATTTATTTTTTTTTAAATAATCCCCCTTTCTATAAATTTTGTGTGAACTGGTGGACGACATATAATGGATGAGAAAAGAAAAAACAACGAAAAAATACTATGAAATGAATGGATGAATGAATTGAAGAATTTTTTGAAATAGTCTTCTCCCCTCAATCATTTGTGTGACTCACTTGTGGACCCCAAGAAGGGATGAGAAAAAGCAAAACAATGAATAAAATTAATGAATGGAATGGAATAAATGGATGGATGGATGGATGGACCTAGTAGGACTTAGTCATATGGGAGGAGGAGGAGGAGGAGGAGAAGAGGGTTACTTCATTACTAGAGTTAACCTCTTTGTTTTGCAAGAGGCCTTTTAGAGGGTTACTTTTTAACCTCGGAGATAGTTTGTTTGGTTTTGTGTGTGTGTGTGTTTAGGTTCATTATGGAGTATATAGTAGCTTAATGGATTTGGGGGCCCTATGTAATGTAAATGGGTCTATTTTATTATATGAGGATTTTTTGAAACATGATATTTTTGGGCTTGTGTTGAAACTTGAGATTAGTTATAATAGAGTTACAATAAAAAATATCTTGAAGGATTTTGGTTTTTTTTTTCTTAGAGGATTTTTTTGAAGATTATTGAATTTTTTTTAGTGTATTTTGTTGTTAAAAATTCAAACAAATTGCAAAAAATTGGGTTTGGAAAGAAAAATTCAATCGAATCTTAATGAATGTGTTCACACTTGGACCAAAAGCATAAGATACATTAGTGTTTTTATAATGTTTTAGAAGTGGCCAAGGTGAGTCAGCACCCAAGTCCACACTAGTTTTTAGAAATGACCTAAAAAAAATTGGGGCTTAATAGATTTTTACCCATGGTATGAGTATAGGTGATGATGGTTTACCTAAGGCGCCACCACTTCATAGCTAGATTTTACTTTTTGGAAAGACCATGGAATCCTAATATTTCTTGCTTGGAAAGGAAGAGCATTTACAAGTGGGTTTCTTTGTGTGCTTTGAAAAATATTTGTGAGGAAAAAAAAAATCTTTAACTTCTAGAGAAGTGCACTCTTCTAACAAAATAAACGAGCATGTAAAGGGTTGTGACAAGTTCCAACCAACAACAATAAAAAATAAGAAATGTTCCACAAATGAAGTTGCAAAACATGAAGTTGCATAAAGATTATGTTTAACACTTGATGAACATTTCTCAAATCGTTGGACCAAATGAAAACTTGCACTTGGTGAGCGTTCTTCAAACTGTGTGACCAAATGAAAATTAACATCATTTCGAAGTGTGTCCTGCACTTGAAGAACCAATGAAGATTTTTATCACTTAACAATTAGTTCCAAAATTGAGTTCTTATGTGTTAAGTTATTGATTCATTCTTCTTCTTTTTAATAATTATGAAATGGGATTCTTCGAACAATGACACATAGGGTATGTATGTGTAAAGAGTTCTTTTATTTTCTTTTTGTTAATTTTCATCCAATTTTGACCTAAATAATCTGACTTCAATGAATGTTGTGTGGATACCCAAATCCCAATGTCAACACTAGTTGTTTGATATTTGAGTATCAAGATTCAAACTCGAGCTTTAACATATTTTCAAAATGGGCTTAAAAGGTTTGTTCATGAATTGTTTATTCAAATAGAACCATGTTACTATAGAAACTTCTTATACCCATGGGTTAAAGGTTGGAGGGAGTCCCATGAGAATGTGTTTGAACGGGTTTAAGGTTCTTTTCAACTATTACGGTTTAAGTTTTTCTTCACCCCCATCATTCTTGCTTTCTCATTTTCATTTTTTCATTTTCATTTTTACTTTCATTGCAAAATGTTGTTTGCTCCATAACTTTTGCTTTCATTTTTTCATCGTTGTTAATGGTGTTCAAAATGTTTTTATTTTGCTTTTTTGAGCCTAAAACATAGTGTTCCAAATTGTTTATTGTTAATTTTTATAATTTTGGGTTTTTGATTTTTGTTTTCAAATTTGGACAACAATCATGCTTCAAAGAATGTGCTAGTTTGTTATAGTCATGGTTACAAAGTGTTGTGCTTACATTGTGTAACATGGAGGTAAAAAACTCCCCATTTATTTTTTTCTTGTTTCTTTTGTTTTCTATTTTTTTTATTTTTGTGCCATGGTTGTTGGCACTCCTTGTGTCTTGTTGTTGTTTGCCAAGGTTGTTAACTTTTGTGTAGTGTTTTATGTAATAAGTTTTGAAAGTTTGAGACAAGTTCTTTTTTAATTTCCATGATTTGACTTCCACATCTTACTTCTTGTTGTTGGTTTTTTCAAATTTGTTCTTTCTTAATGTTTTTTTTTCAAGTTGTGAAGTTTATGAAGTTATAAAGGTTGTAAACTTTTAACAATAAAATTCCCAACTCTTGAAAATATGTTGCAATATAAACCCTCCTTCCATATTGAAAGAAAGAAAGGAAAAGGAAAATAGTAAAAGGATTATATTCATGATTGTTCTTTCTATGTCATAGCACTAGTCTTGCAAAGGATTGTCCAAATGATTTTTAATTTACAATAAGCTTTAAAAAATAAGATTTTTTTTTGGGTAGTGTCTTTGTGGATGGATGAATGGGATATGTTCATAAACAAATTCAAAACCCCAAGCAAACCTAATTGTAAATTGCAAGTGTTTTGGATTCATGATTTATTACGCCACCTTTGGGAAAATGCAATAGTAAGCTATCAGGTCATAGTTTTTATTTTTGATTGATAAAACAAGTCTTTTGAAGCTTGATAATGACAAATCACATCAAGACTACACCATGTAGGCATTTGTCAATTATTGAATGATAGAATTTAAAACCAAAACTAAAGTGTATAACCGTGGAATAAACAATTTAATTTTGTGGGTAGTATTCATGACTCTTAAATGAACAATGATCATAAGAATATCTCCATGAAAACTTGTGATGTGTGGATTACTGCCGGAATTAAACATTTAATAGAAACAAAATGCATGCATGTGAAGGTCTAAAATGTAATCTCGCCTAGACAATTAGATTTGGTGGCAAGGAATCGACGTGTCTATTTTTTCATTATTGGATTGTGTAGGAAGGTCCAAGCGTAGCATAGTAAATTAAACCAACAACTTACTTTGCACCAAAATAAAAAATAGGCAAAAGTAATTTTGCAATAGGGTAGGGGAGGGGAAACGAGTTCTATTTTAAATTTCAAGATAAGATGCAACTAGGTTTATAGGGGGAATGGGTTTTTTCCCTACTATGGTTAGGTTGTTTATTGGAATAACCACTATCATGTATCGTATTCCCTCCTTCCTAAATTCAACAACATTATCACATTATAAAAAAGGGGAAAATGAAGGTCCACCAAACGTCTTATTGCATGCGTGTTAATGAGTTGCAAACTTTTCATTGCCTAGTTCTTTGAAATTTAAACATGGTTATTAAAATTTGTCTAATTTTATTACATTATTGGAAGGAAATTTGAACAATGTTTTATAGGCACCAAGAAAGGCCATGAAAGGCAAACTTTTCTTTGCCATATTAAGTTCATTTTGTGCTAAAAGAATGTTTAAACTTGGTGTACATTTGTGTGTGTTCAAATATCATTATTGCATCCATTCAAGGTTGGGGTACACAAAAGGATTTTCTTGCCCCAAAATCACTTTCAAAACATTCCTTTGAAATGACCATTACATTTATGAAATAATTTTTTTGGTTTATTTTTTTCTTCATTAAATACTCACATACTCCTTGATTAAAACAATGGTGATTTTTTGTGATTTGAATGATTAAAACATGTTCTTGATTGCCCTAAAAGTTGACTAAGGAACTTTGTCTTACCATGTAATTTTATCAAACATGAATCAACGACTAACAATATTTGTTCAAATTATTTTGTATTTTAACCACAAATAGAATAAAGCACATTCTATAACATAGCAATCAACTAGGCTAGATAAAATTGACATAAGTTTTGAATTCAAACCTTACCTCATGATTTCAAAAGTTTTTTTTTCCTTTAAAATTCATCTTTCACTCATTTGGTGATGAATGAAAGAGATATAATAATTTGAAGGCATGTTTTGATTTTGATTTTTTTTCAAGATTCATAAATTTTTCAAAGAAAATAAATGAATTTCAAATTATCACATCTCTTTCATTCAGTGTGACACCGAATGAAGGGAGAAAAGAATCTTGAGGAAAAATAATTTTAAAAAAAACTAGACTTCGAATGATTAAATCTCCCTCCTTCCTTTAGTGCCAAATGTGGGGATAAATGAATCTTATAAAAATGTAAAAAAATAAACAAATTCAAAATGGCATAGTTTTTGTACTTAATTATCCTTGGGTGCCATGAATAATTATAAGACTTTAGCGTTCAAAATCTACGTCATTTTTGAAAAAACCTACTTAGGTTTTGTATTCAATTATCCCTACATGCCATGAATGATTATAGGGCATAAACTTCAAAACCTACATGACACAAATTTGTTTAACATCACTTTATTTCATCATGCATGAAACTTGAACATATGTTCTTGTTGTATAAATCACATTAATTCATTGTTAATTCCAACAAAATTTGAAAAACATCCAATGCATAATACACCTTATCAATTATACTAATAAAAAAACCTATTTAGAGGTGAACTAGGTGGAAGATGGATGAAAGATGGGTAGAAAATAAATCCATGGTGGGAAATGGGTGGAAGATGCATGAAACATGGGTGGAAAATAAATCCATGGTGGAAAGTGGGTGGAAGATGCATGAAAAATGGGTGAAAAATAAATCCATGGTGGAAGATGGTGGAAGATGCATGAAACATGGATGGGTGGAATGTTCCAACTTTGCAAAAAATTATGTAGAGTGTGATCATTGAAGGATACCAACACATGTTTCCCACAAAGGTTCCTATGAATCCTATTATCTTTTAATGATCTAATCATGAACAACACACATGCACTCTTCAAACACAACTATGTTCACACATAATGAAGAACATTCCTATAAAAGTTACATAATTTAACCACACACCTTTTTATTACACTTGCAATTATTATACATTTTGCCTTAATTGTTTGATTCATTTCATGTGTTTTATAATACCATGTTGGTTTAGATCACCACAATTTGAAAGATTGGCATTTTGTTGAACAATCTCTAAACATGTGCCATGCTTCCACATTTTGCATACTTGTCAACCAAGTTATTCTCATAAAGTGAGATATAAATCCCATCCACTTTCAAATGTTCTATTCATCAACATACACCTATTAACTTCAAGTATAATGAAATCATCAACAAACAATTCAACATTAAGATAGTCAAACAATAGTTGTAACACAACAACATTGGATCAACAACATCATTAGCAAAGTACTAGCATCAATATAACACCAACAAAATTTGAAAACAACTACATGGAACAACACATGAAAAGTAGTAACACAAAAACAATAATACTTTAGCAACAACACAAGAACATCAACTACTTGATCTACGTTCCAAGAAGGTTCCAAGGAAAAGAAAATTGATTATTTTTGTATAGTGACATCACTAACAATGCATTTAACAAAGTCAGAAAAACAAAAGATTTGGTTGCCCACCTTCCTACGGCATAACAACCAATACAATTTTATAACCACAACAACATTGAAATAAAACAAAAACATACAAGGAAAAACAATACATTAAAAATAGTAGCACAAAAACAATATCATCTAAACAACAACATAAGAACATCAACTTGCTTAAGGTTTCAAAAAGATCAATTGCTTCCTCACCAACCCCATCCTAGGAACAACTTGAATGAATAGGTGCACACATGAACTTAAGTTTCATATTCAAAGGATGAAAGAATGAATCAAAATAGTCAATGTCACATTCACCTTGACTTGAAATTGTTCAATTTGAATTTTCTCATCCATTTGTTTGGACAATTTTTTGCCACACACACTTATGTGATAAATGATGGTTGTAAACCACTATGGTAAGGTTTTAGATCATATGAACAAAAGCAAAATGAAAGTAATGAAAGTAATATATTTTGATCAATTATATTTTTTTGGTGTATGAGGAATCGATCACATGATGTGCTTGGTGGGGATGTATCAAATGGAGCTTGTTGCATAAAGTTGTAAATTTGAAAGGTAAAATGCCAAAAAGTGTAATTTTTTTCATGTTTAAAAAAATTGCAACAATGTAAATCTAAAATCCAAAGCTTATTAGTCAATATAAAATTTGGTGTGAAGTTCATTATTCAACATTGTGAGGTTTTGGTGTGCGACTTTTTTATATTGCTTTTAAAATCGAAAAAAGGCCTACATTGAATTTCATGGACAATATACATAGGTGTGTGATGCATGACCTATTACTAATTATATTCTATCCCAAACAAATTTGTTGTTGATTTGTGTGGTTGATAGAAGTCATCAAACATAGTTATGCAAGGTGGAGTTTGGTGATTTGTTTAGAACATCAAAAAAATGATCTAAGGGTGTTGTTGGATATCACAATGGAGATTAAAGGGGAGTGTGCAAAACATATAAAGATGAACTTAAAGTTCATATAACATAATCAATGGCCAAATTTTTTTACAAGTAACTAGTAATGTTTTTCAGATCTATTGATTGCAACATATATATTGGTTATCCTTCGTTGATCACATTTCATCAACATCATGTAAGCATGTAAAGTCTTTTAGACTTGAAGTGTAGTGGCATATTCTAGGTCAACAAATTAATTATTTGTTGTTAGTTGATTAACATTTATGTGCGTTGTGTGCCACATTCAAGTGTAGAAGCTCATTACTGAAAGGGAATAATTTGGTGATGATCATTGTGATCGTGGTTGTCACCATGACACCATTGGTTTAAAGGATATTGGTTGATTCATTCTTGAATTGTAATCAAAATCATGTACAATCAAATTGCAAACAAAGAAAATACATCAAATGTGATTATATCATAATCATAATGTTTCATTTTTATTACATTTTTGTTTATTGTCAATCAAGGTAACTCCTAATTGAATTAACATCCAATATATTTTTTTAAAAATTCAATAAAGTCCACAAATAACCAAATAGAACTACAATTTAAAAATATTTATTCATTGGTGTCCATCCCCAAGTGTACATTGTGGAGTTTAATAGACATGGGGTGGTGCATGGTGGAACCTAATGGACCATCCTAATCATTCCAATTCATTAATATTTTCACTAAAAATGTCCAAATTCCATTACAGTGGAAACCCCCCATTCCCCTTGGGAAGATGGGTGGAATGTATGGTGGTTTGGGGACAAATTTTGTAATGGTGAAATTGAATGCATGTATAGCAATAGCCGGGTAATAATGGGGCTACCATTTGAAAAATGTAGAGGTACTTGTAATTAAAAAGAGAACCTGCACATGTTTATTTTACATAAACATTGTCAAAATTTCTTGTACCCAACTTGAAAATCCTATGAGGTCTACATATATTGTAGGGGGAGCTAAAGTGGATTAATAAAACAATGCATGTAAAGTGACTAAAATGTAGGTGGAATGTAAGTAGAAATATAGTGGATTTACAATGTGATGCACATAGAACCATAATGAAATGTATGTGGGATGTAAATGAAACCCAAGTTGATGTGCCTTATAGACCATGTTAGAATTCTTGGAAGGTTTGTATAGAATGTAAATGCACCTAAAGTGGATGGGAAAAATGTAATATAAATGCAACTAAAGTGAAATCTAAATGGGAATGTGAATGGAACTTGAGTGGAACATATGTGGGGCGAATCTAAGGTTGCCATTTGAGACATGTGGTGTCGCAACCCTAGCTTTGGGCTCGCGACCAAGGCAAGGGGTTGCAAGGTTGTGGGAGTCAAGAGGAAAGAAGCCCGGGAGTCAAAGGAAAGAAGCCTGGGAGCAAGGGCAAAGGCATTGGAAAGGTGCGGGCCAAGAGGAGGAAGCCCGGGAATCATCACATACTCCCGGGAGTCTAAGGAAGTGCGAGGGAGTGTGAGGGAGTGAGCACTCACATTCCCAAGGCAACTCCCATTTTGGGAGAGGGAGTCCCGGTGGACTCCCGAAACTTCAGAGTGCGAGTTGAAGGGTCGAATCTCAATGGATTGTTGCGCTCTTGAAACGTAGATGTCTAAAATGGGCTCGCATTGCTCATTTGGACATTTCAAACACAAGTTATGGCCAAAAGAAGGCCCGGGAGTCAAATTGACAGTTTGACTCCCGACCACTAAAAGTCGGGAATCGAGGTCTTCCCGAGATCCGATTTGAGAGTGCGACACGGCGTTGGAAAGCTCTCGACAAGGGCTACAACTTTGCTTTAGACTGCGTTGCGATCGGACTCTGCAGTCGGGAGATATCGGCGTCCAAAGTCCCGGGACTCCAACCTGAGACAATTTCGGGACTCCCACGTGGGAGTCCCGGGAAAAATACCCATTTGGATGCCACCTCCGTGGAGAGCTGCAGAGTATACTATAAGGGGGAAGGTGGTGGCTTCCCCCAAGTTCGGGCCGTGGTGAGTCTTGTGTGTCCGTGTTGCCCGTGGCTCGTCCTAGCACCAAAGGTGCTCTAACTATGCACTAACCACTTTGTGTGGGTTGTGTGCAGGCCCGTGTGAGTGAATAAGCTTGTCAATTCTTCCTAGTCCCATCCCGGAGCTCCAACACGCCCCTCTACCCCTCCAAGTGTTGTGAGCTAAGGAGGGGCTCCAAGTTCCAACTCCTTCCGCATTGCCACATACTTGGACCCTCAAGTGGGTCTACAAGGAACTTGGGAGCGTGTCATGTGGGGTAATTGTCAATAAGGAAACAACCTTCCCTTAATTGTAGGTGTTATAATGTTAGTTTATTATGACTTTTCATTCAATTCCATCATAATTCATTTGAATGACATTTGTTTTAAGTATCAACATTATAAGGTCTCATTATACTCATCTTTTATCAAATACATAAATTACTATGGCAATAATGATTCGTGTGAGTTTTGTTATTGTCATTTTTACAAGAAAGATACCCCACACATCAAAACATCATGTGAAGAAAGGGAAAGCTGCAAATAATAAGAGTGGAAAGGGACATGACAACAACATTAACATAAGGAAATCCCTTTCTGAATCTTGGGCTCAATTATCAAATAGGAGTGATTTAGGGACCCCATTAAACAATGAAGTGTTTTCCACCTATGGGCATAAATGTGATAACCAAGATCCTAATTTGAATGGTGGGTTAATAATGTTCAATTATCAACCTCAATCCATTATATAGCCTTAAAAAGATAGGGTAACAATAAACAAAGCAACATCATGCCAATTTAGTGATTGCAATTTTGGCCTAACCACTAAGAAAACCATTGCCATACAACAACAAATTAGACCTATGTTTTTCAATGTTATTCCACCAAACAATGGAATTGAAATTTTGCATTAACCATGTTTGCTTTATAGGGAAAAATTCGTTGATGTTTAAGGTTAGTATAGAGAAGGTGAAGGCAACATCCCTTTATGCCCACATACAAATAATGATGCATCAAGCCTTGCTCATGATCAAACTTGCCGACAAACAAGGGGATGTTCAAGCCAAGTTGGGATGTTTTTATAACAACACCCAATCCAAAACTAGTTGGCATTAATGCTCCTATGCCTCACCAATCAATGTTAAGAATAAATGAATTGAATATACTAATCCTTGAAACATTTATAATGTAAATCATTGTATTCCACTTGATGTTCCTTAACACATGTAATTAAAAACCTTACTATGTTGCATATAAACATGTTGTTTGAATGTGTGATGGTAGCCAGTTCCATTAAAGGTTATTTCATCCCAAGTTCAAAAGAAAAGTGATTGAAAACTTGGGATTGCAAAGGTCAATTAGTTATCAAAAAACATTAGGAATATGGACTTGGCACAATTGTGTGGCAAAGGATGGTACATGGTGGTGGTGACCAAGGTGTTCAAGTGAAATGTGAAACTCATGGTGCCAGAACCCTTATGTAACCCCCATATTCAAACTTTGGATGAAGCATGTGTGCCTCCAATAATCAACAACACATATGTCATGTGGGTAAGAAAATGCATGTTATTGGAAATTTCATGTGGTAACATCTAGTTAAACACAACATTTTTGGAAATGACATTTATATCCAAAAATTTATATACCCCCGTTTTAACATGGTGTAATTAAACACCATGTCGTTAACTAGGGACAATTTTTGACATCATATTGACACCTATTTGATTTTTTTACTATATCAAACATTCCATCTTGTGTGCAATGTCTTCAATTTATGGAATGACAATATGCTAAGTTTATTGCATGAAAATGTTTACCTTGGCGAGGTTTTGAATGTTATGTGCAATTAAATGGAATAAAATAGGATTCATGAAAGTGGTGGAAGTGGTCTTCCACAATTAATGTGCAAAACAACACACACACACACAAAATTGAAAACAATATTCAATTACCCAAACTTCTAAGTCCATAATGGCCCCAATCCATTTATTAAAAATAATGAAAATTCACTCATGGTGGTTTCCACTCAATTTCCACCAAAAACAAATTCCAACCAAGAAAGGTTTTAACATTTCATTCACAAAAAAAATTGATTAAAAAAACAAATAGGAATTTATCCTTAAAAAAAATCACAAGGTGGAAGAGGGGGAGATTTTTGAAGTGTATCCCTTAAGAGTGGGAGGGTTTTTACACCTAAAAGATGGTGTAAGATCCTTTCCATTTATAAAAAAAACGTGTGAACATGGAAATCCTTCCTCTTTCCTTTAAAGGATATTCATAGATCTAAAGTACCCTCCAAATACATTTAAGAAGTTTTTCCAAATGTTTTACATGTAAACTAAAGTGCTTAGGTATTGGTGTCTCCAATATAAAAGGTTAGATGAGGCAAGCCCGTTATTTTTTAAAACAAAAGAAAGTAATGGCTTTGATAATATTAAATATGATTTCTTCCATTAGTTTTTTTACACAACAAATGGTTGTTTTGTAAACACTAAGCATATGATGATCATGGATTTATTGGCTTGACATGATGGAATCCAAAATTTTCAAAAACATTTGAATCCATTATATTTACCTTACATGGTTTCCATGACTGTTGATTACATTTTTCTATCCTATAATACAATTTGGTTGAATATTGTCAATCCCCATTTTTGCAAAATCAAGTTGTAATAAATGTTGTAAAAGGTCTCATTACAGTAAGGGTTCAAAAACCAAAAAACTTATCAAAAAAATTGCTTATATTTATTGCCAAAGTTTAATATATTATTATTTTTATTGTTGAAGTGGATTTTGATAAATAGAATAATTATTTGGCCCCTAAATGTTGAACCTAAAAAGTATTACAATAATGTAATTAAATTTTTTTTTGAATCACAACAAAAATAATGAATGAATGAACATAATGTTATAGTCAAGAATGTAAGGCTACTTGAAAGAGTGCTTATCTTTGCTCAATATGCTAATTATGTTGTTGCGTTGAACAAGCATAACCAAGATCCACCCCCTTCAATAGGATTACCATCACCACAAAGCTTACACCTAAAACATTAAAGTTGTAAAATGTAAATTGATATTGTATCTCCTTCATCATTTTATAATGTTAAGTAATGCATCCATTCCTTGTTTTCCACACATTCTAAATTCTAGTCTTCAAGGAAAATTGTTCAATTTCCTTCTTGCAATACAATGTTATTGTTGTTTACATGTTTGGCACAATTCAATATTATATTCTAGGGAAGGCAAATTTGTTCACCATGGCTTAACATGACCAATCTCATTTCTTTGTCATATGCATAATCCATTTGATATCTATGCTGCTCAATTTGCATCTTGAAGGTATTGCAATTACTTCAAACATTTCCAAGAACAAACATAAACCTATACACACTTCATAACCTTTGTTATGGGAAACAACGTTCAATATTTTTTTCAACAAATGAACTACTGAAATTCACAACATCAATGGAGCTCATTGACATCTCCTATGGTGAAGACAACCCATCAATTGCATTCATGTCTAATAGTTTCAACAACAAAATTCCACGATCTTACTTCATAGTTCAACTACCCAAAACATGGAAAGTTTCATGGAGCAAGATTGAAGATCCAATTGCTCTGACAAAAGTGCCCGTTGATGCAAGGGTGAAACTCTAACCCAAAACCCAATCCTAACCACTATCACAAATAGAAAGTGAACATTATGCATGTTTCAAGTTTCTCAACAAATACACCAAAGATGGTCCTTGCAAGTTCCATCTATCCATTGTTTTCTTAAGGTTGAAAAACCTAAATTACCTAAACCCATAATTGGTGGTTTAATAAGTGAAAAGCCACACCCTTTCAAGACACCACAAATCGTTGGCCACTTCCCTCTCTCCTTTACCATTTCTTTGCAACCTTGTATCCTAGTGAAGTTCTTATCAAAAGGCGAAAGCAAAAGTTTGGCAAAAGCTATTGCACTTGGCACATTCATGAAGGATTTTCCAAGAGGAGATCAAATAATAATCTCCATACCTGCATATTAGTGTGACAATAAAAAGGTAAGTCCTTCCCTTCCCCCCCTCTCCACCCCCCACCCACAAAATGATACAAGTTCTAGTAACTTGAGAGAAGCCTTTGTGTTTTTCAATCTTTGCATGATTTGTTAGATTCTATGTGGATGTGCATGTTTAGTTTGCAGGAAATAGACTCTAACTCCCCACCCCTCCCTTGATCACCACAAGGTGTCTTTGGAAGTGCTCACAATTCAATTCAGCTCCAAGGTCTCCTACTTTAAAGATTAATCAACATGGTAGGGAAAGATTGGGTAGGAGGTGTACCACCACCACTTGATAAAAGGCGGAAAAGTTCTAGGAAACCATCTAAGAAACTAAAGCCATACAAAAAGTCGGATTTGGTAGTGAAACCTGAAGCACCCAAAGCAGCAGAAAGTAGTCATCCTATTGACAATGCTGATACATCGATGGCAAAAGTTGAACCTGAAAACATAGAAAACAAACCCAAGAGTGAAACACTAGCTCCTGTTGCAGATGATAATAACCCCATAATAATTGCAAGAAAGGTCAAGAAACCCAAGAAGAAAATGAGAAAACCTAAGTATCCTATGGACATTGTGAGACATAACCCAGAAGTCGCAGAACAGAAACGGATACGCTTGATGCTGTTCAAAGCAACAACAGATTGTTCTCTCATGGAACGAGAAAGGTTTGATTATCTAACCCATTTGAATCTCAGGAGTCGCATCGATACAGGCCTCAAGTTTGCATCTAAAGATGTAAATGTGATGAGGAAAGCCAAGATGAATTCAAGAACGGTTCTTGAGACTAGAATTCAGCAACGCAAAGATGTCACTGACAAGGATGTCATTAATCTGCGAGCAAAGCGTGGGCAATACCCACATGTCCGTTACAAAATCTGCCCATGCTTTACCTTATTAGATATCCCTCCATTCCCAATTCTGAAGCTACCCCGCTTGGTCACGCCCACATTCCAGTGATCACAGTTCCACAGTTCCACCTCCATTGTCTAAGGTCAGTGGTCTAAGGTCAGTCAACATGAATTCTATGCTTGCATGCACTCTTTTAACTTCATGTTACTGGGGTGTTTCACGAAGTTATGACTTTGATGAAAGTTGCTAATCATTTTTTTTCCTTTTAGCAAAATACAAAACATACATGCAACAACAACATGCATATTAACATGACGCAAAGAAAAATATCCACATGCAATAATGCTGATTTGAAACACAAAACTTTGATGTGTTTTCAAAATAGATGACCAAAACATTTCTCAATGGCAAGTGTTTCTATGAGAACAACACAGGTATAGATTTTTCTTACCATATACCTCATGAAGGAGCATTGATTGACTTCATGTAATACAACAGTTGTTGAGAACTTTGTTAAAAGCCAACAACCCAAATCAAAGAACCTTGATGAAAAACAGAAATCCCATATTGAATATCAAATCCCATATTCTGCAAACCATTGTCTGTGATCTCCACAAGGTTCTTCAGATTTCATTTGCCCCATTGAAAAAATTCTTCAAAGTTTCACTTATCTTCAGCAAGGTTCTTTTGATTGACCAAAAAACCCTTTTGCGCATTTGAACACACCAACTATTTGCAAGAACAGGGTTAATTTCATGTGGGAAAAGAAACCCAATTTTTCAGGATCACAAAAAAACAATTGTGTAGCAAACAAAGAGCTCCGAACCCTAAAGAACGAAATTCTTCATTTGCCTTCTTCAGCAAGGTTCCTTAGATTGTGCCAAAAAACCGTTTTGCTGATCTGAATGCACCAACTGTTTGGAAGAACTGGGTAAATTTCTAAGGGACAAAGAAGCCCAGTTTTTCAGGATACAGAAAAGAAAACCAATTGTTGTGTAGCAAACAAAGGGCTCCAAACCCTAAAACTGAAATTCCTTTAGAAAAATGTGATGCAAGATTTCTTGCATTCGTTGGGGGGGGGTGGGGGATGAGGACACATGATAGTAAAATACTCACCTGCAAACCAGCACTTATCTTCTTCATCTTCTCTTAATTTCACAGAATTGAAATCAGTTCAAATTTTGTGAAATCCAGACTGGGTTGAAGTCTTCTTTTTCCTCAGACAGACTTTGGTGACATTCATTACCCTTCTTCTCCTTCTTCTTGTTCTGGTAAAGGTCCCTTGCTTGTTGTAACTTGCAAAACAAAATGACCCCGCATTGTTCTTGATCATCATTACCATCATCATCATCATCATCATCATCATCATCTTCTTCTTCTTCTTCTCCATGTTGTCACATCATTTTGCTTTCAAGACTTGCAATGGTACAAAACAAATTTAGATTGATGGGTGTCTTGAGCTTTCAGCATTAGATCCTGCAATATGTCTTCTTCTTCGTCCCTGTGGAAACCTCAACCCCAACCCTGAATCTTCTCTCTTTCTCTCTTCTGTAGTTGAGGATCAGATGAGGTTTTAATCCCAGCCGAAAACCCTAACCCTAAACCTTAAACCCTAATTTGTGGTTTTCTTGTAAGTGGGGATGAGATGAAGAAGACCTTGCAGAAAACGATTTTGTAGTGTTTGCAAGTAAGTACACAGCAAGGTTTGTGAGAGTTTTTCCTTGAAGGGCATGATGAAGAAAGATGCAGGAGAAAAGAAGTTGAAGAGAAAGGTGGTGGGAAAGAAGAAAATGGTAGTAGAGGAGAAAGGAAAGAATAGGAAGAAGGACAGTGTGGGAGGATTGCCTGATGAGAGCATGAAGAGGAAGGGTGTTGCTGTTTTGTCACAGCAAGCCAAAAAGAAGCAACAACTTGCACTGTCTGGTTTGGCATCAGGGGTAACAACTCCTCTTCCTCCGCCAGTGCCCAGTGAAGAAGCTGCTGCTGCACCCTCTGTCTCTGGACAGCCAAAGGATGTGGTGCTTGCTGCTGATTTCATGGTAAAAAAGCTTAACTTGCACCGATCTCTTTTCGTTCTCTTTATTTCTTTTCTTTCTTTTTGTCTCAAGCCAGAAGGGGAGTACGAGCTCAGAAGACCACCCCCCCCACCTACCAACTTCTTGTGCAATATATTTTTTTCCTGCAGCCATTGGATAGACCAGTGCAGAATGAAGAAGCTTTATCAAAACACAGGACCAAGAAGAATAAGGAGAAGAAGAACAATATGGCCAGTTTGAATACAACAGTCGGCACAGTCACCTCAGGTTTTCTTCCAAGCAGATCAACATCGGGGGTATTGTACATTGGTCATATACCACATGGCTTCTACGAGGATCAGATGAGAGGTAGTCGTTTCCCATTGCCCACAAACCTTTCTTGCATGGGTGAATGTCTCTGCTCAGTTACAATTGTTTTCTTCTTCTTCACACCTGAAGGCATTGTACAACCCCATTGTGTGAATGATCTTTCTTGCATATAAAGGCATGGATCATGTCTCTGCTTGCTTGCATGCAATTGTTCTCTCCTTGTTTGCTCAGGTTTTTGTACAACCCCACTGTTTTGTTTTGCTTTGGCAGGGTTTTTTGGCCAATTTGGAACAATTAAGCGCCTTCGATTATCTCGAAATAAGAAGGTGAAAAAGTAGCCAGTGTCTTTTTAGAAAAAGAATTATTGCACGCAGATTGAATTTGTCTAGTTTTACAGGCCTCACAGTTTTTAGTTTTTTCTCCTGTTGCTTTCAAACTCTTTGCCCATATATTTAGTTTTAAGTTTAGTCTCCACAAAGTTAGTCTGTCAAAGTGTCAAAGGAGGCAACAAACTTTGTGGTTTGTGAGCTGTCTCTGTGATTGTGCAAGAATTTCTTTGCAAGGCTTCATTTCCTTCAGAAACTTTGAAGTTCCAACTCAGAAAAGATTTGTTGTTTCTCTTCTGAGAATCATCTGTTTGATTGATCCATCTCCTAAACATCTGTGTGGGTTCTCCTCCCATAGGGCATTTGTGCTGTTTTCTAGGGTTGGGTCTTATTACCTGTAAGATGGTGGGGAAGCAGCCAAGAGGAATTATTGGAACACCCTGAGTTGTAGCAATCGTTTGTGTTACTACTCTTTTGATGCTGAATTGTGGCTTGGGTTGAAATTTTCCTTGTTGCAGACAGGGAAGTCGAAGCACTATGCTTTCATTGAGTTTGAGACCCCTGAGGTGGGCACACCTTCACATCTTCTCTGTTCTCTTTGTTGCAAAATGCTTATGCTGCTGGTCTTGGGTGTTTCCTAGAGTAACCTTTATATGCCAAGCAATAGATGATTGCATGCCGGGTTTTGCCACACAAATGAACCAAATGACCATTTACCTACATGTGATCTTGTGTAAAGGTTGTATCCTTAAACTGCTGCCTGAACCTCCACGTTGTTCTTCTGGAGGTTCTCAGAAAGAACTAATGCAAATAGCCCCTTTAGCATTATATGCAGAAGCAGCTGATCCTGCAATGCCCATTGACCTGCTATATTATCCAACTGGCCTAGTTGCCTGACAAGAGGTGATGACATTGAGGTTGTGGAATGTGGTGTCCTGGTCATGCCCAGCCCTCCGGTAGGTTGTTCATGTGTTGTTACATGGATGTGCCAGGTCGCACAAATTGTTGCAGAAGCGATGCATAACTATCTGTTATTTGAGTCAATGCTGCAAGTGAAGTTGGTGCCATTGGAGAAGATCCACTCACGATTGTAAGTATTTACTTAATTCCCTTTTGTGTCATGACCAGGAATTGAAATTTTTTTTCTCTTTCGTGAGTTGAGATTTTTTCTCTTAGATGCAGTTGCAGTATCCATGTCTGTTAACATGATCATATTCATGTGATGGATTTTGCACAAAACAGTTGGATTGGTGCAAACCAGAAGTTCAAGACTGTCCCTTGGCAACAACTGGAACGCCAGCATCACAACCGGGTTAGTTCTTTTTGTGCTTCAAGATCAGGTTCTATTGCTCTCTGCAAGTGTGAAAGATGGGTGGGTCTGCTGACAGAAGGAAGGAATCATAAATGAAGTTACTAATGTATAGGAGAGGGATAAAGATATGTGCATGTGACATTGAGAGACTCACTGGCCTGTGATGATAAATTCAGTGGGGGGCTTTTTCCACGTGACAGGTCAGAACTCCTGAGGAGCAGCGGCTGCTGCTAGAGGCTCTGGTAAAGAAGGATCAGAAACGGAGAAGCAAAATTCTCTCAGTTGGCATTGAGTATGACTACCCTGAAATTGTAAGTTTTTAGCAACTTTCACATGGAAGTTGTGAGAACCCTTCTACTAACAACTCTAGCCCTAACCCCTATCCCATCTCCTTGGGCCTGTCTGCAACTGCCTGTTGAATGTGAAAAGGACTTGGAGCTCCTAGATGCCATGAAATTGCAGACGAGCCAAACTAGAGAGCCCCAATGATCTCAGGCAAGAATTTGCTGGTTACTATCAATGTTGTGAACCTGATGTCCTCAATTGGACTGTTGTTTTTGCAGAGAGCCTTGATTCCACCTTCATCAAAGCGGATTACACATTTTGAATTGTGATAAAAACAGGCTGGAGTTTTTCCCTCTGAACACCAGTACCATGTGAGATTGAGACATAATTTTGTCTTCACAAATCTACAGTGTGGTTAGTGAACATATATTGAGATTATCTATTTGGATTGTCCTGGTTATATGTTCCAAGGTGATGCCTTTGACATGAATGCCCCACTAGAGTTGGTACAATGATCATTCTAACTGCAAATCATATGGAATGTTCAATTGACATGAATGCATAAAATTTCTTTTGTTCAGCTAACTTTAAAACCATCATATGGATGAGGGAACTGTGGATTGATGCGTGAATCATTGGAGGAAATCGAGGGAGTTATGGCGGCCATGTTTGTGACAAGAAGTTGAGGAAGTAAAAAATAAAACCCAAATAAGGCTCTACTTTGAGGGAACATGAAATTCAGGCAGAATCCTGGGGGGGCAGATGGGTGCATTAGACCATGTTTGTGGCTGGTGCATATTCAGTAATCCTACACAAAAGAACAAAGTCTTTGTGCAGTGGTTATTGTTGAAGTTTTGCAGAAGCTGAATTATGGTATTTGAGATTTGAGATGCGTATCTAGGACCTGGATCTGGTTTTGTGGGTGGCTGAATATATGGGTGTCCCCATTTTTAGAGAGGGTGTTAGATGCTTTGCATGTTCAGGGGCAAACTTATATGGAATGAAGTTTTACTCTCAAATGCTTGCTCAGCTTTAGTACAGAGATACTATTGAACCTAGATTTTATTACCAATTTCTCTTGAATTGTATCTGATGATATGACTGAATCTCCTTGTTTGCAAGTCCGGACATCTCATAGAAATTCATGAGTCAGGGTTTTGCAAAAATGTTTTGTCTGAAACTTGGTGGAGATTGTTGTCTGTGTTAATTTTATATATACCCACTGTTGAGAGCTTGATCAATTCAAATGGGAGCCATGCAAATGTACTAGGTTTGATGATGATGGTGATGATCTGATACTTCATGACACGTATAAGGTTATGATGACCAGGGTCATTTCTTGTCTGTCATGTTTGCATTTTCTTTTGCTGGATCTGACACAATCCTTACCATCAATGTTTAAGCTCGAGTGTTCATGATGCAAGTTCAACAATGTAGCTTTGGGTTGCTTTTTATATGCCCAATTTTTTGTGATATTCACTTGTGTCATTTGTCATTAGATAATATGAATTGAATGGGTGCCTATCATTTTTGTATTCTATGTATGTTATATCAATGCTTTTGGTTTTCTAATCATTTTGACTACCATGGTGCATATAAAACATTTGTCAATCTTGATTGAGTCTATACATTATTATTGTCACTAAGGTAA
Source organism: Sphagnum contortum (assembly GCA_963920785.1). Classification (NCBI taxonomy): domain Eukaryota; kingdom Viridiplantae; phylum Streptophyta; class Sphagnopsida; order Sphagnales; family Sphagnaceae; genus Sphagnum; species Sphagnum contortum. The sequence continues at coordinate 5,954,606 of OY987288.1, forward strand.
AACAATCGCTTAAGTGTCATGAATGGTGATTTCATGCTTAAGGGACCAATGGAAAATGTATTGTTGTTGCCAACCAAGTTGTTAGATTCATGCATACTTGTGCTAATGATATTAGTTATTTCAACATTTTACATTTTGTAATTAAGGTTATTTGCCTATGTTCGTAGGTTTCTCGATTTGTAGTGTTAAACTTAGGGGTTTGTCTAGGTTTAAGTTTTAATGACCCAAACTAGAACTACCACCCTTTTGGTGGAAGTAACACATGGATCGAACCATGAAACCAGACTTTTGTTAGAACTAAAATTGATAGTGTGGAAACAAAAACAAGTTTTGAATGTTTAGATTTTTTTAAAGTAGTCAAGTGAATCTTTCTTTAAGAGTTGGCAAGTAGGTTGAATTTCATAAGGAAGCAATCAAATTTAATTAGTTGTAAAATTTTGTACAAATACAATCCCCAATCAAGGCAATAATATATTTTGTCATTGTGTTGAAACCATAGTCAAATTGTATATTAACAACTCCAATTCAACCTCCTTTTGTGGAATTTTTTTGGGTGTCAAAATGGATGATTGGAATTCAATTTTAACTAATTTAATTGATGAAGTTGAATTCGAATTCCAAGGTTTTTTCTTTTCATGATTGCATTTCTTGAAATCTTGTGTATAAAGGAAATGTAAATGTGTTTTAATTTATTATTTACATATCAAAGTTGAAAGCTTAATAAAAATGTGTGACTAATTTACAATTATAATAAATTCTTTTAACATATACATAAATACAAACATGAAAGATCCATGATGCAAGACTTGCACTACAAACTATTTAAGTTTGTAAAATTATATTTCCCAATTTTTAATTCATTGAACATAGTTAATCCAAGCAATATTGGTTAATAATTTGACTTCATATGGTTGATTATGTTTAAATTTTTTGACCAAAATGGTATTGTTGGTAATTCATTGATATAAATTGCATTGAAAATCATTATAATCTTGAGAGGCATGTTTATGGTTGGTCACAATTTGGTCAAAAATAACAATTGTTTCAATACCTTAATAATTGACATTGTTTCAATAACCAAACTCAAAAGATTTTGAATAAGAATTGATGTTTTTTGTTAATTGATTGAACTTATTGGCTCAAAACACACTAATAGAAGCTAATATGATTACTTCATAAAATGATTGTGAATCTTTTTTTGAGTTTTTAAGTTTTTTTCATATATATATATATATGAAATCTTTTACAACTTGTTATCAAAAATGCATATAGTTTTCTCAATATATCACTTTTTAAATCTTAATCATTGTTGAATAAATACGAAAATTTCAAAATGTGCAAATTTTACCACATTTTACATTTCATTTTGAGAAATCATCATAAGTTTGAATCATGCCAAAATATGTTAATTATTTTAAGATTTAGCTCTTGCACCATAAATTACAACTTTGTTGCATATGTCATGTGCATTACACCATAACTGTCCAACCTCAACAAACCTTTAATTTCTTTCCAAGTTGTGCACCTCGTTACATTTCAAACCAAATGACATGTTTTTTTTATCAATGAAATGTTTGATCTTGTTGTCTGTTGTTCAATTTATTGACAAAATGGTGGGATTTTTAATTTTCCATGTTCAAAATACTCATTGACTCCATCATGCATCCAATTCAACACACCCCCATTACATGTAGATTGACGAACCTTTCATGGTTCTTTTGTCAAGCATTTAAGTTTACTTCTTGCTTTAACCCAATGCTCACCGAAGCTTTGTTGACAAGTCCAAATCAAATGATGTTTAAACCTTCTTCCATGACACTTGTTTTTGTCATCAATTCTTAAAATCCTCAGATATTATTCATATTTTTAATCAAAACAAGTATGCGTGATCCAATGTTGTGAACATGTTGACCATGATTAAATACCTTTATAAAGTGTTTTTCAAAGTTAAGTAATAACCATTTTTTTTAATGAATATGAATTTTAAATTTATCAATATGATTTAATTGTTAGGTTTAAGACATCATAAATAATCCTAGTCGTAAACATGCAAAAATGTTATACTTCAACAACATTTTTAATCATCAATATCCATAAAAAAACGGGTTTTTTTTTCTCTCAACATTTTGAAGAAATCCTTTTTCATTATGTTCATGTGCTTTGTCATGTGTTGAAAGTTAAAAACACAAACAAATTAATTAAAATAGCCATTGTTCTTTAACATTCTACATATTTCATTTTTGAAAAACCCATTATGTTCATTGTGGCACTATTAGTACCTTGGGAGGTCAACCATTCAAAGATTTTGTTTGATATGATGCTTAAAAATCAAATACCATATAATGGTATTGGTTATAACTTTTTATTATTTGTGATTAAATTAGTCATGCTTCCAATTACAAATTGTATATATTTCAAATTATTTAGTCTTGTGTGCAAGTAACATGTTAATTTAATGATGTATATGGGCAAAGATATGGATGATTTTTTGTTGGTTTTTTACCCAAGTAGATCTTTAAAAACCCTTTCAATTGCATATATGATTCATGTTAAGTAGCTAATAAGTTATGTTATGTAGGCTAACCTAAGATAGGTTACTTAGGCTATGTATGCTAGTTAGGTTAATCTAGTAAGACATTAGGTTTGACTATCTAGGCTACCTAGGTCACACTTGGTTAGGCTACATACTAACCTATTTAACTAGACCAAGCCAAGCTAGCTAGGTATCCAAACATAATTTGTGCTCATTTTGCATTGATATATTTATATACCAACGAAAGAAAAGAAAAGAATTTGTTTGCTTGTTTGTTTTGTTTGTCATGTTGAGATCTCCCAATATATGGTGCCTCTTGTTGCACTTTTAATACTATTGGGAAGCCCTCGATGAGTAGGGGGTGAACCAAATTGGTTTTTCTATGTTTTGACCTATAGTGGAGAAATTGTTGATATTGAATCAAAATAAGAAAATTATAAGAAAATTTGGGTGTGTTCTTACCTTTGATGATGATGATGATGATGTGAAGGATTTGATTTGGAAAGTTTTAGACCTAAGGTACAAAGAGAAATTGAATCTTGAGTAAATTTGAGCATAAGAAATGAATTGAAACAATTGAAACAATGTTTGACCTTGTGTAGTTTACAAGGCAAGAAGCATATTGTGTTGAGAGATTCATAATTAGCTTAATGGATTTTGGCCCCTAATAGGTCTAGTATTTTTATATGAGGATTTTGGAAAGATGATATATTTGGGCTTGTGTTGAAACTTGAGATAAGTTATAATAGAGTTACAATAATGTCTTGAAGGATTTTGGTTGGTTTCTTGTAGAGGATTTGTTTTTGGAAGATTATGTTTTGGCATGGTGAAATATTTGAGCTTCCAAAATTCGTCTTCTTTTACCTTAAGATGCTTTTTAATGTAAATGGGTGTCCGCTGAATTCTTCTTTTTTTGAGGTTGGTGATGATTGTCCGCTGAATTGTGTGTGCAAGTAAGTAATGGTCGAGGAATCGATGGTTGGGTAAATCGAGTCGGACAACGAAAGTGGTGGGGTGAGCAGCATCGATCGAGTGAGAATCATGTCACAATGGCAGTTTTCGCTCCCTCCATCGCATTCCTTTCGATATCAAGCTTTGGATGTGAATGACAACCCTGAATTGTAAGAACCCTAATTTTGAACCCAAAAGTCCATAGCCAGTTTGGTGTGTGATGTGCAACGGGATGTTTTGTCTCATGTGCATGTGCATGCAGTTTTTTTTTTTTTTTTTTGTCAGGGTAGAAAACTCTGACTCTGACTCTGTGAGACAGATTTTTTTGTTTTTTGGGTTTCAATTTTAGGGTTTCATGAAATCATGCTTATTTTGCTTTTTGGGTTTGTTTAGAAAAAGTTTGAATTAGCTCGTAGACGTTCATCAAGGGTCAAGCAAGTATGTTTCCCTTTTTTTTCCCCAGTCAAGAAGAAATTTGAAAATTTGAAAATGATTGGGTTTTTTTTTTTGGCTCAAGGATGTTCCTTTTTTTTTTTGGTAGAGAAGAAATTTGGAGATCATTGGTTTTTTTTGTTCAATGGAATTTTTGATGAGTATGTCGTTTCTGGTCTGTAGGTGTGACCATACTGAAGTGGAGCTTCCTTTGATAGGATGGCATCAAATGAAAACTGATACTCTGGGAGCTTCCCTCTACTGTATATTGCTGGTATGTATGTTTATGTATGCGTGTAGATGCAATTTTTGCTTCTGATAGTACCGTTTATATGTTTCCCTTTCCAAAACGTTTCTTTGTTGTTTTGGATCGGTTGCTATTGGTGATCAATCTTACAAGAAATCAAAGTTACAGATGCCAGAACACTGGGAGCCTAACCCTAATTTTGAACGCAAATTCCATTTCTATTGCCTTAAACAGCACTCCCTGTTTTGTTTCAAATTCAGGCGTTGTCTTTGTAATGTGCATTTACCATCTGTTATTATTTCCTCTATCTCTGTGACACCAATTTGTCAAAGGGAGTGAAATGGGCCGTATTTGAAAGGAAATTGATGGAAGCCCTGAGTAAAAATTGTCTTTGGATTGTTCTTTGGATTATCTGCTCATGAATGAACTTGCAGGTTGTTAATTGTCCTTCATTGTGGGCAGTAGGTACATGAATTTAAGATGTGTAAACAGATGGGTTGTGCTGTGTGAAGCAGTGCATTGTACCCCAGTTTTCTCATGAATAGCAGTAGCTGTGGTGATGGAGGATGGCAGGTAACTTATGCAGTGATGGTCATTGTATCATGGCTGCCAGTGCCAATCCACCTAGCAGAGCCAGCATTGTTCTCAGCCTGTAATCTTGTCCTGCTTGTTTGCACAGGTTAACCCTAAACCCTGATATTCCTTAGGATTTCTTTCCAACTCAATGTGGATACCTTTGTCCTTCACATAAATGGTGAATTTTTTGGTCAAGCAAAGGTCCTATTCAAGTAATTGTGTTGAAGTGCAGGTCTTTTGCAAAGGCATTTGAGTGCACAACTCAAAAGAGCCCAACGGCAGGTATTTAAATCTGGTTGCAGTAACTCTTATCATTTTGGTTTTGGCACCATGAGGCATTTTCTACTGAGGAATTGCTCAATTGGTGCACTGGGCTGATGGTAACAGGGTTATCTCAAGTTCAGTGCACTCTTGGAGTGGATTATCTATCAGCCATTCAAGACTGTTGCTTATGGTATAAGTGATTTCCCTTTCTCCTCCACAGATCCTTGGTGCTTTGCTGCTCATCATTTGTCTCTATCACCTGAGCAGACCGAGATAGTTTCAAAAATTGCATCATTTGACATTTAAGCTTGGTGTTTCACAGGCACAGCAGCATTGTTGGTTGTGGTAGCATGGGATGCACTCCAGCAGAGATTGGGCATCCCGTGTTTGCTATTGCTTCGGTACACTTTTAAACAACTTGACAGTTGCAGGTGTAATCTGTTTGATAGTAGAAAAATCTTGAAGTGCTTTCTCTTATCTAACCCACCTACTTACACCCAATAGCTTATATAAAGTGTACCTGGGTATGAATGATACAGATGTTGATGACACTGACACTTTTTTGGTATTGGGATGCAGAGTGTTCATATTGGTGCAAATCCTGTGGACAGGGTTTTTGGTGGGGATTTTCATTTGTATGTCACATCCCACTGCTTTATGTGGTTAGATGTTGTACTGTGTTAGATAGTTGGAATATGTTTTATCAGGAACTCTTAGAAAGTACAGGGTGGATACAGGGGTTATCACTGAGAGTGGGGATGTTTGTACTCAGATAAGGTGCATGGACACAATACTTCACATTGTGAACCTGATGCTGTGAATACTCTCTACTCTGCCTTACGACCACCTTCTGCCCTTGATGACATTAGGTTTGCTTTTCCTTACTGCTTCTCCTCCTTTTGGGTGATTTTTTGTAGTCAACACTGCTCTATTAGTCTTTTATTGAAGTTCTTCCCTGCTGGTTCTCACTAACTTCTTGACTGGTAAGACTGGCACCTTTCTTGATGCATCACAGCCAGTTTTGCTGATCTGGAGTGTTGGGTTTTTGACAGTCTAGTTCAGGTTTACTTGTCTTATTATTCTCTTGTCTGCTGGGTTTATGCACCAAGATTATGATCATGTACTGAAATTCATGATAGAGCGTTCCTGTAACTGAACATGGGCTCTGTTGTGTTTCCAAGATGTTTGTTGGTGTCTATGGGGTTAATCAGGGAGTTTGGAATGGTAGTTATGTTGACAGACATGGATTGGCAGAGCAGCAAGCAGTGCTTCTCCAATATCAACAGGATAACCTTCAACACTTCAGGAAAGAGGCAAGAGTCATCCTTGCACTTCTTATGGGGGGAAAGAAATTGAAATTATAGCATCAAACTCAAGTTTGACTATGTGATATGATGCTAGAGTTGTTGAAGTCTACTCAGACACCATGACTGCACTCATTCTTGTTGTGTTAGTTTTGATTTTGCTGGAACTGACCCAAAAAACTAACTTCAAAGCACTGTTGGAAGTATTAATACATTAAAAAGCCTACATATAGCTCCTGTCCTTTTGTTTTTGCTGAATTGTTGAATTGGTAATTGGATGCAGATTCTGCACCTTCAGGAAAGCTTGAGTAAATATGAGCGAATGCAAGATGGCAGTACACCGCAGGTGCAAATGTGTCACCCAGCCATGGTTTCTTTCAACCAAGCTTCTGCCCAAGTTTGGCATAGACTTGGAACAGCATTGAGGGGCTGGGGGGGGTGTTTTACAATCACATGTTCCAATCTCTAGGTGTGAGACAGAATTTAAGTCACACCTGTGCATCTGTGTCTGCATATTGCAATTCTGGTTTTCTGTTTGACACGGGTACAGGGGACAGGTGGACTTAGTACATATGTTGGCTGCCCGAGAACAAGAACTACGTGCCATCACAGCTGAGGCATGAGCTTTCAAATATACCCTGCAGAAACTTTTGTTGTATCTCACTGTTTTTTGGTCTAGGATTGAGACAAATATGTATTAGCTTTCCTTGGTAATTAGCTGGTGTGACAAGCAAATTGCAGATGTGGGGTTTTCACCCCACAAATATTTCCTTGCTTATACATGGAGCTTTTGTTTGTGGGGGTGAATTCAGAGGGACCAATTGCAAGTAGAGGTACGACTTGCAAGGGGGCTCATCAGTGAGCGTGATGCTGACATATTGCAAGTCCGAGCCATTAATGATCAGGTAGACTATCACACTTGATTCTAATGCTTCCATATTTTCAGCCTTCTCCTCTGACCCAAAGACACTGTTGTTGCATGACAAGCAAGCATGGTTATTGCCTTGACACTTCTACACTTTTTCTTTATGCCCATGCACTGTATAAAGGACTCAAGTAGGGCTGGATAGATCACAAATACTGGGTTTCACTATGAAAGCAATTGAGGATGGAATTTTATGTTACAGCCACACATAGGTTTCTGGATCATTCTTAATCCGACCCTTTTCATAGACTGTACATTCACATCGTTTGCCATTTACAAAACATTGGGACAAGACTATTCACATTTTCTTACTAATGGATCTTATTAGTTGGAGGTTTTTTTGAGCACGTCAGTTTGACATATTTATTTAATTTGCTGTTTCCTTATTCTTTTCTTCCAAGGGGAGGATATGTTGGCAAATGATTCACCCCTCCACTGGTGTGGTATGGGCCTACAGTATAATGAGGAGAATGACAGAGTGCGGGCAATGTTGGATGAGTGGAGCACCCGAGCCACCAAGGTGCATAATCTTGAAATGCCAAGACCCTTTCCTTTCATTGCTTGAGTGTGGTTTTTATTAGTACATCATGATATAAGGTCTATGAGATCTTGCAGTCTTGCTGGTACTGTAAAATGCATAAATGTAAGAGAAAAATGAATTGGGCCCATATTGGAATACACAAAAATATGTGGAGATAGATGAAAATGCAGATGCTGATTTTTTGTGGAATTGCTGATGAAAGTAAAAAAATTGTTATTGGGTGTGAAGTTGGAGCTGGCACTTGAATCCAAACAGAAAGCCAATGGCGAACTGCTGAAGAAGATCAAACACCAGGCAGACTCTTCTACAGAACTATCATAGCATGAAAGGGATCATATATGCACATCAACAACCCTTTGGATCCTATCAAATTTCTCAACTGATGTAGCAGCAGACTGATTTATCTGTTGTTTGGATCACATCTGGAGGGATGGTTTTGCAATGGCTTGAATTCTGCAAACTATTTCCAAATGCAACCTTCCTTGCAGGTTGATTTGTTCTGCGACAAAATGTGGGATGTTACCACTGTTCACAGACTCCATCGGTGTATGACAATTGAAAGCAGTATCCAAGCTGTTCTGAAAATTGAAATAGGAAAATTGAGCGCTTGTTCCTGTCTTCATATTGCCTGTTTGCATCCATGCTCTCCAATTTCGATACTATGCCATTAAATGTTAGTTACACCACACTTTAAACCCTAAACCCTAAGAGCCGCCAATATATTGGAAGTCTATTATGGCTCACTTGTGGATGAAACCCAACTCAAGGTATCGCCTTGATAGCTTGTGAACCAATAAAGCCATCCATCCATCCATCCATTCCTTAGGGTCCGTTGGTTAGTAGTTGTCCATTTTTGGTCCCTTTCTTGCATGCAATAAGCTCTTCATTGCAATTAAATGAGCTATTTCATTTACTTCTTATATAGTATATGACCCATTTGCAATCATGGCATGTTGTCACTCGCCCACGAACATGACTTTGTGGGACTCCAAAACCAAACATATCAAGGCAACTTACCAACTCCACAAACCTTTCTTTGATGTGTTACGTTAATGGAAGGATAATGGGACAACAACCCTAAAAAGCTTATGGTGCATTTTTCTCATGATGAGGATTGGAGAAAGAAAGAGATGCCTAATTTGAATTTTTTAAACTTTTTTTTGAAACATATTTCACACCTTCAATCTTGCTAATAATTCTTGAATGTTGAAATTTTATCGAATACTTTCCAAACCACCTAGAAACAAGTTTGGCTTGCAATGTCTTATTTCTCACTTTGGTTTCAATTGTAATTGAACAACCTTTTTTGTTAGGCAAAAATTAAAGTGGGCTTTTGTTGTTCACCAAAGTGCAAACTCACTATTGAATTAGTTTTTCCCAAAACTCGTTTGTGTAATTTAATTTAATGAAATTTTCAATGAATTTTTTTAATATATTGTGCACCTAGGTTTTAAAATTTCAACTTCACCTTCATAAAATCCTATTCATTGAGGATTTTCCCAAAATACCAAAAACACACCCAAATTTCCTTGAAATGTTAGTTTTGATTTGATTAAAAAATTTAACGAGAAAATTATTAATATTCAATAACTGTTGCATTCTAAATCTAAACATTATTAATTCACTTTAATCCACCCTTACTCATCAAAGGCTTTCTAATGATACCAAGTGCATGACAAGGGACTTCACAATTTGGAAGATTTCAATGTCACAAATAGATAAGCAAATTAACAACCCTCCTTAATAGATAGATTTTAAAAAACATGAGTTGCAAAATTGCATCACATTACATTAACCCTTAACATTGATTGTTATTAATTTAAATTTTATTTTATTTAAAGTATGAACAACACAAAACAAAGTGTAGGGTAATGCATGTATAGGGCATTTCCACACATAATGAATTTAAATATTTTGGTTTTTTTTTTCCCAATGATGAATCATTTTTTCGTGGGATACCCATGTTAGGTAAAGAACATGCGTGGCAATGCTTGGAGAAACTAAAGGCACATTTTTTAAATCTAGAATACATTTCAATGAAAAAGAACCCTTGTTCTTTTTGTGAGGGTAAAATTATGTAATATAATAGGTGTAATATGATTTTGTTTCACAAGTTGCAATTAATTCGTGTTGGTATATGGTATCAATTTTTTAAACCAATTCGGTTGTGGTTATAAGTAAATCAACAAAAATAAAATATCAATCCAATATTGGTATTTCATTTTTTAAAGAAATTAAGTATCAATTTAGTATAAGTAACAAAAACATTTGTGAATGGGTCGTGCAATTGTATCAATATAAATATGACTAGTTATATACTAGTATGTATTATATCCAATGACCATTGGTGTCATTGTGGATTATTATTTTCAATTTTCTTCATCCTATTGTTCAAGGTATGACATCGTTCAATATGACATCATGTCATTTGAGGTATCCATTGATAGTTGCAACAATTCAAATTTCAAAACCTCATTGCTATTCATTTGTGCATTCAAAGCTTGATCAAATGTTACACACAAGACCAATATAACTTTTCTGCAATCCAATTGTAGAGAAGAGTGTTGGTCACATCTATGGTTGTAAGCTTTTCCCTCTCTTCATTAAGTCATTCACATTCAAATACATGACAAATATTAGAATCCATACCTTGATATGGAAAGCTCCCAAAACCCTAATTGAATTTACTCAAAATGACCCAAGCTACTTAGCTAAGTAGATCAAAATTTGAAACCATGAATGAAAAAGAGCTTGAAAATACAACAAATGTTTTTCAAAAGATCACATATTAATATATAAAAAAATATGAAACAACAACAACAAAACCATTAGCACATGAGGAAACATTTCCAAAATGAAGACAATAGACAACAACAAAGTGCAAAGCAAGCGAGGTGGACACCTTTAGACTACGCCTAGAAACTATTCCAACTACTTTTTTGCACACATTAATGGTGAAAGTTCACGTGATCACCAATGAAACAACATGGTTGTGAGCGATCAACAATGATGATAATCGCATCAAATGATAATCGCATCAAAAGACAAACCATTAATATTAGTTGCAAGTATAGTGTTCACACATTTAAACCTAAAATGACACAAAAGATTTTAAATGAAACAAAATTTGAACTAGGTAGTAATTAGTTCACATTTCATAGACTCAATCAAACCTTCAGAGCAATTTCATCAAAAACATATATATAGAAACTTTTGACCTTGAAGGAGATGAAATTGGACAACAAAAAATTCAAAATTAATAATAGCAAATTCAAAATCTTGGATGTTGAAAAAATAAAAATTGAACAAAAAATGTTCACATGCTTTTTGAAAGATATCACAAAATCATGTTTATTTTCAAACTAAACTATAGTTAATACAGAGTGTGCATTAATCTTAAATGTTAAAAAAATTATATATATATATATTCATGAAACTTAGGTATTAATTTTTTAATAAGGTCAATTTATTTTTTGTGATCCAAAATTTGGAAAAGAACTTTATAGTTACTAAGGTTTTAACTTGTTGAGTTGTGATTTAATTTTTCTAAAAAAATGGCTAATTGAAAAAACAAAAAACATTATGTCAATGCCACCCATGTACTAACACCACAACACTAACATTAAACCATTAGATTAGCACATGATCAAAACCACAAAAAATATGAGGTTAGTTTGGTATGCGATACCATTGTTGGTATCAATTAATGGCCCTATACTAATGTTGATCCTTTATAAGGAGGCTTTTTAGGGTTTGTAAGGTGCCTCCAAGTTTGTTTCAAATTACCTTATTGTGTATTTTTTTTGACAAATTTTGTCATTGTTTTGACAAAAAGGTTGGGAAAATATTGAAAAGAAAAATTGTTCTTTTAATGTAAATTGGAATAATTAAAAAAGAAATTCACCAAGTTTTTATTATCAAAAAAATTACCTTAAAAAAATTTAAAAAAACCTTGATTATTATCCTTGAGGTTTGAACTTTGTAAGAAAGTATTAAAAACGAGAAAAATAATACCCCAAAATTATAAGTACAGATACGTTGTACATACATACGGTCTAGGTACCCTACGGAGTAGGCTAGCTTAGCGGCCGTTTAATGACAAGGTAGTGGTAAGTCAATAGGACCGGCGAAAATGCCGGTCCGCCCTCGATTTGGACGGGGAGTTTCCACCGACGATTCACCGGGTGTGGTCTCTCTCTCTCTCTCTCTCTCTCTCGCTCGTGCGTGCTCTCTCTTTCGTCGCTCTCGCTCTCTCGCGGGCTTTTTGTAGACCGGGGAAACTTCGCAATTGTGGAAGATCGGATTTGTTTTTGGATTCATCGCCTAGTTTTGTGGCACAAACAAGCGTTTCTGTGCGTGGTATGAGGTTTATCGCTCTCTTTTTCGACTGACATTCTGTGTGAAATCGAAGCAGTGGTAGTGGAAGCCAGGAACAGGAGGAAGACTATGAAACAACCCTAGGTCATTCAATTTTGCTTCTGTGGTTTTCAGGCATTGCAAACTCTTGAATCCTTCTCTCTGTCTCTGTCTCTGTCTCTGTCTCCTTTGCTTCTTAAGCAAGCCTAGTTTTCCAATTGTGTTACTAGGGTTTTTATGCATTGCAGGCTCTTTAATCCTTCTCTGTCTGTCCTTGTCTCCATCTGTCTGGAGTCTCTGTGCCTTTGCTTCTTAATGCCTTCGAAAAATATACTTTAGTTTGAGATTTCTAATCAAAACTTCTAGTGTGAAGTTCTTTGTTCTTTTTAGTAGAAGCGTGTGCTCATATTTTCTTGCTTCGCTTTGTACTCTGCATGCAAAAGACTTTTGCTAATAGTAAGCAAACGTATTGGCTCTCAGCGGTCATATTTCAGTTTTTTTGAAGCCTCTCGTTCACACTAGATTGGCAGCATTGTGTTTCTTCATCTGATTTTCTTTCTTGGTTGTTCTTCTTACTTTCCTTCAGTTTTCCTTGGTATTTTCTTGGTCAGCAATTTGATCGAAAGGTCATGACAATGCAATGACAATGCAATGCGTCAGCAGAAAACAAAACTTTCAGCCCTAATGACTCCCTTGAAATGCTTGAAATGCTAGTGATATCAAGTTTCTGTTCATGAGGTTTTTAGCACATTTGGACACCGTTGGACGCTAGGATCCTGCTGCCACTTTGTGTGTTTCCTAAATCTTTGTAAACCTTTGTTGAAGTCACCTGTGAGCAATACTTGATTTTCATTATGTTTTTTCCTTCTTGCTGGTGAAAGATTTTGAGCAGAGCAGCAGTACATACTTATCCCATCCATGAATTGGGTGGTGGATTGTGCTTATAGTATGCACCAATGTAGAAGATGTCTTAGCAAATGTGGCCTTTGTGCAGGACAACAGACATCCCTGGTTATTTGAGCCTCGCATAGACGAGTGTGGGGGGCCGGGGCATGCCATGCCCCTTAGTGTTCTGTTTTTTTTTCTGAGTCAGAATCAAATATCCCAGGAGCAAGAATTGGTCTGTGATTCTGTTGGTGATATCTTTACTGGTTGGTGGGGAGCGGTGCTGCTCAGTTTCCCCCCCTTATTGTGCTCGAAGTTGTGGTGTCCAATATATCCATCATGATGGATGACGATTCCAAGGATGTGGAGACAGCAATCATGGGGCCATACCAAGAGAAATCAAAGGCCTTTCCTTCATTGAAGAACAAAACCCCTTGGGTATATTCACTATGTTCCCATCTTACAATGCCATATTGAGGCACTGCTTGTAGACTGTTTCTCTTAAGTCCTCATCACTTCCATTCCAATCCTTTATGCGTCTTGCACCTGCTTCTCTTACATAGTGTCTCAATCCCTCAAGCTTTGCAAATTTATTGAGATTGGCTCTGGGTTCATTTTGCCAAGGAAAAGAAGCTCAAATAATGCAGTGCAAGAAGGGGAAGTGCTGGGCTTTATGCAGCAGTGATAATGTTTATATTCGATTTCCCATATTGATCATTGATTTGTTCTGTTGTTGTGCTTGGAGCTGGGGTTGCAGGTGCTCAAGGCTTTTGTGAATCTAGACACCCGTGTTTATTATGGCCTTGCTCTTCTTACACTGCTATACATGTTCTATGTTGGGTCCTTGACCTCCCCGATTATTGTGTTCATATTTGTCCTGTGCACAGGCTGTATGATCTTCACAGCGTACCTTGCACAATGGGTCCTTGCAAAAGATGAGGGTCCTCTTGAAATGAGTGAGGTCTGCTCAATGCTCGCATATTCATGCGTCTTCTGTTCGGAGATTCATATTCTTTTCTTTTTCCCCAAATATAGTAGCAGACTAGAAGACTGTGAACATTAACCCTGTGATAGGTTCCATGCAGAAAAAGTTCACAGTCAAGGTTACTTGTCAATTTATTGAGTACATAACTGTTCTTCAATTCATCCTTCAGTAGTTGCTTGATTTGCCTTGCAGTGGAGGGGTTTGAATTTGTTCTTGTTTGACTATCTTAGTTGCCTTAATTCTTTCTTTGGGTTCTTAGAGGACTTACTATTTTGTCTTGGTTTTAGCAGAATTTCTTGTTTCTAAACTTTGTGTCTGCAATGTTTTGCAGTCCTTTGAAGCAATTCTGTACATGCAGGAACACAGATGGAGGTTGGGGGTTTAATGGTTTTCTTTTCATTGCAGATTTCAGATGCTATTCGAGATGGAGCAGAGGGATTTTTCCGAACTCAGTATGGGGCAATATCAAAGATGGCAGTAGTTCTGGCCTTTGTGATCTTTAGCATCTATCTTTTCCGCAAGACGACACCTGAGCAAGAAGCGGCTGGCCTCGAAAAGTGAGTATGACTGCGTTTGACTTTGCTTGGGTGTTGTACTCATTCTAGTTTCTGGTTCACTGCTATGCAAGGCTCTGGTTCATTGCATTTCTAAACTCTTCTCTGAACAGATGTATGTTTCTCTTCTGTTTGGGTCCAATCTACTTGTGCATTCAAATAGTTCTTCAAAGTTTTGCCCATCAGCAGATTATTCCTTGTGCAGATTTGCTAACAAAGGAAAACCATTATGCAGGTCAACTGTTGCCTCCATCACAGTTCTATCATTTCTCCTTGGAGCTCTTTGCTCAGGAATTGCAGGCTATGTAGGTATGTGGGTGTCCGTACGTGCCAATGTACGCGTCTCCAGTGCTGCGAGGCGCTCTGCTCGAGAAGCTCTCCAAGTACACCCATCTACCTGCATTATCTCAGCAATGAACTGTTGCTTTATGAATAACCTTGACACAAACATTAAATGTTTTACTGACACAGAAAAACATCTTCTTGGGATACATGTGTAGGTGGCTCTCCGAGCTGGTGGGTTTTCAGCCCTTATTGTGGTGGGAATGACTGTGCTTGGAGTAGCAGTGCTTTTCTGCTCTTTCTACGTATACTTGAATGTTGATGCACCTGGATCTGTGAGAATTACCGAATGTAAGTCACCTTTTTGCCACTTTGTCCACTCTGTTTTGGTGCATTTCTCAACTGATGTCAGCAGAAGAATCTGCTTCCTGGTAGGGCTGGCTGGTTCCTTTGGTAAATGCACAGGAAGCTGTAATCACATGTCAAGAGTTGAGTTCACTCTATGCAGATGCCTTTTCTCAAATCAAAGTTGATTTTTTAATTTGGCAGTGCCTCTGCTTCTTGTTGGCTATGGCTTTGGAGCCTCATTTGTGGCACTATTTGCGCAACTTGGAGGTGGGATCTACACCAAAGCTGCTGATGTGGGAGCAGATTTGGTTGGCAAAGTGGAGCAAGGAATTCCTGAAGACGATCCAAGGAATCCAGCAGTTATTGCTGACCTTGTAATGATACCACAAACTTTCTGGGAGCTATGCTAGAGCTATTTGGATAGGGTTTATCAGGCTACTTCAGGAAGTTACATGTTGAGGTGTTTTTGGGAGTTGAAAGGCTCATCACTTGTGGTTGAACAGTCCCATTCATCAGAAGCACATTGCCTACATGAGAGGACTCATATGGGGGTATTTTGTTTGTGTTTCAGAGTGGGTTTGGAACCATCTGTGAACTGAAGTGCTGTTGTTGAGTTTCTCTGCAATGTTTTAGATATTTTCTGTGAACTGATGAGTGTTTCACTCCCTGTCTCCCTATACAGGTAGGTGACAATGTTGGGGACTGTGCTGCACGCGGTGCAGATTTGTTTGAAAGTATTGCAGCTGAAGTCATTAGTGCCATGATTCTTGGAGGCACCATGGCAAAACGCTGCAAGCTTGAAGGTTGGTTATTTGTATTCTTTTGGATGTTTGGGTTAAGAGATCCATGCCTTTGGCTATTCTTACAAACCTATACTTGTATTTAATCTTTGACTTCTTTGACTTTGTTGGCAGTGGCTGATGCTGCACTGTCTGTGTATTGGTTCTTGCAGATGCCTCTGGGTTTATCCTATTTCCTCTTGTGGTCCATTCATTTGATTTGGTTGTTTCAGCAATTGGCATTGCCTCCATTAAAAGTACAAGGGATCCAAGCTCAAAGTCAGTTGTTGAGGACCCCATGGTTATTCTACAGAAAGGATATTCCATCACACTTGGTCTGGCAGTGCTGGCCTTTACTGGAGTGAGTTCTTCACACTGCAGAAACCAAAGACTGATCAGCATTGTCCTCCCTCGTCTTGAAGTTTGCACCACAATCCTACTAACACAGATGTTGTGTGAAATCGTGCAGTCAACAAGGTGGCTTTTGTATACGGAGCAGGCACCATCAGCATGGATCCACTTTGCTCTATGTGGCCTTGTGGGTATCATTACAGCTTACAGCTTTGTTTGGATTTCACAGTACTACACAGACTACAAGTATGAACCAGTTCGAACTTTGGCCCTTGCAAGTACCTCTGGCCATGGGACAAACATTATTGCTGGTATTACTTTCTTTACAAGCATGTCAAATGCAAGACTATAATACACTGTATGTAAACTCTTTTATTCTTAAACGCGGTGTAGAGTCTTTCAGTGGCACTAAAGTGTACAAATTGAACTTTAGAGTGGTACAATTAAGTTCAGTTATGAAGAATGAAGTGCAGATAGACACTGCTTTAATACTGATGTTAGTTTCTGGAGTTGGCAGGAGTGGGGCTGGGCCTGGAAGCCACAGCAATGCCTGTTTTGGTTATCAGTGTATCAATTCTATCAGCCTACTGGCTAGGAAGGACATCAGGACTTCAAGATAATCAAGGATTGCCTACAGGCGGCCTTTTTGGAACTGCTGTAGCCACTATGGGCATGCTGAGTACTGCAGGTTATGTATTGACGATGGACATGTTTGGACCAATTGCTGACAATGCAGGTGGCATTGTTGAAATGAGTAATCAGGTATATGCACTGTGAAGGACTGTTGTATTGTGTACGACCCTGCTTGACCCGGTTTCCTTCTAGTTATCTTTTGCTCTGCTGACCCCTTTGATTTGATGCAGCCTGAGAGTGTCAGGGAGATCACTGATCTGCTGGATGCTGTTGGTAACACCACAAAGGCAACAACTAAGGGGTTTGCCATTGGCTCTGCTGCATTGGCTTCTTTCCTGCTTTTTAGCGCTTATATGGATGAGGTGTCCTCATTCTCTGGCAGCCTCTTCACAGAGGTACTGAAACACACAGCACTGTTCCACTAGTTTTCCCTTTATTGAACCTGTGTTACAATCATTCATCCTTGCAGAACAACTGAAACCAGATTGTGGAAGGATGAACATTGCCTCAAACCACACATAGATTGGAATTCTGGAACTGTATGACTATGATACAAATAGATGCTGCATTAGAGACAAAGTTTGGCTGCAAAGATGGGGACTGCCAGTTTCAGGTTTAGACCTACAACTTCAATTTGTCCACATGAGGCCTGCAGACTGAGCTTTGTGAATAGTGCTTGCACTATTAGAATGAATGACAGAGTTTTTAAGTGGACATCCTAGGCAGCTTGAATGGCTGCCTGTCCCCATGTGGAAGTTCCTCAGAGGAGATTTCTTTCAGATTTAATCTTGTAGTGTTGACTTTGGATTTGCTGGAATTGGTTGAGACAGGTGGACATAGCCATACCAGAGGTGTTTGTTGGAGGTTTGCTAGGTTCCATGCTCATATTTCTTTTCAGTGCCTGGGCATGCACTGCTGTGGGCCGCACAGCACAAGAAGTTGTGAATGAGGTCCGCCGCCAGTTTGCTGAGCGTCCTGGGATTATGGTAAGCTTCCTTGAACCTACCTGCAGAGTATGCCTTTCTGTTCTCTTTGGTAACTGTTTATATGCCTAGTGAGGTTCCTACTTTCAGTTTGTGATTTTCTGCTGATTATTCTCATTATGTGAAATGCTTCAATGAGAAAAAATGCTGATGAAGATTGTCAACATTTGCAGACATACCAAGTAAAGCCCGACTATGCACGGTGTGTGTCTATTGTGGCCTCTGCTTCCCTTCGGGAGATGATCAAGCCTGGAGCCCTGGCTGTCATTTCACCAATTGTCCTTGGTGCATACTAAACCCACATCCTAGTGCTTATCAGATCACTGCACAAAGTGACAAAGTATGGAGGGTTTTTGATAATTGCGGGGATATCATCAGTGCAACCTTTGTTCTTCACTATGGTTGCTAGGAATTGCACTGCCAGAAAGTTTGAACAAGGTTTGGACTTGTATGAATAAAACCACTTCACTCTGTTACAGAACTCACATCTGTATGGGGTGGTGGACTGGGCAGGAATTGTGTTCAGGATTATTGGGTCCTATACAGATCAGCCACTGCTGGGAGCAAAAGCAGTAGCTGGGATGCTGATGTTTGCAACAGTTTCTGGAATTTTGATGGCACTCTTCTTCAACACAGCAGGAGGAGCTTGGGATAATGCCAAGAAATATATTGAAAGTGGTGCACTTGGTGGAAAGGGATCAGATGCTCACAAAGCCGCTGTTACTGGTGACACGTAAGACACTCTAGGGCCTTTGTTTCCAGCTTTTGTGTTTATCTCTCATCTTTGAACTCAAGGTTCTGTTGTTGATCAGTGGAAACCAAAGTTCAATAACAAAAAGGAGATGGGAACTTCACTCTGTGTAGTTACCAAGGAAACACCATTCTACAGGCATGCTGGGTAACATTGGGTCTAATGTCTGCATGTGCTGCTTTGAGTCCATTTGTGTTGTGGAATCATATAGACAGAATTATACAAGGAATTTATGATGACCAGTCTGGAAGTGTTTTATTTGACACATGCATGTGGTGGTGTTACAGTGTAGGAGATCCATTCAAGGACACAGCAGGACCGTCACTGCATGTGCTCATCAAGATGCTTGCGACCATCACTTTGGTTATGGCACCTCTCTTTCTGGAGTCCTGAAGGACATAGATTAAGCACTTTTGTGAGTCAGGGAGAGCAGTTTGGAATCTGATTAGAGGGACTGTTTCTTTGCAGCTGAGGGAAGGGTCAACTTCCATGGTTTGTTGCAGTGCACAAATGGCACTGTTAACAAGATCTGTTAAACCTCCTGTTTGTGGGTATTGAGAACAAGATAGAACGGCACAATTATTCACCAGATTTTTAAGGCCATGACTGGGGTAGATGAATTCATGAAGCATTTCCTTGCTGTTGCCTTATTGCCAGCATGGATTGAGGCAAAGCTACAGATTAACATAGAAAAACAATAGTGCCTTGGTATCTGCAATCTGCAGGTTTTCTGCAAAGAGAAGTTAGGGTAGTAGGAAAACCTGATTGAAGGTAGGTTAGTTTCTACATTATGGTGTTTGAAGTGTGCGATGTTTGTGCAAAGAAACACTGCCTGGACTCCAGTGTTGTCAGGCACAAACTGTAGTTTAGAGGGGAATATGGTTAACAATAACTCTGTTGTGTTTTGTGTCTACTTCTTTATTCAAAGAAAAAATGAGCAGTGTTCTGTAAACAACAAAGCGACATGTCCATAACTGTCATTTACTGTGAGGCAGGAATGCAGTCCATGTGCACTTTTAGAGTTGGCTTTCCTTGTTTAGAGTCTTGTTTCTGGTATGTTTAAACTTTAAACGGAAATGTCAAATGGGTCAGTCTAGGTCCACACAATGTGTTGCTGGCTTCATCATACGGCAAATGACAATTGTGATGAAGCTGCAACACATCGAAGGGTTGAAGTCTTGAGCCGGGTGTATTAGCATTCTTGCTGCATAATCCCTGCATCATTGTGTGGGGAGTGAAGCATCATCAAACAAGGAGAAATGAGCACATGATAAGACAAATAGTCAATGGCAAAGTTTGATATGGTATTGCTGATGAATGGGATGATTAAGGTCTTGAAAGAAATTTTGCAGGGGCAGTCTAGACTGACCCATGTATTGAACTCACAATGGCAGTGGAGGGTGCTTCAGAGATTTCTGGAACCCCTGTTACATTCTTATTCATGAACAATCTGTGGTGGGACTGGCCATTTGATCTCCAGAATGGATCAGGACTGCTCTCACTGCTGTCCTGCAGTTTGCCTCCAAGCAGTGCTGCATACTGCTTCTGCAGCTCAACTATCTCATTGGAGCGACGAGAATTCTCTTCAAGTAATTTGAGGCTTGCATTAATGACTTTCTGCATTATGTGGCGAAGGTTTCGGCCATCATTGTCATCAAGCTTGGAGAGTTCTTCACTGTGATGCTGCAGCACACTTTCCAGTATATGAGGCTGGCTCAAAAAGCCTGGGTTACTCAATGCTGCTTCATTCACCGCAGGACTGAGCTTTGAAGGATCCACAAGTCTCCATAGCTGCTGTTTGTCCTCTGGTGTGCAATCTGGCCTTTTGGCCAGCAGCTTCTCAATTGAACCATAGGTTGTGTCATGTGATTGGCGACAGGAGGCAGGGAATGCCTGAGAAGAAGAGCCAGAACAAGTTTCACAGAAACTGAATGTCAGGGTATGCATACAGCACATATGTATACTCACGTAAATCCAATTTACCGAGAAGTCTTGCATACAAACAAAATTTTTAATTCACACTTTTGATCTGTTTCATTTTCTGCAAAGACCGTGCAATGGCACTGTTGTTCTTGGCTGCGTCATTGCTGACTGATTTAGAGTGGCTAGTGTTCTATTGAGCCATCTGGCCAGGAAAACACCTGGCACTAGTTTGGCATGCATTCTTTGAAATCGTTGCTTTGGTGGAAATAAATTCTAATATACGACAAATTGGAAGCACAGATTCATTTTTCATCTGATGCAGTTTTGATTGAACAAGGATGGCATCCAGAAGGATAACTGAGATGAAAATTGCTGGCAGATTTTGCCCCTAGTTTTATCTTTTGACATTCTCCTCTGGAGGTCCTGTAACATCATTACCTTGAACAGTGACAGAAAAACATCTGGAGCTATGGATCCAGTCTCTGCAAAATTCCACAAGAATCCATCGACTTCACCAGCTACCTCATTCAGCGATTCTGGGTCAGGATCAGCCTCATTCACATAGTAGCCAATCATTGACATGAGTGTCTCAGGTACAAATCTGTAGCAGTGCAAATAATCATCTAGTTCATCCATGCCCACCCCTATTCTGTGTTCCAATACCTTCTTCACATCTGTTAGTCTCACCTGTAATGACATCAAGAACAATTTTGTTAGTGCACTCTCCCCTTTTACCATCATCCCCACTTCAATATTCCATGCTAATATTTGACTGTTTTACACAGATGGAGCTTGTCCTGTAGACAAAGACAAAGATGCAGAAGAAGAAGAAGAAGAAGAAGAAGAAGAAGATGGGTTCTGCAGGAGGTGGGCTACCTTCATGACCTCATCAACCATGGTCATCAGATGATCCACATGTTCCAATAAGGTGCACCAGTACTGTGAAGAAAGCTCCATCCATGGCCGAATTGCAGGTGCACCTTTTATAAGCATGCGTGATAAACAAAGAACCACCCAGCACCTTGCTCTGTCGGTTTGGCAATCATTGTCAATAAGACTATTCAACCAGCTGCGCACATTCCTACTCTGCCGGCACTTGAGATTTAGATTCACCTTTGCATCTACCATTGCTTCAATAGCCTCTGAGGCATAGGCATCTGGTAAAGACGACAGATGTACCAGGATCTCGGTCAAAGTCTGGCACTGGGAGGAAGTTGTGTGTCGGTGGTGGTTGTTTTCTGGAGTTCTATTTGCTAAGAACAATATGGGTGCTGTGAGGTATTTCGTTTCTCCAAATGCCTTTGCACATGCTGCAACAATAACTTTAAGACATCGAGTCTCCACATACTCATCCACAGGAGAACTCAGCCGACGATAATGCTGAAGGAAGGAGATGCTGGCTTGCCATTGTACAAACACATTAACATACAGGAACTTCTTGCTGCTCTCCAAAACTTCCGTAACACCTAAAAACTCAGCTGCTGCGCGAATGGGTGCAACATTCTCTAGTGTGAAGTTGGGTTTCAAGAGGTAACAAAAATCAGCAATTGCAGAAAAGCCTTCTACACCACCTGAAATCCCACATTGCACCCATGAGTTGGAAAAAGTTGAGAATGCCTGCAGGGGGGTGGGGGTGAAGACATTGAATCTTGGTCTTGGTAGAGAGATGGCTTGAGAAGATGAGAGGAGAGGAATGGACTTTGTCAAATTGTAAAATGTGATGGAAGGATCAAGTGAGCAGCAAATCTAGGAGTGCTGCACTGCAGTGAGGAATGTGGAGAAATGAGGGGGATCATTGTTTGTGTTCTTGATGTACCTGGTAAATCAGGGATATTGATGATCCTGCAGCAGCCATGCTGAGCAGAATGTGGGGATGATGATGGAGGAGGTGATCCATTTGAGGTACTGGGCAAATTGCGGAAGTATGCACTCGCATTCAAAAGAGGTAGCATATGGAGATGGAACTCCTCTCCATTGACACAAACCTTGACATCACTGAACTCACCAGTTCGTCTCACTCGCTGTAGCCATGTACTAAACCCTGCTTCCTTCTTTGCCATAATTTGTTTGAAAAGAAATATCTATCTTCTGCCAACAAGGAGGTTGCTGTTGCAGCAGGATCCTAATCCCATATTTTCTGTCAATTCTTGAAGAATCCAGTGAGTTCTCTTATTGACTGATGAGAATGCATTTTCTTCTTTCGAATGAGGAGAAGATGAAGAAAGAAAGAAAGATTGTCACGGTTTGTGCATCTTCACAACTCCAAACCTTGCTACATTCTTAAGTGATAGGTTGCAGATCCAACAGAGTCTCCACCACATGAGCTGCTTGAAACAGAAAACAAAAATGTATGTAGAAGGGGAGAGAGATGTTGTGGGATCTTAACCAATGCACTGCAACCCACTTTCAGCTGCTTGATAGTCTGGCCCCCACCCACTAGGCTGGCTAGCTAGCATTGGCTTCATGCTCCAGGGACAGAGACACTGTGCAAAAGACAATCATCTCTCAAAGAAACCAACAGCCTTAAGCTCCAAGTATCGGTTCTAACTTGGACACCCACAAAAGACTCCCTCCTCCTCCTCCTTTTGCCCTGCCCTTCTGTGTCTTCTGCGCATCTACCAACTAACCAGAAGGGCGACTGGCTGCTTGCTGGATGCCATTATTCAAAGATGGGTGACTTTCGCAAGCAAACAGAGTAGAAAAATCGGTACCGGCGACAAAAGAGCTTGACCTAGAAAAAATGTTCTTTCCTAGCTCCTCTTCCTCCTTTTCCTCCTCCTTCTCTACTCTATTAGGTGTGCAAAAGGATCAAGCAGCGTGCACCACTGGAACTACTAACTATTGACTTGAATGCCTGAACACCACCCACATCGTTTGTTTTTCTAGCAACAACAAAATCCCAAAAAACCAGATTCCTTCACGAAAAAACACACCCAAACCCTGCATTGCTGCTGCTGCTGCTGGCTCATGCATCACCAGCTACACCATAAACCAACACCTCAACCTTCCTTCTCCAACTCGTATCTCTCCGTTGCTGCTATTCGCCTCATCCATCACCCACACCCAGTACATGCCAACCATTCTCTTCTTCTCCTTGCTGCTGCTGCAAAATGCAACAACGTTGATCCAAAACCACCTGCATGATCTGCTCTCCAAACTCTCTTACAACCCCAAATCCCGCCCCCCAAAAAAATACACACATAACAACAACAACAACTCTTCTTCTTCTTCTTCTTCGCCTTCTTCTTCCTCAGCTTCTCGATCTTCTCGGTTTGATCATTTGAATCTCGCCAACAAAACAAGCATCAAACCATGATGACGATTATTATGATCCTGATGAGGGTCCTCGTCGCCATCGTCCTTCGAATCCTGGACTCCTGCTGCGACTGATCTGAGAGGCCGAAAGTGAGAGGACACAACTCGGGCTGCATCCCCATTGGCTTTAAAGAATCTCTGGGCTTTTGGCCGACAGTCAGGCCAAGCGTGCTCTTTGGAGGCAATGGGAAAGCGTACTTTCATATATCCCACCTAAAATGGATGACTGATTGAATGAATGAATGAATGGATGGATGAATGAATGAATGGATGAATGAAATGATCTTGAGCGTGGACTACATACATACTAGGACTAATCTGAGAGCCCAGAAGTGAGAGGACAAAAAACAGGCTCTTTCACCCATTGGTTGAAGAATCTCTCGGCTTTTGGGCCAACAATAGTAGGCCCAAACCATCTGTTTGGACAAGTCAGTGGGAAAGCGTACTTTTAAAGCATCCTTACTTACTTATTATAGGGGACGAATAAATGAATGAATGTATGAATGAATGAATGAAAGATTTTTTTGTTTCATATCACTCTCACTTCAGAGTGGAATGGAAATTTCTTTTGCAGGGGATTGTCTAGAAGTTTGAGTTTTAGCAAGGTTTTGTTTCCCTCCTAAGCCAATCAATCAATTTATTTGGCCTTGCCTACCAAGGATTTAGTTTTCTTTTTAGAGGATTTTTCAAAGATTATATATATATATATATATATATATATATATATATATATAATTTATTTATTTTTTAATGTAATCATGGTGAAATATTTGAGTTTCCATAATTCCTCTTTTTTGCCTTATGATACTTTTTTAAAATGTAAATGGCAAGGTGATAGCCGCCCGTGACACACCACCCCTTGTTATAGAATAAAATTGTGTATCTTGAGCCCCCCCACCTCCCTCAACTAATTAGTAGACTTGTCGTGCCAAAGCCACGAAGAAGATACACTAGTAGGGTCTTAAAAAAACACACAAAACAAACAAACAAAAACAACTTATAGAAAGAATGATAGTGTGGGGTCAATGCAAAGAGTTCTCATGTTTGTGACATGTTCCTCAAAGAGTTCCCAATAGCACCTCATATTTATCCCATATGCTTTGGCAAATGTGTTCCTCCTTTTACCTATCTAAGTGGGCCAAAGGGGAGGAGCTCTATGTTTCAAAATAGAACGTTTTATTTATTTGCAGAGTCTCCATAGTTTCATTTTTTTTTTGGGATGATGGGCCAATCAAATTGACTCATTGCAAAAAATAAAATAAATTGAAATTGGGAGGCATGTCATCTAATTATTAATGCAAAGCACAATAGGTAGATAGGTGAATCATTAGGTATGTCCCATAGTTTGTGCCTCCTATGCCACTAGCCCAGGCCGAAAATGATGACAAACAATTTTGGAAACAAAAGTTTCATGTAGACAATAAAATTATCCATAAAGCCAGGCGATTAGGGGGGCAAGAACGGCCAGTTTCAGCATAATAGGGCATCAAATGCGGAACTGGGAATGGAATTTTAACAAAGCGAAATAACTGGGACCGCAAACTAGTTCTTCCACCAATTTTTTGGTGGTAAACTGAGTTTCATCCCTTCTTTCCTTTTCCTAAGCGCCTCCACTGCTGCTACATATATTTTCACTGCTCCTATGTGTACACTTACTACAATTACTCTCGAAAATTGCTGCTAAATGCAGAGTTTCAGCATTTCATATCGAGAGTTAATAAAATTTCATTACTACTTTTGCAGATACCATTGAAAGAGGGGATATGCTATGAAAGAGAGGGTGACTTTAATGAGAAGGCTTAGCATGCACTCACCAGGGATCCAATTCTGTTTCTTTTGGGGGAGGAGGTGGGGTGAGAGTTTTTTTTTTTTTTCCTCCTTGTTCCCAATGTGTCCCCATCATGTTCCCATGGGGTTCCTATCAAGTTTCCAAAGGATTACCCAAGTTCCCAAGTTGCTCCTAAAGATGTTGCCCAAAGTTTAACTCTCATGTATGTAAACTGAAAAGGTGAGCCATAGGAGAGCACATTTGTTTCTATTTTGCAATTGGTGGCTCAAAGAGTGCCCAATGCTCAAAGAACATTGATGATGAGTCAATCAATATAGCTGCTTCAAGAAAAAAGAGAAACGGGTTGTGAGCGCACCCATGAACTAATTAATATTAATCACACCATGCAACCCACCCTCTTAGGAAGGGGCATTAGCTCAAGCCAAAAATGGTGACAAAAAGTTTTAGGAATAGAATTTTCATGTAGCCAATGAGACAACTCAATATGCAACCAAGTGAGTAGTTTTTCTCCCTTTCGGAGTGAGGTGAGGTGAGAGGTGAGGGGAGGGAAGGGTGGGGATGTGAGGTTCAACTTTGTTTGGATTTTGGTGCTCTAATTTGTGTAGTAGGTTCTCAATGCTTTGCATCGATGTTCTCAACAAGTTTTCAATATGTTCTTCAAGATGTTCTCAATAAGGTCACATTTCATCCCATAACTTTTGACCATAGTTGAAGTTTCATAGCTTATAAAGGTGATCCAAGGGAAAGAATTTCTATATAGTAAACCCACTTTATAAAAATCACACTCATTTTAGTCACATTCTTGTTTGTGTCACACATTGCTTGGTAACTATCCGTTTTAAGTAAGAAACACCATTTTTAAAAATCACTATCACGCTTATTACTAGCACACAACGTTTGCAAGTTTTTATAATAAATGTGACTATGATGGAGAAATTTAAAGCAAATATTAGGATTTTATAAATTATAATTCCTTTTGGCAATGTTAGTGTTGCTTTGTATTCAAGTTGTGCATATTAACAATAAATGAATCTAATTGAAGAAAAAAGAAAGCGACAACAACTTTCTATTGTAAACAAACCAAAAATATGCAAGCTTGCCAAGAAAGCAAAAAAAATTAATTAAAAAAAATCTAGTGGATAACATATACAAGAAGCTCAAACTCAATGTCAATCATCATATTAAAATAAGAAAAAATCACAACTTTTTAAAATTCTAATAATACATAATAAAGCCTAAAATAAAACACGCAAGAGATTTATAGCAAATTGGCACCATTATTCTAGCATTAAAGGTTGTTCCGAACTAAAGTGTAGGGTAAGAAGGTGGCTATTGTGCGAATGTGGGTGCCGCTCAAGGTGAGAACCAAGCACTTGGCCCAAGTCCTTGGAACAACTTCATTTGAGTTCCTTTAATACCCATTGTAAAGAAACAATATGATTTTTATAATGTGATTCATAATAATTATAGTTCATGGGTGCGCTCACAATTTTTTTTTTTTGGGATTATTTTGAAGTAGCTTATATTGATTGCCCTACCATCAAAAAAATTTTATTGCCCCAAGCTAATGGATGCGCATTTGTAAATTTTGGGGTGCACCCATGCAATTGATGGGTTGTTTTGAAGTCTACCGATCTTACTTTTTGGGTTTCTTTTCAAAATATGAATGTTGGGTAACTAATTTAATCAGGCCTCTACATCATTTTGGTTTTTTGGATTTACATTTGCCTTTTTGTATCACAAGGGTTTCATATCACTATGAAATGTAAAAAACCAATTCATATATATGACTACTTTTTTAAATGAAATTTGTTTGATAAACATGCAAATAATTAGCTTCAATTCCTTTAAATCTTATTAAAGTGAGATTTTTAAAAATGATTTGAAAGATTATGCAAGATGAGATTAAAATAAAACACGTCAATTTTAAAATTAAATAAAAAAATTTAGTATAAAATTCGTTTTCGACATATGAATGTTTTAAATCAATTTGATATTATTTAAAAAACTTTAACAAGGCTTTGATGAGGATTTAATAATAAAAATTATAATGAAATTGATTTTTAATGGATTAATTTGTTTACATTGTTGTTGCCTTTTATGTTATAAAAATTTATTATTGCCCTAAAATAGTAGACATGCACATGTGATTTTAGGTTTTACCAAGCATGTATGGGGGTGCAAACACAACTAGTTGGAGAATTAGGCACTCCTCCATAGAATCACCTCTTTGAATGCCAATCACAAAATAGAAACAAACAAACTCACAAGTCCAACTTTTTTTCTTTTTTTTTTGCAATGAGCCAATTTGATTTGCAGAAATCACTTTTAAAAAAATCAATATCTCCCACATTCTAAAACCCAAAGCTTACCAAATAAATTCCGTTAAATCCTTGCTCTTCAAGATCTTTCCAACGACACCCAAAAGCACATTCCAAATTCCTCCAAAAAAACTTAGCTACAATTTAATTTAATTTAAGTTATAGTGAACAAATCATTCAATATGCAAGAACTTACTTTTGCACCTCAAGTCCAAACGTTATGTGACAAAGCTCATGCACCCCCTCCTCACCACGAGCTTTCCAAAGACACCAAGAACAACACGATCTGAAGCATCCTGGTTCAGTGAATCTCATAACTACAAAACAAAACAAACTACCTTCCTTCATATATATATATATATACTAGTGGGTACCCGTGACCTTTGGACACTGTGAACACTGTGAAGTCCCCTGGTTTTTTTAAACCGTATTTATTTTCTTTAAACCCGGAGCGTAACGCTCGAAGAAAACGTGTGAATTTAACCAAAATGGGTGTGAATTTTAAAATGTCCTATATATATATCATCACTCTTGGTTGGTTGTTGACGTTTGTTTTGTCTTTATGTGTGTATCAATGTCCGTTGTTTTTGTTACTATGTCTTTTATGAGCATAATTGGGCTTGATTGGTGTTTGCTTATTTTGGAGTAGAGAGAGGGGGAAAGGGGATTTATTATGCATTGTCAATATTTTGGTGTCGTTTTGTTACTATTTTTGGTGCATCATGTCTTTTGTACTTTTGGCGGGGTTCTAACTCCTCAAAAAACAACAAGATCAATCAAATCCTGCAAAACCCATGAGGGGAGATGACCCCAGTGGGTTATGACCAGGACACATGATCCCTTTATTTAACACAAGCTTGCTGTCAAGGGCTCAAGTGGAAGAAGAGGGCATGAAAGGATGGGAGTTTGGTATTCTTGTTGCATTTATACACCTCCATAAATGCATGCCATCCTCATATAAGTTAGTACTCAATTGGCATATATCATTTAAATAAATAATAAAATAATAAAATAGTAAATTAAAATTAAAAAAAGAGAGAAAAAAAAAACCAATTTTTTTGCATATGTTAAAAAGCTCTGACTAATTTTCTCACCCAAAAAAAAAATTCTTGCATATTTTTACATTGTCAACGGTTATTTCTATTGTTGATGAAAAAACCTTTGCAAGATTTATATAATAACACAAATGCACTCAGCAAAAAGGGAGAAAGGAAGAACAAAGAGGAAGGTTTTGGATGGTGTGTTTTTCCTTGCAAAATGGTTCCTATTGTGAATTAGACCAAAAGTATTAAAGCCCTTCCAAAGAAAGGCCAATTCAAAAGTGCAACTTTGCAACATGAAGGCTCGCTAAAACAAAATTAGGCCTCGCAAAAAATGAAGGGTTGAATTAAAGGCTTGTGCATTCACTTATAGAATAATAGATATATAATATATGTTGGAGAAAAATCATACGCGATTTGATAATATGATTAAAAAAAAAAACATATTGTGAAACAATTAATACAAGATATGTTGTAGTATATATCATGTGGTTTTTGGTGAAGGTTAAGATCTCTAGAGATTTAGAGTTTGATTTTTATGCCAAAGTTCAAGTCAACTTTTTTAAATCAAACTTTGTGGTTGTTTCATTTTGTGTTTGAAATTGCAACTTCAAGATGAGGAAGGGATTTTCAAATAGAATTGGTTGAAAAAGTGATTGTGAAAATAGATTAATGTTTTAAGATTTTTTTAATGCATTGTTGGGTCTCCAAACACAATATGAGGAGCCACAAAAGCATAGGACTAAGTCCATATTTGTAAAATATTCATAAAGATATTTTGTCAAACAGGCTTAAAATCATGATTTATAAATCAAATTTTTAATCTATAAAAATCTTATGAACCAAAAAATGTTCCAATTATATAAAAAAAATGGACATAAAAAAGTTTCTATAAAAGTATCATTTTCAATTCATTTGATTTTTTAAAAATAAAATTAAACGACAAAAAAATTTAATTAAATTATTCCAAAGTGCTTTTGGGTATTCCATATTCCTAGATCCATTTCAAAAAATTGTCACATGTTTTCATAATATATTAAAAAAATATTGTTGAAAAAATTCATCGTGCAATTTCAAGACCAACATAAGTAACCATTACATCAATAATAATAAAAAAACAATAGTTGCATCCTAGAATGGTTCCTTGAATGTAGTTTGCACCCTATCACAAAATCATTTTGCCAAACAAGTGGAAAACAAATGGAAAGTTATCAAATTCACAATCTTTCAATGTAAAAGGTAAAATCTTCCAACCCTAGACCATGAAAATCATGTTCAAAAACAACTTTGGATGATGCCAAGGAAAATTTATCAATGTTGGGTGGGTATTTGATTCTATATAATTAGTGGTGTATTTTGATGAATTTATCTTTTTTTATTGTGACAAATTAAATTTTATTTTTAGCATTTCAATGTGATGGGCAATTTTAACAAATGTATTTCACATGACAATTCTGACCTCTCACACAAAAAATGTGAAGATAAAAGAACATATGAATTTTTTTGAAAATAAGGAAAAGTTTGAATTTTTTGCAATCAATTTGAACTAAATTTAAAAAAAAAAAAATTCATGTGGCACTTGGTGAAAGGACACTATGGGGGGCCCATTTTGGGCAAAAAAAAAGTGTTGTTTTTTTGGGTACATTTTGTATTATTGAAGGGGCATTTTTTTTCTTGATTTCATCTAACACTTTGAAACACATATAAAATTGAATTTTGATACAAAGGTCTTCAACATAATTCTTGTTATTTTTCAAACAAATTTTTTTTTCAACAAAATGTTTTTTTTCAACACACTTATATTCATTTGAATGAAAAACTTGTTCATATGTTTTTTGTGAAATCACACAAGTGAAACTTTTCAATTGTAATTGAAATGATACAATCAACTCATATTCAATAGATAATTAAATACTTCATCAACTTTTGCAATTATTTTAATCATTTAAAAAACATATTTGCACTTTGCAATATATTGTTACAAGTTCTATTTTCTCACAAATACACTTTTTTATCATTAGTATTAATAAAAATATATAGTTTCCTTTTACAATTGCATTATTTGGAAATTGAATTACCTTCATTTGAATATAATTTATGAAAACCTCTTTTAATATTGGCTTGGTGCCAGTTGAAAGTTGAACAATTTTGAAAAAATAGTATTTGTGACAATATTTTCTAATCACACCTCGCCACACTCTACACATAACAACATTCACATCAAAGTGTCCAAAGTTTCCCACTTCAATTAAAAACTAATTTGATAACCAATTGAATTCAAGATTTGGTTATCAAATCATACAAAATTTGGTTTTGGAATATAGCTTGATAAAAAAAAACCAACTTTGGCATATGACTATGGTTTTCAATTTTCTTGAAATTTCCAAAAAGCCATATTTATTACCTTAATACTTTATCAGTTCTTACATAAAAACTTGCCTTTAAAAAAGTTTTTAAAACAATTGTGAAATGTGGTTTTTTGCTTTAAAATAACAAAAAATTGTGGTTATTTAATTTTGAAAGAATCAAAATTAATGGTTCTTTAAGTTTTTAAAACCATTTTTTATTAAAAGATTCAAATAACCACGCAACATTAATAAAAATTATTGTTTTGTGACTTTCCTTTTAAAAAACTTTTAGTTTAATTATGACATTGTTAAATTTATTTAAAGGTTTTCTGGGTGAGGGTTTGAATTCAATTCTTTGAATTTTTAAACCTTTCAATTTTAGTTTTAACACATTTTTAAATCCAAAAAATTTCACATTTATTTAAAATATGCATTCATTACAAATTCCGTAATGCTAAAAATTGTATGGGCACAAAATTGTACAACAACATATTTAAAAATCATAGATCCTATGCCTTATGCCCTACACCATAAACCATCAACCTCTAAACATGAACATTAAAACTTGTTATAACAAAATTTGAATTATGTTATACACATTAAACCTTAAATCAAGACAAAAGATGTGGCATAACCAACATCTAGTTTGGTCATGAAACTTTAGCACCATCTCATCTATCATTATGCATAGAGTGGAAAATCCACTTTCGACATTCAACATTACAAAGGTGGAAGATACATTAGAGACAATTTTTGTGAGCCAATTCTTGCAACGGAGAGTTTTTAATGGGCTTAAGTTAGGGCTTCAACAAAAGGATTGGGAAGAACACCAATGTGCAGCTTTGAAGTGGATCAAGAGGAGGTGAACTAAGTGTACATAACACAATGGAAATCCTGTTCAAAAAGATTTTCATTATAAATGTCAAGTTAGGGTTTTGGTGAAAGGATTGGGAAGAACACCAATGTGCAGTTCTAGAGTAGATTAAGAAGAGGAAAACTAAGTGTACAAAGCACGGTGGAGTTCCAATTCAAGAAGGTTTTCATTGTAAACGTCAAGTTAGGGTTTCGGGGAAAGGATTGAGAAGAGTGCTGATGTGTAGCTTTAGAGTAGATCAAGAGGAAGAGAATTGAGTGTACAAAATATGGTGGAACTTTTGTTTAGGAAAATATTCATTGTAAGTATCAAGTTAAAGTTTCAAGGATAGGATCAGGAAAAACACTAATCTGCAACTTTGGAGTAGATCAAGGAGAAGAGAATTGAATGTATAGAGCACGATGGAGTTCTTGTTTTTAAAAAAATCATTCTAAGCATCAAATTAGGGTTTTGGGGAAAGGATCAGGAAGAGTGTTAATCTATAGCTCTAGAGTGGATCGAGAGGGGGGAAACTAAATGTATAGAACACAAAAGACCTATTGTTCAAGAATATTCATTGTAAGCATCAAGATAAGGTTTCAGGGAAAGGATCAGGAAGAATGTTAATGTGCAATTTTAGAATAGAACAAGAGGAGGAAAACTAAGTGAATAGATAATGATGGAACTTTTGTTTAGGAAGATTTTCATTATAAGTGTCAAGTTAGGGTTTTGGGGAAAAGATAAAAAAGATTGCCAATCTATAGTTCTAAAGATTAAGAGGAGCAAAACAATTCACATAGTCTTCACAATTGATTTCATTGGGTGAAATTTTGCAACATCAAATATCTTCAAATAATGTGTACACCCCTCTTACCATTATTACATATTGCTTCTTCCATTTTTCAAGTCCTCACATTAATCTTAATTTTTAGACATAATTTCATATCCCTATTACCACATTCATTAACTTTAAAAGTCTCTTTCGACGATATGGACCATTCAATATTATAGAACATTTTGTGATGATGTGGTCCATTTTAATGCATTTGTAAAGGATTTTATAATTAAACAATCATTTTCAACATAACTATTTTTTGATTTTTAAACCCACAACAATTTGTTTATTTTCATCTTGAGGTGTCCATCTCATATGTCTAATGTCTTGTATAAGATTTGTTTAAACATAAAGTCCATTTGTGTTTGCTTTCCTTGGGTTAGGAGGCAAAAATTTAAACCTTGAGTTTGCATTCTCAAAACATGCCACATTGACAGGGAGAGAGAATGTTTTTCACTATAATGAAATTTCTTGTTTTGGATCCTACCTTTCGCAACAAGATGGCACTAGCATGGAAAAAAAAGATGAATATTACACAACTATTCACATCAAAATGATTCCATGGATTCATAATTATCATCATCTCATATCTTTCTTCACCTAAAGCTTTCATGACAACTCATTGTAATACAATTACTCTACACGATTTTAATGTTTCCTCAACTTGATTTCATGAATCCTTCTATTTCTGTATTATAATTTAAACATCAATTTCATTAGTAACCACTAAGAACCAGAAGAAACAAATAGAAAGGATCTTTTTTAATTTCCATGTTTACGGTTCCATGAAAGGATTGTTGAAACCAAAATTACAATTCGAAAAAAATAATTCCTTCATTACAAATATAACTATTGCTAATACTTTGTTATAACCAAACCATATCAACATAGTCGTACTCAAACTATAATTGTAATTTTTTGCCAAATCGTGCAACCAAATTAGAACAAGATGCCTAGTGGTTTTTAATAAGTTTTGTTATTTTAGTGAGTTAAATAAGGAGACAAATATTGCTAGTAATGAATCAAGAAAAGAAGAAAGTGTTTTGGCATTTGGCATACAAGTTGTGTCACTTGGCCAAAAATGCTTGAAGGTAATGCAAGCAAAAAACACTTGGTAGTTGCTAGGCCTTTTCTAAATGGAATAAAAAAAATGTCACTTTGTAGGAATAAAAGAAAATGCCTTGCAGTTGCTAGGCATTTCCCAATTGGACAAGTTGCCGGAATGGCCAAGTGGTGAGAATGACCGAAAATGATTATAGGCTTCAAAATTTGTTGAAAATGCTTGGTGGCCACTAGGTTTTTTTGGATGTTTCTTGAATCGTAAAAAATGCCTAGTGCCCACTAAGCGTTTTCTAGATGCTTCTCGAATTGGCAAAAATGTTTGATTATTGCCACGTGTTTTTTCAATGTTTCAATATAACAAAAAACGTTGAATGAGCATTAGGCGTTTTTTGTATATTCCAAAAAATGTCGAAAATGCCTAAACCCTAAATGATGGACCATGAACTAACAACAACCAACCATTCAAAAAAAATTGTCCAAGTAACTTGGGTAAAATCCAATGTTATTTAATCTTAATATTTTCAAAATTTTATCATAATTGGTCGACATTAGATTGATTTAGTAAGAAAACAATATCTTTTTAGTGTAATGGGTTGAGCATTTAAGGGCTCATCATTTTCTATTCAATTTTGTGTTATAATATATAATGGTATTAATGATCATCCATTAACCCTATGGATGTTATTAACTAATAGGTAAATTATCCTTAAAGAACCATGAAGACATGATTGCATAAATGAATGTTAATGTCAAGGTTTCTATCTGGGATTCAAGTAAGGATGGTAGGCTTCAAATTGGAGTAGGCCAGTGCAAGGACCCATTGTTAGTTTGAATATATGGTGCTAGTGGAGTGGAGAACTATAGAGTTGTAACCATCATATTTATGGTTGAGGTCTTTGAGTAACGAAGGTTTTTTTGTCCCACTATAACGATGCGATAATGAGGATCATTAGTGGGAAATGATTGCTTTTAACATGCAAAGGATGTTTCACTGTTGGAAGAAATGCTTGTATTTTTAGCACATGAAGACATTCATGATTCGATAAGAAGGTTTTGACAATTTGCGAAAGATAAGAATGTTAAGTAAGGATAAGGCTTTACCTACATCATTACGTTCTAAAGAAATTAACATTAATGAAGAAATTAACATTATGATGGATGGGACTATTGGTGAGGAGTTCGATGGATACAAATGTTGTAGCTCAAATGATGCCAACAATGAAAGTTATTTGAAGAATTTTTTTAAAAATTTTATGAGTGAAGGAATGAATGAGGAAGGAAATGGTGAACAATAGGAGGAACAAAATGAGGAAGGAAACGAAATAAAAAACTTTCGCATCCCATCAAAAGGTAGGTGTTTTTGGCAAGGTGCGGAATGTGACCTTCTCAATGATGTTGGTTTTTCGTTACAAGTGGGTGTGTAATTGCTTGTGACCCCAAGGACCTGCCATTTTTGATAATCAACTTGGAGAGGATCATGTGGGTGTGAGTATTTTGTATTGCGTCAATAATTTTTCAGTAGTAATGTTAATTTGGAAGTGGTCATTGGCTCAAACAATTTTGGATGGGTACTCCTTTAAACAACTTTTCATATCTTACAATGAAAGGCACGTACTAATTGTTGATGAGGAGGGAGAAATTGGTGTGAGGAAGAAGCAATATACTTTTCAAAAGAGGAAGCGAAATGTAGGACATTCTAAACGTTTAGTGTTAGAGATAGAAAAAATCCTATCCCAATAGTCTGTTCGAAATGTGAGTTTTGCATTACATTGTGCATTAAATTGTTGTCAACACTTTTTTTGTGAGAAGATGTTGTTGAAAGAAGAGTTTTGGGGTTTATCCTTTGAAAATCACGGAGCATATGGCATGGATATTCCAAGCAGGTTGCATGTGAGAGGAGACATGAAACAACAAAAGTTTATCACAATTCAAGAAATAGAGATTTGTGAAACAACATGGCACAAAATTGTTGACTTTTTGAAATCAACATAAATGTTATACAAAGCAAATTGCAAGTGAAGTTGTAAATTTTTACCTTACAATAATGAAGGCTCACATAAACTTTAAACTCCAACCAAGTAGGCGGAATTAAATGTTCAATCTTTGATTGACTTGTATGTTGACACAATGTGTCATCAATTGAAAGGAAATGAAAATGGTAGACATGATGTTCAACATTTGTTACCTAATACATGGAGGAGTTTTTGAAGCAAAGTGATGAAATAAATGATAATGTATACAATTTTAAATGCATTCAAATA
Organism: Sphagnum contortum; assembly: GCA_963920785.1. Taxonomy (NCBI): domain Eukaryota; kingdom Viridiplantae; phylum Streptophyta; class Sphagnopsida; order Sphagnales; family Sphagnaceae; genus Sphagnum; species Sphagnum contortum. Next base: position 5,991,033 of record OY987288.1, read on the forward strand.
TTGTGTGGTTATTTTGGTTTAATTATCGATGTCAAATATTCTCATGTGTTGTTTAATATGATTTGTATTCTCATTACATATTTGTAAATCAATAAGGAATTAAACATTGGAGGTATTTCTCAGTCTGTGATGAACAGGTTGAGGAAGAGACACCATTGCAATGTTGACGTAAGAAAGAAAGGGTCAATTTTTGCAAATTATATTGTGTGTGAATATTTCAAGGACTCAATATTGAAGTTGGGAAAGAATAGCAGTGATGTAAAAGAATATGAACTGAAGTTGAAAAAATACCTTTTGCATCAAAAGTATTGCAAAAGTTTGTACCATACTTGAGTTTGTATGTTCGAAAGATGAATTCCTATGTGTTATCCATGACAAAATGGATCATGCAAAAATTGCACTCTAAAGGTTATAGGTGGCGAACAAAATGATTTGTGGGCTTGGACAATTGCCCATTACCTTGGCGAGTATGATAGCTCATGGTCATGGTGATGATAGTTATGTGCAATATTCCAATGAGTTGTGGCCTAATGATCCCAATTTTACAATTGGGTATTTGTTGTGGTTTTTTAGAACTTTGGAGAAAACTCTAATTTGTGAATCCAATATCTTGTTTGAGCACCCTCCCCAAAATGTGCTCTTTGCACGTCTTTTGCAAGGCAAATCTCACTACATAAGTGAATTGAAAATACAAAGTGAAGTTGTGGGCCCCAAACCATTGCCAAAAAAATGTTGATTCAAATGGATAATTGTGTGGAGGACAATATAAATAGTTATTTGTTAATGTTTATGTCATTGTTGACAATGAGGGAAGTGTTTGGGGAGGTTAAATTGGGATGCCTTGTGGTTGGTCATACACATGAAAATATTGATGGATGTTTTGGATATTTGTCCAAAAAGTTGAAAGAGCAAAACAATTATATTTTGGCAAATTTGATGAAGGCTTGCATGGTCTTGCAAGATAAAAACCTTTCATTTTGTAGTTGATTCAAGAAATTCAAAATTTTAATGCTTGGGTCCTCGGTTGTTTAAAGGAAGGTTCAAAATTTTTGGTAAGGCATATTGATATACATCTTTTGAGAATTTTTGTGGATTTGTTTAGTTGGCCTACGATGTAGAAAAAGTTTCACCAACTAATAGCATTTGGAATCCCATGGAAGGCCTCCAATCCAATTATGGAAAGCTAATCCTGATGGATCTCCAAAGTTGCTTAATGGAGTCCCCAACCTTGTTCCACATCACCCAAGTAGGGGCCATGATGGAATGAGGTCCGTGGAGAAGGATCAAAAGTTTATTAGTATTGGATCATTTAAATATGTGGAATTATGGAAGCATGGCATTGAACAAAGTGCTCCTTATGCCATGAAGATGAATTTGAATGTGGATTATTGGGAGGATATTTTATTGCATTTGTAAAAACCCTTGCTTGCTCAAAGGTCCATTTCTTTGGAGAGATTTTGGCCTTCCAATGATTAGAGGTTTAATTATGCAAAGGTTGAGTTGTCATCCACAAATTAGGTTGTTATTTCAGAAAACCCGATCATGCATCCTTATTGTGAGCCTAAAAACTTGAACCCAACTCTTGCATACACTTCATTTAAAGACCTAAACAATGGAGATTTTGCTCTCGTGAAGCTTCATGATCCTTTCCTTGTCCCCATTTGGATGGGAATAACATAAAGTGATGTTGTTAAAGATGATCAGAATGAATTTATGTTGAAGGTTTAATATGGGTTCCAATGAAGAAAGGGTCAAATTTGGATGAACGACATTTGTATGAAGATTGTTGAAACAAGTGGAAATGTAATTTAGTAGATCCAGAAAATAGTGGTTCGAAATTTCAATTATTCTTTTTTTTTTTCCCTTCTTGAAAAAATACAACAAACAAAAGTCAAACTATTATTTTTAATAATTGTTATTTTCAAGCAAAAAAAAATCTTGAGGTTGCTAATGCATCCAATAATTTGTGAAGCATGTTATTTTCCTTGATAAAACATTGGTTCTTTCTTGAAGTCTTTTCTATCATTTAATTTATTGCACTTTTGTTTTTATGTTTATTTTTGTTATTCACGAATTGTGTTATTTAATGAATTTAGTTAGACAACAAAATATTCATAATGTTTTTTGAGTATTCATGATTAGTGATAATCTATTGATTCTTATTCATTGGTGGCATTGGTTCTTTTTAAATGTGTGAGGTTTTGATAATTGTGTTTGTAGATGAGGCTAAAATTTGGACCTCTCATTCTTGGCTTTCCAAACCAATAATCTATTTTTTTGCACTTGGTGGCCACAAGGAAAAATGTTTTTACTATGAGCACCATTTTTAGATTTGTACTTGTGAATGTAGCCATTGCTAGATAGGCATGGTGGCCTTTTCTTTAAACTAAAGGAATTGATTTTCCTTTTGTAATTAATGGCTTCATTATCAATAAATTTTCATTATTTCTATTTTATGTATCATTGATGGCCAATAACTAAAGGAATAATGTATAGAGTTTGAATTGGCTTGGTGGTCTTTTCTTAGTTTCTCTTTGTCACTAATGGAAGAACTATTGTTAATCAAACACATATTTGTTATTTTTTTTAATGTTTGATGAGGTGTATTGTTTAATTAATTTGTTCATCATAAATAATTTCATGTACATTGTTAATAGTCATAATTAACGATCCTTGTTGTTTCACCTTAACCCTAATCCTTAGTGGCCACCAGGTGTTTCTTTTTTTGTTTTCATAACATTGAGTCCAAATTTATGAACAATTTTTTGGGTTCTTTTGTGTTTGATGTGACATATTTTAAACAATTTTTTGGTCATACAAAAGTATATTTTTAGATAGTCATGGTTGATGATTTTTTTGTTGCATTTTAATCTTCAACTTGGTGGCCATTTGGGTGTTTGTTTTTTTTTTCTTTCATGGCATAAAGTTTGAAAATTATTAAGGAATTTGTTTATCAAATTTTTTTTTTCAGTGTATTCTTGGATACTCGCTATCAATAAATGTTTTGTCTGACCTTAATCCTAAACCCCGGTGGCCACCAAACATTTGTTTTTTTCTTTCATGGCATAAAGTTACAAAATATAATTAATGATTTATTATAATATGAGCAACAACTTTGGATCTATATACATTTGGAACATGTTGTGCCTAGTTCTTTTAATTTAGTAATTTTTTTTTTTTGTTTTTCATGAATAGGAACATTGATTTCCAACCTTGATAATGAATAACCTATAATTTTCACTTGATGGGCACAAGGAAAAATATTCTTTTCATCATATTAATATATTAATTTTGAAGCTAACTTGTTATATTTGTTACAATATGAACAAGATGGATGGATCCATTGACAATGTTGCTATTGTGGGATTGGATTCATGCTTTTCAATGTATTAAAAACAATGATTATAAATGTTAGATAAAACAACTTGTATGTATTATTTTGAGACAAAATGTTTACATGGATGTTATATTTATGAATAGTTGTTGTTTTTACTTGAATATAAGGTTACATTTGTTAAATTTAGTGGCCACCAGGTAGAGTTCATACCATCCACCAGGTTGGGTGAAGTCCTAAATCAACAATTTAGTCCTAAATTAATTAAATATTTGTTCTATTTACCTATCTACCTACCTAGCCTATAATTGTCAAACAAAATATTGCCACATGGATACATTTTAGTTGATTATGAAACATTTCATGTAATTACATTTTTAGTCATAAACCTAGTCACAAATGACCATGTCACATTAGCATATACAATTACATTTTTTAGTTGTAAAACCAAGGTTGACCATGCCACATAAGTTGAATATTAGTTGGATGAAGAGTTGATATTAATCACACTTAAATGCAACGACATTTCAGCTCAGTGCCATGTAATGTTTTTTGTGATTAAGATTTTTATTTAAGTTGTTCAAGGTAGACACTGTAGTAGTCATATTTGGCATTTGTGCTTAAAAATTAGTCGTAACAATTGTTGATACAAAAATTCATTGTAACAACTGACACAAATGCCATACAATTACCCATCCCACCTTCCTATATCTCCTTACACCCTAGTGGGAACAACATACTCTCACCAATGAAACTTTAATGGATGATGTTAACATGGGCTTAAAAAAATGCTTGTCACTTTATGTATTGGTTCTAGGTTATGTTTTATCTTTACGAACAATGTGTGTTTTTAAACCCTTGGTCTTCTACTCCAAAATTTGTAGAACATTATTGGATTTTGTTTCAAATTCAAATATTGATCAACATCGATAATTAATTAATTAATTAAAGTTGAAAAAAATCTTATGTCATTTGAAGTTCTTGTCGTGATGTAAGTTTAAACTATGATGTTCAAACCTTCATCATAGTGAAGAAATAAAAAATTCACATCACTTGTGAAACTAATATTGTGATGTGAACTAAAATTATGACATTTAAAGTCCCATCACAATATATATATTTTTAATATTTCATTTCAATGGGTGCAAACTGTGTTGTATTGATAATAATAACTTCTTATGTGTGAGTAGGATACACATATGTGATGACGTTGACAATGAATAAGATGTGAAGAAAACCATTAAAACATGTTTGTGGTTTAGGAACAAAGTTTTTTTTCGTTACTTTTTTGAATTATATATAAAAAGGGCTATAATTTCCATGTTAATGAACAACATATTGAACGTTGCGATATCATTCATTGTTTTTGACAACTAGTGAAAAAAAAAAAAGAACGATTTGTGAACAAGAACCCAAGATTGATAAAATTATGATAAAATTGAACATTTTATTGCATTGGGCAAGGGTTCAAAAGTACGAAATTTGTTTGTTGTGCTTGTTTTCAATGTTATCAATTGCAAGACTTTGAAATATTGTGAATGTTTATATGTGAATAGTATGTCTTTAACCAAATTGCAAAAGGCTTTATGAAAACGAAGAAAAAAAAAGGACTTCAATTGCAATTTAGTATACATATTTTTTCGTTGAAATGAGTGAAAGCAATTCCCATTTTGAACAAGATTTTAAAAGACAATGTCATTGTAATAGTTTCCTAAACAAACATCATGACATTGATATAGCCTTTGGTAATAAAGACTAAAATATGTGTCACATGTGGTCTTGATATTGGTATAGCCTTGGTAATAAATATATATATATATTACTTCAAGTCCTTATAATGCACATACTAGTACAAATGGTGATATGACCTCATGTCCCTACCATGTAGGTATATGGTGTTTCATAATCATCCTTCTATAATTTTGGCTAAACACCAAATTTAACCAAGTATAGAAATTGGATGACTTTTCCTAATTTTTTTCTCATTTTTCTCGCAATTGAAAACCTTCAATCGCTTAATTTTTGAATTTTGAATTTTGAATTATGCTTTTTGAAGAAATTTCCCCAATAAAAAAAAAGAGGGCTACTCTAGCTTTAAGAGTGGGAGGGATATCGCCCCTATAAGGTAGGGATCTTATCCCTACCTAAAGGCATAAAGTTCCTCTCACTCTTAGGCATAAGGTTCCTTTTTAACTCTTAAGAAGTTGGTGTAAGATCCTTCCTCTTTTCTAAGAGCGATATTGAAGGTACCCGTCACGGACCCTACGAAAGTTCACAGTACCTAGTACCTGGCCCCCATTTAGTAATGACCGGAAATGACACCCGACGGTTATAACTGTTTTGGTACGTACCCGATACAAAGGGCCAACGGGGCAGTTCGGAGAGGCGTGCATGGCGATGGTTGCCCCCTCCTTTCTTTCTTTTCTTTCTTTCTTTCCCTTCGTGTCTCCAGAGCGTCCATCCATTCATTCCTGCTACAAGCAAGCCTGGAGTTAGCACCACAGCACGACGATGATGCCTCGCGCCTCGCCTCGACTCGCCTCACCATGCAATCACCGGGCTGCAATCCACACTTTCATCGTGAGCCAAAAGAAAAGAATCAATTTACACGCACTTTCGTGTTTTTGTTTTTTTTTTCGATGACGCAAATTCCAAACCAAGTGATTGCTTTCCTGAACGAATCATGGAACCGTTGACATCCTCGGCACCGGAAGCAAGAACCTCAAAGCTATGGAGTGCTCAAAGTAGCTCGCTGTGATGAGTTCTTGAATTTGTAGCATATCGAGTCAGTGATCGGGAGGTAATAGCCGATCTTTACGTCCGCTTTCTGTCAAGTCCACAATGGCAACAACGAGTACACTGGTTGCATTGCGGTTGCATTTTGTTCTAGAATCGTTGAATTGCTACACGAAAGCATTTGCTGCAAGGAGGTGTCAAGAATAAAACGGAGCCATGAGGAAACTAGCGATGAAAGAAAATGGAAATCGGCATTATTGCGAGGAGAAGAATCCGCAATGTTCAACCTTCGGATTGCCTGGCAGGAACAACTAGTTAAACGGAGACCTGTGTATTCTTGCAACCAATCCGAACGGAAAAGATCTCAAAGGAGGGCCAAAACGGAAGTCACAATAGCCACAAGCAGCATGAATCTATGACCAGTCTGTTGCTTTGAAGATGAAAGAAGGCTTGAAATTTGTCAATTGAGAGATATCAGGAATGCAAACGCTCTAGTGCAGTGAAGTTTCTTCACAATCATGGCGAGTTTCTTCGGTTTGGGATTGAGGAAAGCCAAGGGCGTACCAGGGAGATTTGAGTTCGACATTCTGGTGCAGGAGATCAAGCCATGGATGCCGGCGGTGCCATACCCCGTGCTCCTGTCATGGCATAGAGGCGAGAAGCGTTGGGGGAGTACAGCCGGTATGATGCCGCTTATAGGAGGCTCCAACGGAGACAGAGTCTACTTCAACGAGAGCTTCAAGATCCCAGCCACACTCTACGAAAAGCAGCCGGGAAACAACGCGGGAGGATACGAGAAGAAACCCCTCCTGTTCACTTTGCAGTCAGCGACTGAGCATCCATCGGATTACAGGAAGACGGCAAGAAAGACTCTCGCCATGGCCGAAATCGATTTGGGAGAGTTTGCAAGCCTGACGACGCCTCTTTACAGAGGGATCCTCTTGGATGTTGGCAAGAACACCGCTGCGGGTAAACCGATCTTGTATTTCAGAATCGATTGTCGCAGGAAGGCTCCTACTTCGGCACCTTTGTCATCGCGCTTGGCCGTTGGTTTGAGAGGCTCCAGCCTCTTTCCTGCCAGTGATCACTTGCCGTTGAAAGCATTCAATAGCGATGTCGCGGGACTTGTTCACGAGACTGATGAGAAGAAGACGAGTACTGCAAGGATTGGAGGAGATGATGCATCCGATGATGATGAAGATGATGATGCTCTACGACGACGTCCTGCATCGCCGCTGCATGCGCAAGAGACGAGAAATGACGCGGCTACAAGACGACAGAAGAACCGGGAGAAGCTCTTCTCACTAGATTATGACAATGATAAAAACATCGCACTTCCTATTGTTGGTGTGTATGTTCCGTCACTCCGCGTCGCGAGGCAGAACTCTCCGAATCCACTGACGACAAGCTCAGGATCTTCTTCTGCTACTACTACATTCTTGCCTCGGGAGCCAGCAAATCCAGTCCAAAGCTCTGGCGGCATCATCCTGTCCAACGATCAGAAGGTGTAAAAGGTGTTTCTTTGGTTTCTCACAAGCTGCTGCTGCTGCTGCTGTTTCTTATTGCTACTAGCTTTGCATTTGAGAGTCTTAGCGGTGGCAGAAACGAGAAAAAATATTATCACGGATTGCGGTGCTTCCGGAAGCAACAATAGATGCAGATCTTCGCTGCAACAGGCAAGGAGACGCGCGACGTGAAGTTAGTTGTGCATGCAGTGGAGAACCTTTGCAATAGCGTCGATAACTTTTGTTTTTGTGTGTGTTTTCAGCAGAATGTTGCTGCTGTTGCTGTGACCACTAGAAAGATCAGCACCAGCATAGGTGAAGAAGAGAGCTGGAAGAACTCGACAGAGTCCGATCGCGGAGAAAAACCAGAAGAGATCCCACGATTGCACGACCTGCATGCTCTTCCAGGAACGTATGCAAGCTATATAGTAAAGCCAGAAACTCCAAACGAACCTGTTGTTGTTGCAGCAGTAGCAGCATCTCCTGGAGCCACAGAAGATGGCTCCATTGATAAGCCTCCTGGAGGCACGGTTGCAAGCAGATCTGTTGCAGCAGCCGTCCATGCTGCGACGGCTGCATATGAAGCAAGGAAGGCAATCAAGCATTCCAATGAAGCAGAAGAAGACTCAACAATGTCCATGGCTCCAGCAATTACTAGCCTTCTTCCAACAGAAATGACAAGCCCTGTATCAGATGCTGCTGGTTTTGTAGTCACTCTGCCAAGCTCTAATGGTGAATTGCCACGCAAGCCTGCTGCAGTTGTGCCTGATTCTTCCTCACCTTGTCCACCCGCAACAACAATACCAGCAACAGCAGTTACACTCATGATCAATGTCACATCTCAATCAGCATTTCTGGAAGGGAAGATATGTGATGATCCTGTCAAGGAACAGGAGCCTCAGGCTGTTCCAGAGCAGAGTATTGTAGTTGCAGAGCCTCTTCCAAAAGAAGGACCTTGGACAGGGCCTCCTGTTCCAGAGCAGAATGTTGTTGCAGAGCCTCTTCCAAAACCAGGTTGGCCTCTTCTTGACAAGAATCATGTGATTCTAAGTAGAACACAATCACAAAGGGGTAGTGTTTTGCCTATGAAAAGTTCTGGGGCACTGCCACCGCCACTTGTGATTGACAAGGATGTGATTAGCAAAACCATTTCAGAAGGGAATAGTATTGTCAATCCTCCTATGAAAGAGATGGAGCAGCTTCTTGTTGTTGATGAGAATGTGAATGCTGCTGTTGAGGATGAGAACATCACGGGTGGAAAGAACAACAACAATATATATGTGCTGGGTGAAGCTAGGGCAAACCTTGCCATGTTAGAGAAAAGAGCAATTGAGGAATTGAGAAAGAAAGTAGCAGTTGCAGAAGCCAAGGCAACATTGAATCAAGAGCAAGGTGAGGAGAGAGCTTGGCAGCTAGAGCAAAAGTTGATGGAATTGGAAGATGAGCTGCGGGATTCAGCAGCCATTGAAGTTGCTCTCTATTCCATAACTGCTGAACATGTCATCTCTTCCCGTCACATGCATACACCCGCCCGACGTCTCAACAGGCTTTACATGTATGCCTTGAAGAAATGGAGCCCAAAAAGACGTGCAAACTCTGCAAGAAACTCTATACTAGGACTGGTTTTGGTTGTGCGAGCTTGTGGAAATGATGTTGCAAGGTATTATAATTGTATGCCTTTCTGATCCCACAGCTTTTGCACTGTAATTTTGTGGATTTCTTTGGTTTTTCAATGGAGAACCTTGTGGACCAAATTCTGCAGAAATTCACCATTGAGTTTTGAATAACAATCAGAATAAAGTCTACTGACATTCTAAGACATACATAAATACATTGCTGTGTGGCCTGACCATGCAAAACAGGATTTTGACAGATTGTTTTGTTAGACTCAAGATACAAACTGTGTGCTATTGTGTAATATCATGCTCATGATACAGGTTAACTTTCTGGTGGTCGAATGTGATTGTATTAAGAGAGTCGATCATGCAGGCTGGAAACATTGAGCCCACCACACGCTCTAGGACAGAAGTAGGTGCTGATGGTGTTCCCAGTAGCTGCTGTGCCAAAGCTAGTGATGTCAATCAGTTTGGAGCTCAAGAAACAGTACAATCTCGAGTACTATCGAGACAAGATAGTGGCAAGCTACTGATGCACAGTGACTGGGGAGAAGGGAGAACATTTATTTCTGCACTCCAAAACGTTGAGGAGTGGATTCATGCAAGGATTTTGGAGTGTGTTTGGTGGCAGGTACAAACTACAATCCATTGGTTTCTTGGTCCTTTTGGTTGCAATGCGTCAAGAGGATAATCTATAGTTCTGTGTCTGTTTGTCCACGTTCTCAATGGCATTCTAGGTGTGGAGCATATGATCTGATTGTTGTCAATGCTTCCTTTGATGCTGCCACCTCCAATCTGACATGAGCCAATCTGATTACTCTCACACTGTCAGGCAATGACACCCCCTATGGAGGTAGGAGGTGTAAGCCTTCCTGAGGTAACCAGTTCCAACTTTGCACGCATACAGGGAGAGTTCAATAAATTCACTGGGATGGTCAGAGGTGGAATTGATGAGCTCAACAAATTTGCTGAAAATGTAAAAGAGCAATATTTCACGAAAGAAAAATCAGATTCAAATCTTTCACAACTAGGAAATGCCCATCAAGGTTACATTTCTACACAAGTATGGAAGATTGCATTAACAAACGCTCAAAACATGCTTTGCCCTCTTCAAGGACACACACATGGATGTGGCTGTTTACCTGGGCTAAATAGAATGGTATATGTTTTCCTAGCTTCCATACTTTGCATTTCATTGGATCTGTGAATATCAACCATTTTTTTTCCTCTGCATAGCTCACAATTACAATGCAGGCCAGGAGTGGAGTGAGAGTATGTGTGGATTCAGCCCTATTTCTTGTGCAAGTAACATGAAGAATTGTGAAAACTTTATTGCTGCAAACTTGAAGTGTGGCTTCTGTTACAGGGACAAGATATTACCAGATTGAGGGACTGATTGCAGGAATGTGCTATTTTCTCAGATAATTGCAGAATGTGTGGAGAGGCTGGATGTTGCTCTACTCAATGGAATTTTGAGGAACCCTGAGAACAATTTTCCAAGTGACCCCTTTGCTGATCCAATCATGGACCTTTCAGTCCTTCCAATTCCCATTGGTGCCCTCAGCTTTGGTGCAGGCTCTCAGCTGAAGAATGTTGTACGTTCTTTGACCAATTCAGATTTCAAATCAGTAACCCTGTATAACCAATTTGACCTTCTGAGAGGTGAAATTCTCATTGAACATAGCTGGGCAATCCCCCTTGGAAGGAAGGCCAACAGATGAGAATTTATGGTGTGCCTAGATTTTGAATAAGATTGATTCTCTGAGACAGTGCAATGCAGGTGGTGCAATGGTCAACATGGCTATCAGCTTTGCTTGATGTTAGAGATCCAAGCTCTACAGAGTCTCTCAACAAAGAAGGTGCCGAAGCACAGAATGGGGTTGAAATGAAAGAAAAACCTATGGTGTCAAGATTTATGAGAACCACAGGCAGTATGCTAATGCTGCCAAAAGACATGATTCTGGAGATAGCGAGGAGGAGAGAGGTGTTCTCTTAGCCTTCCTTCTATGCTTTTTCCCAAATGTGCTTTCTTCCATGACTCTGCTCATTCTAATGTTCAAGTCAATCTCCTTGCATAAAATCTCTGGCATTACATTACAGAGTGCTCACATGGTTGGACCTAGTGATGGAAAGCAATTTCCAGAACTTGGTTTCTTACCTTTCCAACTCTTGATGTGGGGTGCAGCCTCCTTTTCATCCCTTGTGTTTCAATGTTTATAATGGTTATTCTCAAATAAGAGACCCAGGCATGGGAATTTGTAGTTGAGGTGTCTTTTGAGAAGAATATATATGGCTGATAGGTGTGTGTTCCAGGCTGCCAGAAAGGAAGCTGATCAGAAATCCACCATGTACTTTAGTTTGCTTAGAGCAGCAGGAGATCTCTTGATGTTGCCAAAACACATGGTCCTTGACAAAACTGTGAGAGAAGAGGTACCTGGTTATTCCTTAAATGTCCTCTGGTATTAAATGAGTGCCGACTATTCCCCACATTTGTCTTTTCATGTTATCACTTGTGGTGAGTGAGGATCTTGCAACATTTTGTCTCTCATGTACATCGATTGATCTTGGCAGCATTCTGGTGGCTATGTGATTTGGGTTCTGAAAGTTTTTGATGTAGACTGCTCCATGGACTTGGTATATGGTTGGCAGGTATGTCCAGTACTCAGCTTACCTCTAATTGAAAGAATCCTCCATGACTTTGTACCTGATGAGTTTTCTCCAAATCCAGTTTCACATAACCTTCTGGCTGCCATCCACAATGAGGTACACATGTTCTCTAGTAATCAGTTTGCTGTTTTTCTTGTTGCACTGTTAAACTTATCCAGCTAGTATATGCTTCTGTGTAAAAGGAAAATAACTCTCTTCTCAGAGGTAGAATACTTAATTTATTGCATGCTTGCCTGTCAGTTTTGAAAGGGATTGGGCATTGGGTGTGGTCCCCTTCTTCAGGTGTCACTTGAACAGCAAAAGCACAGCTTCACAGATATGAACCATGAAGCTGTAGCGATTGCACATTTCCCTCCACTCTCCTACAATCCTCCTCCTTCACGGGTCGTGAGGCTGTGGATTGGGGAACTCCCTGAAGCTGGTGATTTGGCCAACAAGAATACCTATTCACTTTTGCACAAGGGGCACAACAGTGATGATGAATTGGAAGAATTTGCATCAACTCCACTTTCCTGGCTAAGAGATGGTTCTACTACAGGATCTCGTCCAGTTCTTGGCAGGGAGGCTTTGGAATTGGCAGGTGGAAATGTGGTGGTGACCAGACGTCATCAGTTGCTGAAAGAGGTGTGGGAAATGCAATAATCACTATTCTCAATTTTTGGTACCTTCATTGATTATCCCACTCTTTGTTGCAGCTTTTTAGGTACTCTGGTGCAAAAACATGATCAATTTCAGTTCCCATTTTTTTTTCTGGTCTTTAGAATTACATCATACGAGGGTTGATTCTCAAAGACCTACTTTGAGAATCACTTGTTCTACTATCTAGTTAGGGTAGACTAGAAGGTTGTTTTTAATTTAAAACTTTTCTATCATAAATAAGTTTCAAGGTTTTTTTCAATTGATGACCTACTTCATAACCTACTTGGATGGAATTCCAATTCCAATCGGTTCGGTAAGTTATTAAAATTTGAAAATTTAATACCCATCCCAATAAGGCAAGCTTTGAATGCTGCATACCCAATGGGTAGTAGGTCCTTTACTTGGTTTTCAAATCAAATCAATATTTGCTAGGCGTTTTTTATTAATAGCAACCCTATTGAGACTCAGGTTGATAACTGGGTGTTTTCTCAATAACCAGCCAACACTGGTTCAAACTCAATTGGTACAGTTTGACATTAACCGATGTACTATTTATTAGAAGTTATGTCAAAAGATTGCACACTAATTAGTACCAATTGGGATACCAATTGAGAAAATTTTGAGTCAAAAATTTTCCTACTGGAAATCAAGCAAAGATGATAAAGACTGCTGAAGCATTTGCTAACTTGAAGGTCTGGATGGAGAGACTCTATAGACCCTAAAATCCTATCCATATTCTTCAACGAAAATATGTTTGAAGTCTTAGTGCTGACCTTTGAACCAACAAGAAACTGCAGCAATGGGGACTTACACATCCTGTTGGTAAAGAGATTTGTCAGTTCTAGAGTGATTCAAGAGCTCAACAAAAAAGGAGCAAGAAAAGATTGGCAAGGTTTGAAATCGGTGCCAGAAGAAGAGTCTAGTATTTACAGACAGATCTATATAGTACAGACGATCCTGAGCTACATTCTGAAAAGTAGGCTGACCTCTCACATCTCAGTATTGGCTATCTTTTCTTAAACCATCACCACTGCAGAAAAGTTGCTCAACATTCTGGTTTTTGGAGGGAATTAGGAAGCCCCACCAGGAAGCTGTGAGTCACCAGATTGCACAACCCCTTAAAAGCAAAAAAAAACTCTCAGTGATCAGACGACCTTGGAACAAAGATGGGGCAGTGATCCAAGGCCACAACAATAATATACATGTTCAAATTCTAAGGTTCTTCTAGGGCATGTATCATCCATAACTTTCACAGCAAGTTTTGATGACCAGCTGATAGTACAAGCTGGTGGATCCCTGGATTGTCCACCTGAGTCAAGAGTTGTAGTAGACCTCCTCGCAAGTTGCTTTACACAAGTGCATAATCTCTGGAAAGGCTTCTACCTCCCTTAGGTGAATCCAGAGCCGGGTAGGCTGGATGTTGGAGCATGGACCACATCACATGAACATCCTCATAGCCACATGATACCACATCATTGTAAAGCTTCCTCATGCCGTTCCCTGCTGAAACCAAAAAACAATGCATCAGCAAACTTTGATAGATCAGAGATGTTGAGATCATATGAGACAAAGTAAACATTGATATCAGAGATCATATGAGACAAAGTGAAAGATTGGTATCAGAGATTATCTGATATGATAAAAAGCAACTTCAATGCAGCTTGACCTACAATACCCAATACCCTGAACTCATAAGAGCAAGTCTGAAAATGAGAACTATAATCCTTTCCCTAACAAAAACCAGAAATCTCTGAACCCCATATACCTAATTCATCAGCCACATTTGGAAACTTTCTCACTATATAACTTCAATGTTTATACTAAGGCTTGAAAGAGGAAAGTTTCACTATACTTTGATGTTTTATACTGAGGCTTGAAAGAAGAAAGCCTCACAATACTTCAATATTTAATACTAATACTTGAAAGACAAAAGTCTCACTATACTTCAAGGTATAACAAGAATTTCCCCCTGCATATAATAAGATGCATACTGAGAAGGTGGTATGCAATTCATTTGTGTTGCAGCAATCCATATCCCCAAATGGTAGTGAAAAGTTTCAGGGGGGGGGGGGGGGAATCACATGAGTTGTGGAGATGATTCTTGGACAGATTTTTTTATCTATGGAAGTTCATAGGAGAGGAATATAGATCTGCTCAATAGGAAGTCATTTGTTGATGTGTTGTCAAGTCTATATTCATGGCTCACAATGTGCACAACAAGCATCACATAGTAACCTCCAAAACTACTGCCCAGTGATCCCTTGCGCATCTCAGAAGAGAGAATGTCAGAGAGAGAGAGAAGAAGCTGATTTGCCATGAGATCAATATGACTGCAAGAAAGAGAGCCTGGCATCCCCATTTACCTTGCACAAAGAAAGACATGAGCTCTAAACTTTCAATTTGTCCATCCACTCGATCTATTACTCTCTCAATCTAGTACTGAATACATACAGAGATACAATTGGTTCAGGCAACGCATACCACGCTTCCGCTTGTGAGGATGCAATCTGGTCAACACAACATCCCACATTCGCCTAAACGGAGAGGTTACTTGCCGCAGCCAACCCGCCATACCTCCCGCTCCAGATTGATCCTTCTTCTTCTCCTCCTCCAGATCACTGCGCCTTGTATAAATCGCAACGGAATGCAAAACTACTGAAAGAAAACAAGCAAGCGACACCCGGTGGGAAAGAAGCAGACTAGCAGAGACGTGGAACTGGAGGCGGCAGCAGCAGCAGCAGCAGCAGCAAGAGAAGTCACAACAAGATTGTACTACTTTTGTCTCTCTGTGCTGATCCTCTGAACTCCTATGACTACTACAACTACCGATCTTCGCATTGGAAGTCAGTATTTATCTCTGTGAGGCTACTTCCTCCTCACACCTCCGAAGAAAAGAAAGCCTTAGCGTCAATCAAGCTTCGGGAACAAGCCTTAGCATCAATCCAAGCTTCGGGAACAAGCCTTAGCATCAATCCAAGCTTCGAGAACAACAAGCCTTGGCATCAATCAAGCTTCGAGAACAAGCCTTAGCATCAATCCAAGCTTCGAGAAGAAGCAAGCCTTAGCATCAAGCTTCTTGTGCAGCAGCGGCAGCTGGATCCGTGCTGACAAGAAGAAGAAGAAGAAGAAGAAGAAGAAGCTGGATCATGATCCGTCATACAAGCTGCCAGTACTGAAGGCTGCAACTGTACAATGCTCCTATGCAGGACTAGTACGAATAGTTTCTCCTTGGAACTTAGTCATATATATCTATCTATTTATCTATCTATCACTGCGATTCTACCTCCTCCCGCCGGCCTGCGAGAAGAAAAGAAGCCTTATTAGCATTAAGCTTATTGTGAAAAAACTGGTGGATGATCGGTCAGAAGAAGAAGAAGAAGAAGAAAAAGCTGTGAGATCATGAATATTTGTGACTGCAAGTCAGGAGAGATCACGAGCAAGGGGAAGAAGGTGGAGGCACCTATAGAAGAAGAGCAGGCGCGGAATGAGGTGGCCTGTGTCAGGTGGGACAGCCTAACTGCGCCCGTTGCCTGGCGCAAGACACGCCATGGCCGCCATCTCCAGCGCTGCGTGGGCATGCAGCAGAACTGCAGAGCTGCAGGCACGGCCCCGCTCTTCTTCTCTCTCTCTCTCTCTCTCTCTCTCTCGTATTCCTTTCCCTTCCCTGCCCCCCCCTCTAGAGTCTGCCCGAAGAAAAAAAATACTTTTGTCAAAAAAATTAATACGATATTTATTTTGTCTTTCACATAATTTTGTCAAATACATTAATATTATTATCATACCTTTCGCCAAAAAAACCCAATTCTTTTTTTCTTTTGAGAAAAATTGGTGGACAAAATAGGTAGTCTTTTTTTTTTTATTGTTGTCAAAAATGCTCCAAAACTATAGCCTACTAATATTTTTCACTTGCCAAAATAATTTTTATTGTCAAAGTTCCAAAATTTTCATGCTAGGTATTATTAATTTTACTATCTTCCAAAATTCAATATAGGCTATATAGCGTTTGTGTTGAATTGCTCAAAGAGTATCATATCTTTCACCTGTTGACTAATTAAGTATATAGTTTTGCCAAATTCTCAAAGTCCTTACTACCATGAAGGGGCTATATATATTTTTGTTTTTTCCCATTTTGGCAAGAACATAATTTTTGTCAAATATTTAATATTATATTTTTATTTTATGTCTTTCCGTATGCTTTTGTTAAATACTTACTAGTATTATAATATCTTTTCATTTTTTTTGGGTAGTTTTGTCCATTGCTTTGAATTTATCGCATTCCTTTCACTTTGATAAATTGTCAATGTTTTCGGAATGCTCATGTACACACACAAAAGCATAAGTTTGTTGAGCTTTGTCGAACGGACAAAGGGGGTTGAACTTCTCACTTCACAAAATGGTTTTGACAAATTTGAATATCATTTTTCTTTTTTGAAAAATTTAAAAATTTAAAAAAAAAATTTTAATATTTTTTTTCCATGTAGCAAATATTCTTTTGTTAAATGCTCATTTTATTGAATATTTATGTGTGATAAATAGTTTTTTTTTTTTTTTTTTTTTGGGGAATTGCACAAAGAATATTTCTATAGTTCACATGTCACACAATAGTTTTGCCGGATGCTTGAAAGTATTGTCCTCCTACATCACTTCACAAAAAAATAGTTTAGTTTTTCCTCGGATGCTAAAGGTATTACATGGTTTATGTCACCACGATGGTGTTGTTGATGAATGCTCCGAGTCTCATATAATTTACTTGACAATAGTTTTGCCGGATGATGCTCATCGGTCGGGTGTGATTATTGTTCCAAAGAGTCTCACGTAGTAGGCCACTTGTCCACTTCCAAGAGATCTAACCCAACTCCCGGAAATAAAAAAAGGCGGGGTGGGGAGGGGGGGGAGGGGTGCGGAGCTAAAAAAACGGAGACGAAAGAACTACTAGGTTTGAGTCACCCTTTGGGGGGGGTGTTGGTTGCTCGACCTACCAACCTCATAAGTTGGCTTTGTTGGTAAGTTCGTTATGCGAAAGTAGTTGTTTGGTTATCGATCACGGTCCACTTGTTTCCTACTCGTTTTTCCACCCTCGCACTCACTCACTCCGAATAATTGTAGCTCCCCCACCCGGCTGCCCACCATCTTCCTTTCTTCTTCTTTTTTTTTTTCGTTTGTTCAAAAGTCTTTTAAAAAGGGCATGTGTGTAACGTGGGTAGTGCATACCCTACTAAACAATAAAAATAAACCGAATATATATAATATGCACTTGTATCACTTTTTTTGTTTTTTGTTTTTGGTGGTAATTAGTAGTGCCAAAACCATGACATGCTTTGAGAATTTCTAAGATTTGAGAAATTTTTAAAAAATAAATCAATCTACACTTAACGGGTCCTTTGCAAGGTGATAGATAGCCAAGCATGGTGACCCCATTTATGTATGTATTGCCCTTGTTGTTTTAGGGCACAAACCCAAAGTGAAGACCGTGAATTTCTTTTTAAAAATGAATCTTTAAAATGAAAGGATATGAGAAATGAAGAAACAAAATGAAGAAATGGGTTTTTTTTTTTTCACTTAAAAAAAAATTAAAAATGTTTTTAAAAAACATTTTTGAGGAAAAAAAATTTTGAATATGTTTTTTAAATCATTTTTTTGCATTAGATGCTTAGATAAATACATAAATAGGTGTCTACAAACCTACCTAGATAGATCTACCTTCCTAGGCTAAATACCTACTCATATAAGCAAGTACTCTTTGCATCACAATGTTTTCCAAGGCCATTGAGATTCTTCTACTTACACTTACTCTTTACATGTACTTGTGCAAAAGGAAAAAGCCTTTGGTACCTTTTATATCTCCTTCATAATTGCTAGATAATTGTTCTTCATGAGAGCTATAACTCTCCATGAAGAATATACTTGAAATTGAAAAAATAAAATAAATATATATATATATATGCCCTAATAATGAATGGCCCAGCTGACTTGGTGAACATTATAGTTTTATCATGCAAGGATATGCTCCGTAGCAAAGAGAGCAAACTCAATCACTCCGAGAGAAGGTGAACTAAAGAATTTCCCCCTTCATTTCATGTCATGTTGGGATACCGACTTTTTGTGTTTGTTGGAAGAATGGGAATGGTTTTGAAGCTAAGTTGTATCTCTTGGCAAGCTGAGTGCAAATATATGTATATATATTTTGAACTCAAAGTTGAAAGCCAAGAAAAGAATTGTATTCTAAGGTTTCGCCCAACCCATCTTCTCACAATCTCTTTGCATTAGTAATTAATAAGTATGTGAATAAAATTAATGCTTAACCTTTGGGGGTGCAACATAAGTCTAAACCAAAATTTGTGAACTTCTTACTCTTGGATTGTGGTGTCTATCAAATCATTAAATGGGTTTTACTTAGCTTGAGCCCACCATTCAACAATTTGTGGTTTTTATGTCTACATTTGCAACCCATAACATGTTTTGTCATTCAACAATGAATGCAAAGAAGATGGCCAATTTTTGTTTACCTATGTATGTGGTTGGTACACAATCAACTTTGGAATAGGACAAAAAAATTTGTGATCTAGAAAGTTTGGACCTTGTATTGTGTCCATCATATGATTGGTGATATCCATGCAAGAATCCTAAAGAATGTTGTGTCTATTGTATCATGGAATTTTTTATTTAAAAATGAGCCCCACCATTTGATACATTTGTTACATTTGCACCATAACATGTTGTCATTTCAACAAGAGAGGACAAGTAGTAGATATATCCTATTGATGCATGCATTTGTGTACACATCAACTTTGGGTTCAAGGAGACAAAAAGCCTAATCAACAAATTCTAAAGCCATTTTCCCATTTGGTTCACTACTATAGGATTCATGATGATATTGGTTTGAGATTTATGTTGTTGTGTTCTCTTTTCTTTTTAGTAAAGTGCCACCCAAGTTGATCTGTTTTTTAAAAATAAGATGAACAATAAAAATCCTTTTGAACTTTCCTCAAAAGGATTCATGAGGAGAGAGAGAGCCTATTGGTTTAAACCTAGAAAAAAGAAACAATTTGTTAAAATGACCATTATTGATGACCCATGGATTGCATAAAACCCCAAACTTCCTCAAGGTCATGGTGATTGAAGGTTGATGAATTATCCATTTTTTTGAGAATGGGATATGATAATTTATTCTCAAGCACCTCCCTCCCTTTCAATGAATTGCGAAAGATTGTGTTTAAAACATGTCATCTTCCAATGTTTTATTCCACATTTAATTAGAGTCCGAGTTTTCAAGACATAGGCTTTAATGATTTTAATCACCAACATTGGACGAGGTCACAAATTAAGTTTCTAAATTCAATAATGGTTCTAACTTTCTTATGTTCTCCTAACATTGATGATGATGTCACTCATGTTGATGGTTAAAACACCATTCATCACTCTTTGTCCACATGCTCTTGTCACAACATTTGGATCTTAGGACCCACACATATATCACTTCCCGTAAAATATCATATGATGCCTATGATTGAAGAGGTCCTCTTGGATGAAGATGGCCCAACGGCCCTCATCATGGAACTACGGTAACTCATGACCTAATGAGTTGGGGACACGTTGGGATCTTGTAGGACATGTTGATCTAACAAAAAAAACATCTCTGAGTTCATGTGGGGTCTCATAGTTTTTTGCAAACCCTCTACAAATTGGCTTCACATTTCATCAACATACTCAAGAATCCGACTCCAATCCTTAAATACATATGGGAAGGAACTCTTATAACTTATTAGAACTTTATGCAGTTTACATAGATTAGGGATTCGAGGAGTGTTGGGCGGTTCTTAGATCGAGGGATAGATAACTGTCATTTATCAAGCTGGGTATATATATATATATACCCATCTACTCACTCGGTTTCAAAACTTTCAGAGGCCTTAGGGGAAAGACAGCAGACTTGAACATATTGCGAGAGTAAAACTTTGGACAAAGAATATGGGATCAAGAGTAGTGCAATTAGGAACAACTTGGTGAATGCATGTGAACTTGGTGGGAACACATTGAAAAACTATATGGAACAATTGGGAACTCCCAAAATCTAAAATTGATTGTTAGTTTACTCATTCAAGGGATCACCATTTGCTTTGAAGCATGGAGATGAACTAACACTTTGGTGGGAAGCCTCTTGTGGGGGGGGGGGGGCTAGAGTAGAGAGTCCACATGATGGACACACCCGATGGGCTGGTTTATTTAGTGGTAGATCTACAATGGCATCTAGAATAATGCTACGTAGCTTGCAAATTGTGTGATAATTTGCATGGTGCGTGAGAGCACCATCTCAAAAGACTTAAGATTTGTCCTTCACCTTTCCCAAAAGAACCAAGGCATGATGGGTGCACTTGTCGTATATGATTGGAATGAGTGTGCTTGGTTTGAAGGTCGGCCAAGCTTGTACTATGGTGGAACAACAAACTTTTACAAGATTTCCTAGCTTAGGAAATGCTTCCCTAAATACCATGCAACTATAGCTATCCATCTTAAACATTGTGAGGGGGGGGGTCTTGTCTTTGTGAGACACAAATATGTAAACAAGACAATAAAAATCATGTTGAAAAAGGGTTTGCTACTTCATATACTAAACTCATCCATCGAACATATATATAACACAAAATGGGTTCACTCAATAAAGGTAGAAATTCATGTTGGGTGGGTCTTTGATTTTGTTATAACCTCCAGTTCTGGGGTTTTTTGAAACTTTAACAAAGCGAAATAAATGGGACCCAAACTAGTTTTTCCACCAATTTTGGTGGTAGTAAACTGAGTTTCATCCCTGTCTTTCCGGTTTTTCTGAGCGCCTCCACTGCTGTTAACATATATTTTCATTACCCTTACCTGTACAACTACTCTAATTACTCTCGAACCTTGTGCATTAAATGCTGAGTTTCACCATTTCAACACTTAGATTTAATAAAATTTCCTTACTTTGCAGATACCACTGAGAGAGGGGAGATAGGCTAGGGGGCGAAAGCAAGCCCAAAAGGCAGGGTGAAGACAGGGTGACTTTACAGGTAACTCTGATATTTCCTCTGGTTTTTCAAATTTTTACATTGGACGGTTTCATGAAAGAACTGGCCAAAAGAACCGGCGGTTTATGAGTCGGTGTAGCCTCGGTTCTTTGACTGCCTTCTTGAAGTTTTTGAGAACCATGGATAGAGAGGTCAAATTTCAAAATTTTGTTGGTTAACAATATTTGACCCTACCCTTTTGAGAGGTGGTCACTTTCTAATTGTCAAAAATGGCAAGCATTTTTTGTCTAAGTGTCATGAATATTTTGGCCACGTATCGCAAGCTCTTAACATGTACATGAATTCAAGTGGTTTTTTTGTTTTATTTTGGAAAAATACTTGGGAATAGTAGGAAACATGATATTATTGTACACACATGAATTTGATACTTACAATTTATGCTCAAAATTCATCCATGCTTATCATCATTTCAATAGTTGTCGTAGACCATATTAGGTTCCATTGGATAAAACTAAAAGTGCGTAAAAATAGTCAGTTGTTAAAATTTTATTTTATTTTATTTTCATTTTTAATTTTTTTTCATGTGACACCCAATAGCTATCACCGGAAAAAAAGAAAATAATGTCGGTGAGCATTTTGAAAAAAATAATGCCTACCGATATTATATTACAATGTGTAAGCCACCATTAAAAAAAACCATGCCAATTCTTAGCATTTCTAGCCAACCTAGCAATCATATCCATAGGAAAGATGTAAGAAAAAAGTGACCATCATCTCCGGGAAGATTTAGCCAAAATCTGGCTATAAACTAATACATGAAGTACGAAACTTTAATCATCCTTCTATACTTTTGGCTACAGACTGAAATCCAAATATAAAAATATTATGATTTTTTAAGTAATTTACTCTTTTTTTTTTTCCCCCCCCTTCTCACTTCTGGCGATTGAAAAGCTCCAAAACCCAGTTCAGCTCTGAATTTTGAAGTTTCGCCAATAAAAGAAAAAGGCTGTCGGCGACTTGGGGCCCGGGGGCACTCGACTGCGTGGCAAGTAATAAAGTGCGGTGGAAAGTTTTCTCGAGACTACGTGGCAAGTTGTAAAGTGTAGTGAAAAAGTTCTCGAGGCTACGTGGCAAGTAATGAACTCAAGTGAGAACTTTCCGTGACCTCGTGGCAAGTAAATAAGTCCATTGAGTTTGCTCAACCTTCACGTGGGATTTGAGCTGGCGGTAATACAGCAGACAGTTGCCGCTAAGTAAGTAAGTAAGTAAGTAAGGTAAATAAGTAAGTCCAGTAAAGTGAGTCAGTAACTAGTCGGCGCAACGGACGAGGAGCCTGCGGACTGATGATGCGGTAATTTTTTGGCAAAAGGGTAATTTTTTGGGGGGAAAAAATAAAGGGCAACCGAAGTCGCTCCACTGTGTTCCCATCAAGTTCCCAATGGGTTTTCAACTTATCATATCCCCACTTCCCGCAGTTCCCAATGGGTTCCCTTGTCATGTTCCCAATAGCTCCTCTCATTTTATCCCATATCCTTTGCCCTAAGTTTTATGCCCCAAAGGACAAGGGAACAACATTTTTATTTATTTTGGGGGCAACAAAATATTCAAAGTTTGATTTGATTTTATTTGATTTTATTTTTTGGTTGGTGATGGCCAATCAAAGATGCTCATTGCAAAGAAAATAAATAAAAATAGAGCATTAGGGGGTGCCCACAACTAATTAATTAATTAATTAATACGAGTCACAATAATGCATTTACACCTAGCCTACCTGACAAAATTGAAAAGAAGAAAACCCTAGTACGAGGAAATCCTAGTAGGAGATGAACCCTAATCCTAAGTACCAGAAAACCCTAGTAGGAGATGAACCCTAAAATTAGTTTTAAACCCTAAGTACCAGAAAACCCTAGTCAGGAGATGAACCCTAAAATTAGTTTTAAACCTTAAGTACCAGAAAACCCTAGTCAGGAGATGAACCCTTAAATTAGTTTTAAACCCTACGTACCAGAAAACCCTAGTCAGGAGATGAACCCTTAAATTAGTTTTAAACCCTACGTACCAGAAGACCCTAGTAGGAGATGATCCCTAAAATTAGTTTAAAACCCTAAGTTCCAGAAAACCCTAGTAGGAGATGAACCGTAAAATTAGTTAAAAACCCTAGGCGGCTAGGAGGGAACCCTAAAATAAATTTAAAACCCTAGTACCATAAAACCCTAGTAGGAGATGAACCGTAAAATGAGTTTAAAACCCTAGTAGGCTAGGCGATGAACCCTAAAATAAATTTAAAAACATCAACAGAAAACCTTAGTAGGAGATGATGACCCCTAAAATTAGTTTAAAACCCTAGTAGGAGATGAACCCTAAAATTAGTTTAAAACCCTAGTTGAAGATGCAGCCTAAAATTAGTTGAATCCAAGAAAAGGAAGCAGACATGTCCCGTTGCTTGCTGCTTTGCCGGCGTCTCTTCTCTCTAGGTCGTGACGAAAGCTGATGAGCTGCGGTTGTAGCAGTAGAATGTACGATGCATGTTGTTGTTGTTATTTGCCAGGTTTTTGTTGTTTTCCTTGATTTAATGAATGAATGAAGGAATGGGTAGACTTGTTTTTTCTTTTGTAATCAAGCATGTGTGTGTAGGTGTGTGCGCGTGTCCGAAGAAGTAAGTATCTAATCTTATTTGCAGCCATATCTAGCACGTGAGTTTTGCGGGGGGGGGGGGGGGGGGGATGGAAAATAAGAAAGGCCGAAAAACAAAAAACTGCAAAAGCAACAGAAGATGATGATGATGCAGACTCCAGACTGATGATGCACAAAGCTGCAAAGCAGTTGGCTGGCCCACAACAAGCTGGAGTTTTGTCCTTTTGTGTGTGTGCGCCATGCGCATGGGAAGAGAGGAAACTAAAGAGAAGAAGTAGAGACCATTGGGTTTTTTTTTTCCTTTTGTTTTTTTTTTTTTTGGGTCTCTGAGCAGCACAAATGAAAGAATTCATTACAAAGAGGAAAACCACAGCAACCTGCACAAGCAGGGAGCACAAGCAGCGCTCGACCACACCAAACAATTTTGATTTTCACATTTTGATTCAATGGGTTGTTGTGATTGCAAATTGTGAGTATTTTCTGTTAGAAAACATATGTTAAGGTAGCTTTAGTTTGCTACACATTCTAAACAACCTACAAATTAGCCATGTGATTATGGAGCTTGAATTGTTTTCAAGTAAAAACTCAAGTCAGAACATGCAAACCAAATAGTTTCATATGATGCTTAGAAGAAGTCTGGTGATGAGAGAGTGCAAATTTGTAAGCGAATATTTTTTATTAGAAAACATATGTTAATGCAGCTCTACATAAGCAAAACTAAATAAAAATACTAGTCAAATGATTATAGATCTTATGAGAAGGGGAGGACTTTGGGCGAAACATATGGGATTAAAGCAAGGTGCTATTGGGAACATCCTTGGGGAACACATTGGGAACCTGATAGGAACTCATTGGGAACTTGAAGGGAACATGTTGGGAACAAAGGAAAAATGAAAAAAATCAAGGCACTTTGAGTGCATGCTTGAGCCTTCCCATTGGCTGCATGAAATTTCTATTTTCAAAACTCTTCATCACCATTTTTGGCCTGGGCTAATACTATTATTTTAGTGGTCCTCTACAAAAATATCAACAATTAAGGCAAATTTTGTCTTGGGATGCTCAACACAAAATTGGAAAAAAAAAAAGATTGGAAACGACCAATTGAAGAGTCATAAGAAAATAAGAACAAACCATTGTTGGACTAGTAAGTAGGTTAAAGTTGGGTATCAACCAAGTCATCAACATGAGTATGAAGATACCCAACTAGTCGGGTCTTATCTACAAATCATAGTAGGGTTGAGATTGGGTTGGCATAAAATATGTGTAAAGTTCTTATCTCAACTCATACCACATCCAAATGGTAGCAACATTTCACTTATGTCAACTCATACTCATCATATGCAATCTTTCTAAGAGCATTGTTACTCCTAATATGAGTATATGGTGCTTTAGGGTGCGAGTTGCAACCTTCATTGTTCTTCAACACGACATCCTAATATGAGTATAAGGAGCTTTAGGGTGTGAGTTGCAACCTTCATTGTTCTTCAACGCGGCAATGATTCATCGATGATTTTCTTTGCATTTGTTTTGTGACATCACACATTAAATTGATATACTCATATTCATACTTCATATCTCTATGGTATCAAATTCTTGATACCTTATTTATTCATACCATTGTGTACAATTCTTTGAACTATATATATATATATATTTTTAACTCAATTTTTGTGTATGGGTTTGAATTTTTTGGTTAACATGAAGTTTTGAAAATGGGGAAGAGCATTACAAGTTTCTATTGATGTTCAAGGAAACCTTGGAATTTCAACACTACTAAGTATTTGGCATCATTACAAGTGTGGGAGAGGGATTTTTCTTTTTTCCTATAACCCTAGGTAAAGGATACATATGATTTTCTTAGATAGAAACATTACCCTCATGATATAGCTTATATACTTTGAAATTTTACCATTAGGGTAAAGGGAATTTGGTGCTGAATAGACCCATGAGGGTAAGGCTGAAACAAAGATTTTAGGGTACTTTGTGAGACCTTTTTTGCCCAGATAATACAAAATTAGGACTTCCTTGCAAGGACTCGTCCTTCCTTTGCATTCAAGGAAGATGGGTCTCCATAAGCACATCTGAATACTCATCAAAGTTGGGAAGTTGGAACAACCTTTGTTACCTTCATTACTCCTACAACTTAATTATTTAGCTACATTGGGGGGGGGGGGAGATGGGAGGGAGAGAGGGAGAGCTTTGCATGACAATTCATATTCCATAAAATAGTGATTAATTGTTCAATCAATGTTCTCTATTCCCAATGGTATTTCTAAGATATGAATCCCCACCCTAGAATCCTATGAATAGCACTAAGTGGCTATTGACAATTTCTCATTATTGTATGAGGACTTTGATCCCATTTTTGATAGGTTCAAATCCTTTGAGAGATGCTTCAATTTATAGCTTGCCCCTTCACAATGCACATCCTTGATTGCCTTGTGATTGTATGGTGCCCATCCTTGGGGTTGGGTTCAATGATTGCTTACATGATCTTGGGCCATAAAGCTTTCTTTCATACATATTGTTTTCTCTTCATTTGTTCTTCACTTAATGGGGATAAATTTTCTCTCCCAAAGTTTGCAATCACATAGGTAATAATGGGTTCTCTCCCATTGGATGCACATATATGAACATACTCTAAGTCCTCCGTCGTGTACTCAAATTTTGTTTAAATCCTCCACAAACTTGCCAATTCCAAATGAATGTCTTGGAGTTGTTCCTTATTGGTACTCATGATATTGTTTCTTTTTCTCTTTTTTTCTTGGGTTTATAGATTTGTTTTGGAAATATTTGGATTACAAGCACCATCTTCATTCATGTTTTCAATCCTACATCCACAACCTAGATGGGAAGTTGAGGAATGTGATTGCCTACAAATTTTGCAAATGAATTGAAAAGCTTGGAGTTGATTGCCATGGTGGGAGTCATATGGCTTTTTAATGTTGAAGTCTAAGTTTACCAAAATGGTCAACAAATGTCATGAGTCAAGCTTTTGGTCACGAGAAAATTGAGTTTTATGTTGTGAAGTCTGGATGAAGTACCACTTCTTCAAATACATTTTTGAACCCATTGTCAAGTATTGGCTAAATTCAATTGTGTTTAGATGAATTGGTTCAAACATGTGGCTCTCACATACTAACTCTTCACAATTTGTGTAGATTTACCCTCTCTTAAGTAATTAGTTCCAATGGCATGCTTGTGAAATGAAAATTGTGATGTGGTTCTCTCTTTTTCAAAGAAAGAGCAGGTGGGTAATGGTCGGGTATATGGACCTTTGAGCCATGGTTTCCAACAAATGAAAGAACAGGTTTTGACCCGGAGCTCTCAAACAAATTGAAGAACCTATCCTGAACTGCAGGTTCTTACAAGAAACCCTCTGGTTCTTTTATTTTTGTTTCAAAACCCTGGAACCAGAGGTTATAACAACCTACCCAACAACTGGAAATGACCTCGTGTGAAATATCATTTCTATTCTGGTGCTCTCTTTGATGACATGTTGCTGTGATGAATTTGCTTACCAAGTTGCAATCTATCAGATCCCAGATCTGAAAATTAACATTACAGCAAGGTTAGAATGGCACTCATTAGAATCGCATTTTGTAGCAAAAGAAGCATGGACATAACGTGTGCTGTTCATGTCTCTACTATAATTTCCATGTCGCCATTAACACCAATTACACATAATATATGCAAACTGGCATGAGATTGTGCCCAAGCTCCAAAAAGAAGTGAAGTTGTTGTAACAATTTCCTTTAGATTTTTGTGTGTTTTGGCAATGCAGCATAGTTGTTTCGAGACACTTATGAATCGATAGTTATCATTGTAGATGCGGAATTTTGCATATGAATTCTCCTATAACTCAGGTTTGTATTCCTGGACAAAAGCCAACTTGGACAAAAGGAAAGGAATGAATGGGGACCAGATCAGAGTTGTTGGTTTGATTCACAATTGTAAGACATCTTGTACCCTTGTGAATGGCATGAGCCTTAACATTGGGTGAGATTTTGCTCTCTTGGGGTATGTTTGCAACTGCTGTTGATGAAATCTGGAACACCAAATTCTTATCTTGGAACCAAGCTGCATAAGTATTAGAAATTCTTGATGCTGGTTTATAATTCAGGACCTTAAATTGATGGAAGAACAACTTTTTATTGAACATACTGACTTGTGCTACTCCAATTTTGAGCTTACCATCTTAAATGGTAATTAGGTTCACAAATTACCAGCAGCCATGCATCACCCCTTTGCCATTGCTCCTGTGCCCCTTCCTGGATGACATACCTGTTAGAAAGATTAATCCTGTAGTTAGTAGATGCACAATCTGCCAACTTGACTCAGACAAGAAATCTGAGGCTTAAGTACTCCATGCTCCCCCAAGGGCAGTTCATTTCTCAAGCTACACCAACAAGCATTGCATCCCTGTGAAAAAAAATCCATGTCTGGAGAATGTCCCATTTCTGAAAACAGAACTGGCAAAGAAAATGCCCACACAGAGAGAGATATGTGTCTTGCCTGTGATGATCAAATGATCCAATGCAGCAACAGCCAAGGTGAGCACCAGAAATTAGATGTCTTTATCCTCATGGCTGCATTTGGGATTGTACATACAACTTTCAACTGTAACAAAGAGAGGGGATCATGTCATTCTATTCATACCAAGATAGGTCCATCTGGAAGTATATTTTTCAGTGTGATTTCTGCTTTTGTCTAGCTTGATTGATTTGCAGGATGAAGGTTGAATAAGAGAAACCATAACAAAGTCTTGAACATGCCAACCCATCTTTCAGGTCTGTTGTAATCAAGCTTGATTTTTCAGATGAAGATTGAATCAGAAAACCACAGCAAGCAGCAACATGCCAATTCTGTCTTTCAGGTCAGTGTAGCTTGATTTGGAGATGCAGATTGAATAAGAGAAAACCATGACAATCTCAATTACATGCACGTTCATGAATAGATCATTCAAGGCCATTGAGAGTCTAATGTCTTTTTGTGGGTAAGTAGCCTCCTCATGGGTGGGCTGAGCTTGAATCCACTCTAGGAAATCTGTTCTCAACCAGTAAATGCTAAGCAAATAAAGGACATGGCAACTAATTCAGGGGGGTGGGATTATTCCTCTCAAATCAAGTTAATGAGACACCAATGTTTTTTGTCTTAGCAAATTATCATCAATTTTCAACCTGAAAAAGGTCCTGGCCACTTGTATAAAGGGATTTTAGTTTAAATTTTTCATAAAAATTTGCTAGAAAATGTAGGCTCTTCATTTGGACACGCCTAATAGCATCATGAATCTGCATTGGGATCGCCAACCCCAACTAGGGTTACTGATGGGGCATCACCAAATAGCGCAATCCCCAGCCATCAAGATCATTGAGTGGCCACATATGGGCCATCGAAGAGCATGTTTGCGATCAACATCTCCCACTATTCGCCGCCTCCATTCTCCTGACTTGCTACTAAGCTTGCCAGCTTCTTGTTCCTTTCTATGATCTACTCTTGCTAGAAAATTGTGAGCTAAATTGAGCTTCACCAGCTTCACCATACTCCATGCCCCTTGCTCACCAACCGTTGTTTGTAGCTCTATTGTGTTCAACTCATTGTTGGTTTTAGGCTTTATCAAAAGGAGAAGGGTTATTCCAACATTCAATGGAGGATCAATTTATGTTATGTTGTGATCTAGTGGGAAATGGAAGCTACAAGAGTTATGAGCATCCAACTTCAATTGTGTTTAATTTCTTGCCCAGCCTTCAAGTGAGCAAACCTAGTCTTCAATATAGCTTTGATGTTTAGATTTCTTGTGCGATTTGTGAAGACATGCTACTAATCACTCAATGCAAGATTCCATTTGTGATTAGGAGTGAGCAATGGGCATCTCGATTCTCTAGGTAATTTCAAATGTTACACAACCTTTGTATTTTATAAAAGTTTGAAAGTTTGGAGTTTGAACTTAAGAAACTTTTGAGTTCTTTTTTTCAACTCTGGTTTTTTGTTGCTTGAAGAGGCTTTGACTTTGTTTGAGTCGTCTATTATTTTTTCATGTTTTCCCTCACTCACAATGCCTCTTGAACTTCCACCATCATACAAGTTCCAATATTCTTCTCTAGTAAAAACCCGTGTGTTGACAATCCTCTTGTGTGCCATAATCATAATCCATTTTTTTCACCTCCATTTAATTACATCAATCCTACTCATGTTGCATCTTCTTTTAGTTGTATTGATCTTGCTCATGTTGCATTTTCTAGTTACATCGGTTCTTCTCATGTTGCATCATCTAATTACATCAATCCAAACATTGTTACGACGTCAACAATTGTTCATGACTTAAAGGGGGAAAAACTAGTTGTTGACAATGTTGCAAAGCTTCTCATCCCTCTTGGTCCAATCTCAAAGAAACAAAATTACGATCACATTAAGACATTTTAAGATTCGTGGGTTGCTAAATTACATTGGGCAAAGATGCATCTAAGGTCAAATAGGTTGTTACATAATTTAAGTGCAAGATATGTAGTCAAGTGGAAGGAAAGACAAGTTATTTGCTCCTAAATGGGACTCATTTTGCAAGCACATAGGTCATAAGAAAACATAGAAAAACATTACTTCACTAAAGAAAAGGGAGTGGTATTCCACGAAGTCTTGTAAGCATGTAAAGAATCATGTTAAACTTGCTAATTGATTGCCCAACCCATCAAGTAACAAATGGTATAGTTGGAGAGAAAGCAAGGAAACTAATGTAGTTCACCATTAGTTTGCATTTGTTACAATAGGGTTATCATATGTTTGAATATGAATCCATGATGAAGGTGTTGTTTGAGCTTTTGGAAGTTCCAAGAAATAGGAAGAAGCATTAGACCAACACTTCCAACTAGCAAATGGCAAAGTTTATGCATCAATAGGTGATGGTCACAACTAAAGTAGTAGTTACAGCTGCATGATATGTTTCTATCAATTATGATGAGGTTTCCACCTTGGACAACCAATCTTGGTTAACAATCATTGTTATGTCATGGAAAATTGGGTAAGGATCCCTATTTTGATTTCCCTTAATTGTGTTTTGGAAGGATCTAGTTTCAACAATTTGACCAAAGTGATCATGGAGGCATTGACCATAGGTGAAGGTATGCCTAGAGATCAGGCTACTAGCAAGCTAATGGATTTGGAACAAATGATGTGAATGTGTTTCAAGGCATTGGCGTCACCTTGAGTAGATTCAAAATGATTATGCACCTTTCTCCATAGGTGTGCATTGTATGGCACACCATATGAACCTAATTGTGTAGACCTTATCTACTATACCTTTGGTGAAGCGCATTGAAAGTCTCTTGCAAACCTTACATGCATATTTTGCACATTCTCCCAAGCGACATTTGAAGTTTACAAAACTTGCCAAGATCATGGAAATGAAGGGGAATAAAATCCTTTGCAACATGAAAACTTGATGGATTTCCATGTTGAGTCTTCTGAAAAAAGTCATGGCAAAGTACATAGCCTTATTGTTGAAAATGGCTATGGACAATAATACAAACTAGCAAATAAAGATCAATTTTGAACATCTCTATGACCTCCATATTGTGCTCGACTTGTGCATGCATTTTTCCCTTGCTAAAATTTGTGCATGATTTAATCAAATTTGCTCTATTTGTTTATGACTTAGTGGCAATTGTCAAGGTTTGCAAAGGTGATCTATACATTTATTGTGATCAAACCTCAAAGTTTGCTATTGATAGCTTCTAGTCTTTCAAATCTTTGCTTGATTGCAAACATGATTCTATCCACATGTGATGGATACTAGATGTTAATACGAGTTTGCCACTTGGCCTTCAAGGTTTATGGCCCACACATTTGGGCAATGCATTGAGATTTGGAAACAATGGTGGCTTCTTTTGCAACCCAAGATCTTTTTGTTGATGTTGAGTCTTTGGTGAAAAACCAATGCAAATGTACGTCTTGGTTCATCACTTTATTTTGCATGTTTTTAAAGGTTTTAATTTAAGGTATGAACAAAAAAATTAAGGTTTTGGTTTAGGTCTGATTTTTTTCTTTTTTTGGGTTTTAGTTTAAGGTTCATGTGGTATTTTTGTAGGGTTGATGCATGGTTGGGTGGACCAATTTGGGTGTCATGCCAACCAATTATGCTTTGTTGTTTCCATTATAATGCGCATGTCATTTTATAGGTTTTTAGACTTATTCAAATGAACTTGGTTTAAAGATCTTAACTTGAATATCTACATTATGCATACAATAATTTTATAATTTTTTAAAAATCGTAAAAGCTATGGACTTTTGAACTCAAAACTCATGAACTACACCTCTGACTTCCATTTCTATGTGGACTATGTTATGATCCATTGACTAATGGGGTGTGTGTTAGGGATTTGGAATTTGTAAAATTTCATATCAAAGAAACATAGGAATAAAATAAATAATGAATTAATTTTTTAAACTATACTTATGGACTTTTGAATGAGCTAGTAGGAACATTTTTTCATAAGTCCATATCATATTAGAAGAAGAAATATTTTACAATGTTTTTGTTTAAATGCTTGAAGAAATAAAAACTCTAGATGTGCCATTAATGGTATGGAAAAATTTAGAGGAAATCAATGTAAATTAGTTTAAAACTAATTGTAATTTCCAAATTTTGACCTTTTTTTGAGTAAATAGGGATTTTGATTCTATTTCAAATTGGTCCGCTCAACCATGCATCAACTTTATAAGGTTCCTATTATTTTAAGGTCAATCCAATTTTTTTTGAATTGTGGTTTTGGTTTCAAGGTATGGTAAGTGGTATATGTCTATCCAAGGTTTTTGTCAATTTTGGTTTAAGTCACTAGGGTTCTTTTAGGGTTTCAATTAGGTTTAGATTTGTCCAAGGTTTTTAAAGTTCTATTTTAAGTTAGTAGGGTTAATAAGGTTCCAACTAAGTTCAAGTGTGTCCAAGTGTTTTTTTTAGTTATGGTTTTAGTCACCAAGGTTTGTTTTTGGGTTTCAATTAATTTCAAGTTTGTCTAGGGTTTTTTTTAATTCTAATTCAAATCGCTAAGGTTTTTTCAAGGTTCCAATTAGGTTTAGGTCTATCCAAATTTTTTTTGCAATTATGGTTTAGATCAATATATATTTTTTAATTCTAATTACATTTAAGTTTGTTCAAATTTTTTTAGGTATGGTTTAGGTCAATACAAGGTTTTTGTTAAGTTTCCAATTGTTTACATGTTTCTCCAACTTTTTTTCAATTTTGGTTTACATCACTAAGGTTTTTTTGGAGATCCAATTGTTTTTAAATATGATTTATGTTTAAAACCCAAATCTTTTGGGGATTCAAATTATTTCAGATTTGTTCAATTTTGGTTTCAATCACTAAGGTTTTTCTGGGGTCTAGTTTTAAGGTGTTGTTATAAGGGTTCCAATTTCAACATTTTGGTTTAAGTATGTAGGGTTTTTTAAGGTTCCAATTTAATGTTATTATTTAAAGGTTTTAGGTATTTTGGGTTTGTTCTGTTTTTAATGATTAAATATGTTTCTATTTTGGCAAGGGTTGCAAAAGGGTTCATTCATGAGTTGGATATTAGATTCCCAACTCATGCCATCATGGATGCTTTAGGGATTGTGTATCCCCAATATTAGCTTTAGTTAAATGTTGATGTGTCATTTTTGGAAGTACATGGAGGTTGTTAAAGCTTCATTTTGTTATGGCAATACTTTTGCTTTGAATGGACAAGAGGTTCAAGTCCTTGAACTCCTTAATGCAAGGGACCTTGAATGCCAATAGGGACTATTCAAATTGACAATGAAATTTAATGCAAGAGCATGCATGACCCCCCATTCGACAGTAATCTTCCCACTAAGATGTGGCGACTTGTGACAACATTTTACATTTTGATTACTAGTTTCCCCAAGTATGTCAAATTGGTTAAGTTGGCTATGGTGCAAGTGGTTGGTAGTGTGGAAGATGAAAGATGTTTTTCTATTTTGGTGTTTATGAAATCTAAGCTTCACAATAGGTTGACAACCCATTTGCTACTTCTTGTGCAGATGTTTGTGCAAGACTTTTATATTATACAATTATCAAATTTTCTTGTATGAAGAATGCATTGAGTAATGGAAAACTACCCACCATTATTACTACTATGATGGGTAGCATGTGATCAACGGTTTTAAAAAAGAGCTTAGAGGTCCTTCAAAGGCCTACCATTGTTTTGTGCCAATAAATGTTTGTTGGCTTGTTTTTTCATCTTTGGGTCAAAACATGGTTGGGGTACCCAAAAGGACTATTTCATTTTATATTCACTCAACCCCCTCACTTAAACATCTTTTCAAACTTAATGACAGATTCACAGATAGATACATTGCAATAATATTATTTTATGCATAGAATATCAAATTTGAACAAGTTTAAGGATTCCTACCAAGTCTTTGAAAAAAATTGAGGACTTTGTCTCATGAGAAAAAAAAGTTCAAGAACTCATAAGGGTAAGTTTGTAATATAATGAACCACTACAAGTGTAACCACTCCTAAATAACACACTTGTTAATTTTGAATTTCATTTAAAAATATTTTTTTTCATGTAATCTACATAGTATAATGTAATATACATTCAAAAATGACATATAAAAATATGGGTCAATTATGTCAACATTTGAAGGTGAAAAAGGACTAATTAAACACTTGTAACTAGTCCTGAGGTTTTGAATAAGTCACAACAAATGATCAAAATTAATTTAAATTTGTTTGGGAAATTTTCATATTCATGTAGATTGAATAATTATTAGACAAACATAATAATGTTGCAAAAAATCCCAAACACATTAGAATTGAAACAATGTAAAATTTTATTTCATCCAATGTTCAAATAGCTTTGGGCCCACAAATGTTCCACCCAATCCACTTTCAAATTGTGATGAACTTGCAAATTATCTAATTCTTGTGTTTCTTCCATACATGATGGAATGCCAAACTTGTTTTTAAGTATGCTAGATTTGCCCCATAAAATAATTGTTCCAAATTTTGGTCTCACTCATATTCGATAATCATGTTATGAAAAATCACACAACATGTCATGTGAGATCATAAATTACATCCATTTGCCACAACCTACATGAGTTTTGAATGATAGCAAATTTAGATTACAATACCTCAAAACATTTCTCTACATCATTTTTTGCACTTTTTTGCATTTTTGCAAACCTCTTTTCATCTTGAGGTTCATGTATGGTTTGCACAATGTAAGACCATGAAGGATAGATGTCATTTGCTAAGAAATAATACCAAGTGTAGACATTGTCATTCACTTCAAACTACATGCCCCATTTAGCATGTTTGTAACTAGGGTTGATTGATCTAGCACATAATGTCATTGTTTCCATTTGGAAGCCCAAATATGCAAGCCATATCCAAAAAGATTGGTCCACAATCACCTCCATAATTATGGACTTTTTTCCATCTTTGTTTTGAAATTGTTCTTACCATTCAACTAAGCAAATTCTTCCACCTATAGCGCATACAATATTCACAAACATGCTTAGAAAACCCCTCTTTACATTGATCTTGAATTGATTTTTTTGTTTGTTCTTATGGATTCTTAAAGGTACTTTAGTTGGAAAATTGCAACTATGGCTTGTGTTAAGGGATGGGTAGACAAGATTACGATTGGACATGTAAACAAATTTCACTATTAGTCTAGATTGGAACATGGTGTAGAATTTGTTAATTCTTGTTCTTTTCAAATAAGGTTTTTAAAGGAAATGGGGCAACATTTCATCTCTTCCTTATTTTTGTTGTATCATTTTTCTTTGCAAGTTTATGTATTTCGAAAGCACTAATTTTGTATAGAAAAACAAGTATAGGTTATGGTGAAAAAAACTAACATGAACTAAAAATTTTAATAACTAAAACTTGTCAGTACTTGCAAGTAAAGGACTTGTGAGGATTATTAGTAGTATAATTGTTAGTAATTTTGAAAAGATGTAGTTAGAAACATCATTCTAATACCTATTTTGATAATATTTGCATAGAAATAGAGTTAATGTTTGTTTACCAACATGCACAAATTGTTTCATCCATTCCATTACCATATTCTTGGCAAGTTGAAAATATTCATCTACTACATCAACCCTTGTTTCATATGCCAACATGCGAAATGTAATTATGCGTTTTGGGATTGAAGACAACCCAAACTTCCTTGTATAATCTTGTTTTTGCAAGAAAAAAAAACTCGTAATCACAAGCATCTTGCAATATTCTCATGAAGAGTTTGTGATTCATCTTATAGGGGCGTTTAAAAAGTTCATAGACTAATGAAGGAGCAAAATAATCTAAAACATGTGTTCATGCCCAAGCTCCTTCTTTCTTGATAAATATTCCACCTACCTTATTTTGTTGCTACCATGCATGTGCCCTTTCATCTTCCAAAGTTTGAGCCCAAAGCTTTCAATAGAGACAACTCCTCCCCATTGTCATCATCAAGGTTGTCTTCGAATTGGGCAAACAACTTTTGTTTCCATTTGTCAATGATGCTCTCTTTTTGTGCATGAAAAAACACTAAATAAAACTCTTGGAACTTCATGACAATGACAAATTTTGAATGTGTGAAAAAAATCCTAATGATTGCAATTTGTATAATCACATGGCATGCTACCATGTAGTTGTTAATGAATGTTTTGTTCAAATAACACCTTTTATGATAGGGTTCAACAAAGGGAAACATTTACTAACATTGCAATGTGTGGTAATTAGTGCTCTAAAAATCATACAGTGTATTGGGTGGGTCACTTTGATCAACTTAGCACATCTCAAACCTTGTGGCCTTTCTCCAAGTTTTGGTTTAGCATGTAACCCAATGCCCAACAATTTTTTTCTTTAGTCCAATCTAATCAAAAAAATGGTATGCATGCATGAAATACATCCAACATTCACATATCCATGTGCTTTGAACGAAAATTGTTGAAGGGGTTTGAATTTCTACATTAATATGTCAATTGTAGTGATTAATTATTTTGTTCAAATAATAGATGATTTAAAAAGTTGATTATGTGATCATCTAAGGCGAAGCTTTGACCACTCCCACAATGGGTTGTCCAATTATCTCACAATTAGTTAGTTGTTTCCTGAATCCTTTCACTTGTGAGGTGACAAATACACCTTTGAATCATGAATGATTCACTAATCGATCAAAATCATAAGCAACCATATGTTGATTTCAAATAATTGATTATTGCACCAAGATAATCTAACCCAATGAAGACCTCTATGCCATTGGATGATCTCCACCTAGAACTTTAACCCTCCTATGTATAGTATGAAAGTTCCATTTTGGGCAAAGAGTATGTGATCAAATGTGAGACTATTGGGAACATTGTGAAAATTCAATGAGAACATGACAATAATTCATTGGGAATTTGATGTGAACACATTAAGAACTTGGTGGGAACACTTTGAGGACATAAAAAATCCAAACCTCCCCCACCTCCCAAACCCATTTTTGTCTACACTAATACCCCCTCCATGATGAGTGTGGGTACCCATGATTTTGTTAATTAACATTTGTCATGGATTTTTTTGTGTTGTTTTGGTGATGGACATCTTTGATTGGCCCATCACCAAAACAAACACTCAAACTATGGACTCTCTTAAAAAATAAAAGAATATGTAGCCCCTTCCAATTTGTCTAGCTATCAAGGTTACAAGGGTAGAGTTTTGGCCAAAGGATATGGGATACAATGTGGTGCTATTGGGAATAGCTCAAGAACACATGTGAACTCGAGGAACACATTGGGAGCATCATTGGAAACCTATGGAAACATTTTTGGAACATGTTTGGTGGAAGTACCCCTACACATGAAGTAAAGTGTGTAGGATAAGGACCTGGCCCATCTCTCTTTTTCTAGGGAGTTGGGGTTGGGGGTCTCACAAATGAGAAGGCAACACTTGCAGCAGCAGCAGCAGCAAGAGTCCAAAATGAAAACCATATACATATAGCTAAGCTGCATGGTGAGATTGGTGACAAAGAAGAGCAGGATTTTTGGTTCCCATTGGTGAAAGGCAAGCAATCTCATTCCATCCTCTTGCATTTGGGACCATAAAAATTGTCATCCTATTTTGGTCAAGATAGAACTTCCAGGTGAGAAGCAAAACAAGTGCCTGACTAGTTAAGAAGAAGGGTGTTATCATTTTGTAGACGCTACAAGCCCACTACTAATACTACAATTACTACTACTACTACTACTACTACTACAACAACAACTAGGTTCTATTACTCTACAACTTGTAGTGAAGTGTGGACGGTGGATTGAAGATTGTGGGGTTGACATTTTGCAAGTCAATTTTCAATCACAGCTTTTCAAATGCTTACTTAACATACCCATATACACAAGAATGAAGAAAGTGTTGGTTGCTCAAAACCAAAGTCTAACAAAGAGAGATTGAGAGTTTAAGAAGAAGAGAGAGACATAAAGAGTTGAAAGAGATGCAACCACATCACAAGAACCCGAGTGTTTGTTGCTCAAAAACCACACAAGAAAGAGAGATTGAGAGTTTGAGAGAGAGAGTTGCAGTTTTGGAGCCTTACCTAGCAACCATATCACAAGAACAATTGTTGCCCAAATCCAAGAACAAATAGCGAGAGAGAGAGAGAGAGAGAGATGCTTTTTTAAATGAGTACTTAGAAACCATATAACGAGAACAAGTGTTGCTCCAAGCCAAGAAGAAAGAGAAATTGAGAGAGAGAGAGAGAGAGATGCATTTCTGAATGCTTCCTTAGCAACCATATCACAAGTAGTTTGTAACCCGAGGGCATGAAGAAAGAGAGATTTAAAGTTGTGAGAGTGAGATTTTGGGACTAGGTTTGTTTGTTTGTTTTTTTGAGGGGGAATAATAGAAGGGACTATGTTTCGTGTGTTTGTAACAGTTTTTTTTAGCATTTCAATATGTGATGTTGTTGCTTGATATTATGAATTTTTTGAAGAGGTTTGTTGTTCTGTAGTTCAATGGGGTTTTTTTCGGAGAGTTTGGGACTTCGTGTAAAGTCTTCAAATTTTCCATGATTTGGGTATTTTGGTTGGTACGTGGTTCTGTTATTTTGCTGTGCATTTTTGAATCTCTGATATATAGTTATGTTGTATTATTATGTGGAAAATTTCCATTGTGGGTGTGTGCTTTTTCACTTGGAAGATGTCAATGTGTTTCTTCGTTAAACTACAAATCTGTGATTCTGGCTTCTGTGCTTTGCAATCTGTGATGTCGGTTGACAGTTTGATTTGTGACCCATTCTTTGAATTTTGTCATTTGAGGTTTTGCACATGATCTGATTCTATGATGCACTGCTGCATCTCTGGAATTGTGTTGATGGTGGGAGGTAGATCATTTCATCAGTTGACTCTTGATTTTTGCATTCAAGTTTGAGATGTGGTTGTGCGAATTTTGGCACTCACATATGAACTTGTGATGTGGCTTGTGCAAATTTCCATTTTCCAACTTGCATTTGGATTTTTGTTACACAGTAGAGAGAGATGTGGCTGCTTTTGGTGGCAGCAGGTTCAGGCTACCTTGCAAGATGCTACCAGCATGTGCTAAGAGATGAGTCATTTCGCCTTGCTGAGATTGGTAAGAACAGGCTCCTGAAAACAAGAGATGGCTTTGAATTCCAGAGCTTCGAAGCAGCAGCAGCTGAGACCCAATTAGCAGTTGTGGAGCCCTCCTCTGAGTCTTCAGCTCACATTCCACCTGCTCAGTTTGACCCAATTTCCAAGCCTTCAGTATCATCTCAAGCAGAGCCTCAGATTCTGGGAAGACATCCAAACCTTGACGTATATCCTCCAAGAGATCATCAAAGCTGGGATGCAATCTCCAGTGCTGCACAAAGTGCTGGGGAACAACAGGACAGTCAATATGCTGGAGGTATGAGTGAGGCTGAAGCAACAAGTGTTGCAGGAGCTTGTTCTTACCCTGATGAGATTCTCTTGCTGCACACAATTAGACCCAAGAGACGGAAACTCTCTCACAGGATGCAGGACTCGAAGGCCCCATGTATGGAGGATTCAGATACTGTTTATGTGGCAGGATCTGCAGAAGGTAAGTACTTCAATAGCACAACAAGACCCAACAATCTGAAGCTCTTTTTATCTTGTTTCTTCCCTGCAAACTGAGCTTAGAACTTGTGACCAACATGAGTGATCATAGTTTTGCAATACAATGTTCGAGCTTAAATGGGGCACTAGACTGCAGATGTGGTGTGCAGAAGGGAGGAAGCACTGTTCAGATGTGGGGTGGGAATTGGAGTTCTGCTGGCATCCAAGTCCACAACCAGTGAGATTCAGAAACTGCAACAGCTGCTGACAGAGGCAGAAGCTCAGCTTGAAGACATTGAACGAGGAACCAAAAGATCCATTCAAAAGCATGTGCCTGAACCAGAACCTATTTTGCAGGTGATGTAGTAGTTGATGGCTCTTTTTTTGTCAAATCACACATTCTCTACGATCGGAGTGTTTTTGGCTCTAGATGTCCTCTTTCTTATTAGCGGGCATGTTTGATTCTGTTTCTTTGTTTGGATCCATCTTCTTCAAACAGGCTGCTGAAGAAGTGGAAGAACCAAATCAAAACCCACATGTTGAATTTTCTGCGGGAATTATTGATGAAGACATGATGGAGGAGGAAACAGAATCTGAGGGAGAATGTGTCCAGATTTTGTTGAGGAAGGGTGCCTCCTCATCCTCCTTGCCTGTTGAACAAATGATGGAACTTGAGGCAGAGCTGGAGGCTGAATTGGAGCAGCTCACAGGACAATTTTCTGATGATGTTGTAGACAAGGTTAGAGTAGAATCTGATGACAATGATGCTTCTGCTTCTGAGGTGCCTTTCATGAACAACAACTATGCAGTTTCTCCAAGAGAGTTAACACGACTACTCTGTAAACTACAGGTAAACCTCATGATGAACTTTGGGTATTTGGGCACTCACATGATTATGCACTCTGTGGTTGTGGAACAGTTCAGCTGTAAAACTAACTTTGGAAGCTACTTGGGCCCGCTTCTGGATCTCTCATAGATGAATTCAATTTTCACCCATCTGATGATGAAGGGGGTTCAAACTCTCTTCACTCATACTGCAGGAAACACTGCAAGAGGAGCAAATTTCCAAGTTAGAAGCAGATTTGGAGTCAGTGGAGACACAATTACAACTCAAAGAAGAAGAGCTGGAGAAATGGAAGAAGCATGCACTTTGCCTCAGTGAACTCTCTCTTACTTCTACTCCAGGCACTCTTTTGGGCCCTCAAGGTATCCTCAGTAACACGGTTTGTAGGTGATCTGTTAGTTCCTGATGTCCCTGATTTCTTTGTATGTAGACCAAAGTTTCTACCTGTAGAAAACTCAGTAAATTGGATAATGTAATGAGATTGACCTCCACCCACTGGCAGAAACCTGATGAAGTCAGTGGGGAGGATGTTATGGGTAGCTGGTCACTACGATACTTGTTGCTGTTGAAGGTCCCTGAACATGCATGTGTGTGTTGCTGATTTTCAAATGACTCCACAGTTTGGGTTTGGAGCTTTTCCCTCACTTTTTTCTCTTGGGTTAGCTTTGCTCTTTTTCCTGTTTGCAGATCCAAAATCTCTATAACATGAACTGCCATGCTGGTTTACTCAGTACTAAACTTCTGCAGAGATTTCTGATACTTTGCTTTTCATGAGCTTTTCCACAACATGATGCCTCATGATGTATCATTTCAGGGACAGAACTATGTGTGCATACTGGTGGGGTCTTTTCTACCCTGTATGAGAAGCCATCGCCCTCAACTGAAACAATTTCCAAAAGTAATGAATCTGGGTGCAGTTATACTGTCCCAGGAGGTCAAGAAAACTTCCAGGTCCCTCTGCAGCAGCCATCAGGTTCTTCAGGTTTCAGTCTTCTTGACAGCTTTCTGAATGCTCAGTATGGAAGGCAGGAGGGATCAACAACTGGCAGCTCTTCAAAAGTATTGGACAATTCTTCATGTTCTTCATTTTGTACTTCTTCATGTTGTAAATGCAAAAGTAAATCTGACACTCCAGGTTAAGCTAGACTCAATGATGGCTGGAGATTCAGAAGAGTCAAACTGTCTTTGAGACTTGTGACCAGCTATTTTGCCAATCAATCCAGCATGTTCTTCTGTCACCTATCATCTCTAGTGTAATTCAAAAATTGAGAATCCCTGTTTTGTTATATCTTAGAAATAGCAGCATTGTCAAAAGGTGAGCTTTGAGGATATAAATGCTATGCAATTTGCAGCGACAGTTTTCTTCCCATCACCTTGCTTTCATGTATGCAGATTTTGGCTCAGAAATTG
This sequence comes from Sphagnum contortum, assembly GCA_963920785.1. NCBI lineage: Eukaryota > Viridiplantae > Streptophyta > Sphagnopsida > Sphagnales > Sphagnaceae > Sphagnum > Sphagnum contortum. Next base: position 6,033,476 of record OY987288.1, read on the forward strand.
TTTCTGGTTGCTGCAGGATGAACACCCTGGGGTGGACAGAAGACTGGACTTTGGAGATGCATTGGATGCTTTGAGGGCCTCAAATGATGATGAAGTATGTGATGAGTTTCTTCAAGCTATGGTGGATGGACCTGGAGCTGAACCTGCTTGGGGTGAGCAGGATACACAAGAGGCCAGTAGGAAATGCAAACCACTATTTCATAAACTGAAAAAAACTGATAATCTGTTTGTTGGAGTTGCGGAATATCTGAAACCCGAAACATCCAACTCAGGTAGCATTTCTCCAAGCATTTCTGAATTCTCTGATGCAGTGTCAATGTTAGAAGATTGGGCTTCTGGGTGTGACTCAGCAACAGGCCCAGATTCTCATCCTGCCAGAGCTGCACTCCAGGATGCTAGAGAAATCCCAGACTGGATTATGACTGCACTATATGGAAGGCCAGGTGAGACGACAATCTCTGTGTCTGAGGTTTCAGTTGGTAAGCCCAGGGAGACTACTGACATGACTACTCCAAGTTCTTCTACCAAGTACACGGATCCAAGCATCATCAAGTCTGTGCCCGGCTGTAATCAGAATCCAACCACCTATTGCTGGAATACAGATGACAGTCTTGATCATGCGGGAGTGAACACACCAATCAATCATCATCCTCACTCAAGGAAACAGCCGATATTAAGTACTTGCTCAAAGGGTGACCTGGAGCTGCTGGAATGCAGGTCAGGAGAATCAAGCCCCAGAGTTGCTGATCAAATCATTTTCTGGGATAACTTGGTCAGAAGAAGAAGACCTCCACTGGGTATATTGAGGGGAGATTGGGAAAGCCAGCTTGAGTGTAGCCAATCTCAAGCATCTGATTTAAATTATGACAAGCAACAAACACAACAAAAACAACAACAACAGGACTATCAAGATTCTTCCAATGTGGAAAGCACCCATTGCTGTAAAGAGAGTCTGGTGGTGACAGAAGATCATGCACACAAGTATTCTTCAGGCAACTTGCCATTCACAACAATTGCTGCTGAAAGAAGAATTCATGGATCAGGTAGAAAGCATGAATCAGATATTTTTCCCTCAGAAGCACATGCAATGCTCATTGCAGCAAGGCCTAGATGCACCACTAGTAGTAAAGAAGAAGAAGAAGAAGAAGAAGAAGAGGAAGAAGAGGAAGAGGAAACACATAGAGTCCAATTCGGTGTACAAAGTGGGAAGAGAGTGGAAGAAGTCCCCAAGAAATTGGTCTCAAAAGATGGCATAGAAGCAGAGGAGGAGGAGTACAAGTTTCTTCAAAGGCAATTGCAACACCTGAGAATGTGAGTTCAACTGTCTTAAAAAGTTATCTGGACCAAAGGTCTACTTAAAAGGTACGCAGTCTCTTTGTAAGTTGAAAGGTCCACTTAAAAGGTAGGTGTAAGTAAAATCTAATGTATAACTTCAATGTACACTCTTTACGTACTTTCATAGTGATGAAGATGCAAAGCTTCACTTCATTCAACCATTTCAACAGCTTGTTGCTGTTTGCTCCCATGGCTAAATGAAGCATTGAACAAATGACTCCCATTAGCAGATTAATAGACTTCATACTTTTTATATTACAATTCAAATGTATCTAGAGAACAAAATTTGGACGTAATCCTTTTTCTATAAGTAATATTTTTTCATCATTTTCTAGAATTCCATTTGAAGTGATAGGAGTGTATTTAAATCCTATGAATCAGTAGTTCATTTTCATGAATAATCTATCAGTTTCAAATTTACTTGGTTCAGTAGTTTCAATTTTTTATTGTTTAAAGTTTTTATGTTTGTTCATGTTAACAGCCTCACTCAACAAGTTTGGTTTGGGTAAGGTCATCAACTGTCCAAGCGCAACCTCCCTTGGACCTTTTCCCTGGAAAGTTCATGTCCAAATTCCATTGGCTTGATGACAATGATGATGTTCTAGAATCCCCATGCTCATGGGTACTGGGATCAACCTTGTAAGAACTACCTGTACCTGCAGCCACATTCTCTTTTTGCTTACAAGTGAACACGTTGAATTTCTTCTTTTGCATTGTCTCATAAGGTGATAGGAAAATGATGGGCAGAACTAGTGCGAATTGGCATAAAGGTAAAGACTAGGATCCTCTCACCTTTTGGTATTGGATGCACCATGTCAATGGAGGCTTCGACTTCTGACTGCTGTTGTGAAACTCCCATGCAACGTTCACTCCGTTCACCTGAAAAGTTTTATTTATGTTGATCACATGGCTTTTAGCAGACAGTCAACATCCAGGCTCATAAGTTTGTCTATTGATTTTGTCCAAGAGCATCTTTTACATTTGGACATTTCATGCCATAAGGTGCAGAATTGTTGAACACTGTACCTTTGGGTGCCTTTTCCAGTGGCCGGAGGAATGCAGCAGCCCATCCATGCAGTGTGAACTGGCTCCTACTCACACCTACATCAGCTTGTTGGAACACACCCCTCTCTTCTTGCATGCTCATTGGAAAGTTTTGGGTGCCACCTTTTCCTGCCAGTGATAACTGCTCTCCTTCATCATGTCTTTCTCGTTCTCCTCTTGTTGCAGCTTTCTCTGGTTCAGCACTCAGGTGCCTGTACAGCACTGAAGATCTTGAGTTTGATTGTGATTCTACCCTCTTCTTTGGACTAATCCCTGAACTGGTCACAATTGCTGGGCAATTAAGTTTTTCAGTGTTGGAGACAATGCTGAGAGGAATTGGCTTCTTTCTTAATGAATAATGAAGCTCTGGCGGAGTTGTGGGAGCAAAAGTTGATGCTTCTTTCTTGTCTATTTTCGGAATCGCTGAAGAATCTCCTGGGTGACCTAGGGTAACTGGGTTTCCTGTGCAACCAGTGACTTCAATGGAAGAAGCAGCTTTCACATTATAAATCACCTGCTCTTTGGCAGGAGACACCTTAACCTGTGGCACCTGATAACTCAAACTCCCTTTTCCTGACACCAGGTGATTTGCCATCCTAGAAGGAGGATTGCCAGCAGAGTCTTCATCTGTGACAAGAGCAGTTTCTGTAATTCGCCTGATATTGCCAAGACCACCCAGCACCCTGGGAGCTGATTGTCTTAGCAGTGAGTCATGATCCAGAAGTCTGCTGACTGACTTCACTCTGCCACAGTCAGACCCCAGCAATGAGCCTCCAGTCAACAACATATGCTCAATCTCTTCAAAGGAACCTAGATAAGAGGATTCATCCAGGTTGGAGTGGCTGACACCATGACAGGCAGCATTTGTAGTTGAATTTTCAGATTCTCCTGTGTCTTTCCTCCAACAATTGACCTTCTCTTCTCCTTCAGTTATGTCACAACACACACCCAATCTCTGAATTTAGTTAAAAGTCTGATGCCCACCCCAGACATTTGACCATTTTCACTTGAATGCTCCCTACAGTTAAATTCATCGCTCAATGGACTGGTCAAATCACAAAATGCAAAATTGTTGCCAGTTGCTGACCCACCTGTCTCTCTCTGTGGTAAAGATTTCACTGCTTGTAAAGGCATTTCAGATTCACAAAGTGGTTGTGAATTGAACTTCGCTGCACCTATTGTGGCTGTGGAAGGCTGACAATTGTCACTCCAAAGACTTGGGATTCTTGCAATCTCCTGACCCAAGCAAATGATGAAGAGAAAATATTGATCAGGGAAGAGTAGGAGCAAATGGAAGCAACAAATGTCTGAGGTGTGCTTAAGCCCAAGAGAGCCTTGATCAACTCCAGAATTAGACAGAAACTCAACAGATCATATGAAAAAAAAGTTACTTATCTTGATGGTTTTGAAAGCAGAGAGGACTATAATGTACTTCTACAGCAACAGAAATTACCATGTCATCTTTGTTGTCATTTGGCAACTCCTTAAAGCTGGATTCTGAGAAATGGTCATCTGCCTCTGTTTCATTCCTCCAAGATCCAAAGTTGTGGCAATCAAAACTTACACTTAGAAAATGTGGGAGGTAGTTTCAGCTTGCATGAGTACTCTCCACTCATTCAATATGTTCAGAGTACTGGATAAGTGCTTGATCGTCCACATTTTCTATTAGAGACCACATAGTTTCTTTGGCCATCAGGGTGATTTGCTCAGATTGATTTTATGTTTCTGCAAGACAGAAGATATTTTCAGATGATTACCTTCAGTAATGTCAAGCCTTGCCTGCACCCCTCTAGGCGTAGATGAACTGTCTTTTTGGTGGTGGAAGGGGACTGGATCCTCTCTAAGATCATGAAAAGCCAACACCCTTTGAATCTCCATCTACAAAACCCAACCCAATCACATAATCTTAGTGTATTGGCTGCACCAGCTCCTTTACCATTTGTCACAATCAAGAGAGAGGAAGAAATATTTCTGCCAAAAAGAGGACACTCTTTGATCTGGATGAGTTCAGCTTTTCCTCTTGCAGCTGGATGTGTGCAAGGACTGCATCATCTCCATGCAGATCTGAAACACTGGCTGGTTTCTACAGGAATCAAAGCTGACTGGTGGTGCAATAATTGAGAGTACCTGAAGGGCAATGAGCTGACGAGTGATGGAGCCCTTGAAATCCTTGAACTCTCTGTGAAGGTCATCTTGGCACTTCAGCATGTACTGTTGAAACTCCTGGCCCCAAATCTATCCCTGCAACATGAGAATGGTGTCTCTGAATTTCCACCAACATCAGATCTCTGGTTTCTTGGAGCCATGACCCACCTGCCTACCATATGCACCCAGGACCTTGAAAAATGACACCTGAGGAACATGAAAAAGTTTACCTTTTGTGTACGGAGAAGCTGGGCACCTGGTGATTCACAGGAAGGTTCCTCAGAATTTTCACACAAGAGTTTTTTTGGAACAGTCCTCTGCAGAGCCACTTTGTAACACAGTGTTGGAATTGAGACTGGCCCAACTTACAAGTTCAGCTACATTCATATGCACAGAACATCATGTTGAGGACCTGTCTCTATTTGATCCCAGTACTTGACAAAAAGCGAGCAGAAAACTATAAACAGGATTGACACAACAGCTCATCAAGCTCCAAATATAGGCATTGACATGATTCTTGGTGCACCTTGCCTACTCATACTCCAACTTCAAAACACTGACAGGTCAAATGACCCTCATAGAATCCTTTGTGTTTATCCCCTTGCCTGAATTGAACCTGAATGGCAATTAGCAAGCTCATCTGATCTAGGACTTGTGCTGAGCTTTTTGCCATTTCTTGGGGCCTCTGTCAACACCAGCTCATAGCTACGAGCATCTCCAGGTCCATCTACATACTCATATTCTTTTGTCCCTTGTTCCTTTTTCTTTTGCCCATAGCTCATCGATGCCTGTCAAAGAACACCCCAAGCGCTTCACCTAGTATCATGAAAACATGTGGCATGACATAGCATGGACTGCTCAATGGATCACGTTCAGCTGGCAATAGGTAACAAACTGATAAGATGGGATTCTGCATCATGAAGAAACTGATTACCTCAGATCCTTTCTGCCACCTTGGACGCAAATGGATTTCTTTTTCTGAAAGTCTAGCAGGAGTGCAAGAAAAGGATGGTTCATGTGAGACAGTGTAACCATTGGTGTTCACACTATAGCTATTGCTTCCCATCTTTCCAATCCTGTTACTCACAAAGATATTGTTGCTTGGAACTCGATTAGCTACAGGGTAAGCCCCTACAGCATGATATTTAGTGTGGTTCCATTTGTCTAGCTGTGAAATCTCATCCCCCAGTTTTGTCTTGATCTCAATTGCCTCACTAGCAGATGGTTCTCGGGCTTTGGGAGTTCCCAGTTCACTTGTATGGAGGGGATCATTCCTTGTTTCTATTTCCTTCCCTTGCTTGGCTATGCAAGACAAAGCTAGCCTCTGTTTCTTTGAAGCTTCAAAATGGCAAATTTCATCCTCAAAATCCACTGTTGAGGAGCTGATCCCCAGTTGTGCTGGTGCTACTAACAGTTCAGCAACTTCCTCCGTTCTGTCTGTACCTGTAGTATAACAGCCCAGATCCTGCATCATTAGATAAAATGGGTAGTTGTGTGCTGCTGGCATCATTTGTTAAGTAGTGTGTCGCATCCATGCCTCCATTTTGCAATTCCCAGCTTCAGTTTACATACCTTCAAAGGGAGATGCAATTGTACACAGGCTTGTTGTTTTGCAAAATTGGACTGGACTGGACCTTGTACTTGCTAATTGTACTCTCTGGTGAGCTGCTGCTGTTGCTCCATGATGCAGGATTCGACACACAGGTGGTTTGATGTTCTCCTTGCTCATGCCATTCTGCGGGCCTCTGCCATGGAAAAGTCCCTTGTAATCATTCCCTCCTTGCCCAGCTAACTGGGCCAGTGAAGACTCACAATCCAAGTGATGAGCCTTAGAAGGGCTCCCATTGTGCCCGTTTTTGTCAAGTTGCAAATTCCATTCTGATGCGCAACCTCTAGATTGGTTCTTGGAGGTGTATGCCTTGTGCCGCTCTTCCTGTCAAGTGAAACAACCCTGAGTAGTTCTTCCAATGAGCCATAACGACAGCAAATCTTTGATCTAACACGTGCATTGCACTTTCACGGATGTTGTAAGATGCCTTAAAACATTGAGCACAATGTGTGCAGATCAGCAGTAGAAAGAAGTAGGCTTGACTTGGAGGATGCGAGAAGCATCTCCAGCAGAAAAACCGATAGCTTTAAAGAGGAGGAGTCAAACTCACCACCTGCTTGGGCGTCAGTTTGTACACAGAGAAATCGTGATTTGTGCCCTGCAACCCGCCAGCATTAGCAATATTGATAATGGATCCGTAACGAGTTGCACTGGAGAATTAATCTTCCAAGAGCTGCTGGAGATGATAATGAATGCAGCTTCTTCTTCATAGGCATTACTACAATCGGTTCTCGGATAAGAACAAACGCATCGGACACAAAAATCTGATAATGGACCCCATAACAAGTTGCTGGAAGATTGTTCTTCGAAGAAGAGTTGCTGGAGGTTAGAATTGCTCAATTGTCTTCGAAGAGTTGCTGGAGATTCAAATCTGCTGCAACGTTTCTTCGAGAAGAGCAATCGTAATACAAATCTCCAGCAACTCTACGAAGAGCGAAGAGCAATCCCCGGCAACGACACAATTGGCATGCAAACGCGTATCTATAAATAATGTGCTGGAAGGTTGCAGATGCGGGGGAAAAAACACAAAAGCAAAACAAGATCAGAAATCAAAAGAGCAGCAGTACTGACATCCCAGTCGGGCCGCCGCTGCTGAGGAGGAGGAGGAGCACGGCGAAGAAGGCGCTCCTTAATAACGCGTCTATTCCTCCTGCTGTTGCTGCTATTGCTGCTGACACTGGACCTGGCACGAACCCTGAGAGGAAAGAGCGTGCTCCAGTTGCCACCGATCATCGACCGGTGGGAGAGAAAAACCATACCTCCAATGCACGCACACGAAGAAGAAGAAGAAGAAGAAGAAGAAGAAGCAGAATTATTCTTCCAATTCCCGGCGTGTCCCCCGCCATCGCTGAATGCGGAAGATCGAAGAAGGGAGCTCTTGAAGACGGAAGAGGAAAGCAAGCGCAGAAATCGCAAGACTCGCGAGGAGAGACGGAAAGGGAAGGGCCAAGAAAACTCAAGCAAGACTGCTACCTACCATTCTTCCTTCATTTGTTACATACCTTCCTACCTACAAGACCTACCTGCCTATCTTCCTACCTAGTTCAATTCTTGGAATTCTTCAGGCCAGTGTTGGGCGGGAATAGGGTGACAGAAAATTTCTTTTTTATTTTTCTTTTCTATTTTTTATTTTTTATTTTTAAAATCCAGGCTGAATGATTTGGCACTAACTAATTACTTTTTTGGAATTGCCGGAGATTTTGAAATATATGCATGTGCCTGCCATAATATGGCAAAAATATGAATGAACCTCTCAAGCACAATAGTTTGTTTCATCATTTAGTATAATGTTCAATTAATATTATTTTGAGAAATGCTGAATTTTTTTATTTTTCTTTTTTGAAAGTAATAAAAAAAATAAGTGAAGGAAAAAAATTATTGATTCTTCAAGAAAATTTTATTTATCAAAATTGATTAATTATTTCAATTTTTCGGATTTGTGATGATGCATCACAATTCCAATTTTTCAAAGGCTTTTGTGATTTTAGCACCTTTAAAACATTTTTGAATTCGAGTCTATCCTTGCCTTGAGGGTGGATGCATGGTACGATGTAAATAGTTTTAAGGAAAATTGGGGATTACATATAGTATAAAAATAATAACACATAAGATTTTAATCACTTTAAAATTTTCTAAAGATCACATGTAGTTAATTTGAGCTTCAAACATAAAATAAGTTATTAAAACCCATGAATATGCAATTGATAGATAATTGTATCATTGTGTAAAAATACACCGATAATTTAAAAACATTGATTTAGAACATTTATTTAACACCAAATTTTTTTTTTATTAATTTGAAAATTCATTTTAAAAATACAAAATGGTAAAAATAACACTCAACCCATCTACATCTTCAATCGAAGAAAATTTACAACTTTCAAAAAAAATCACAATCTTTATCATTATTATAACATAGTGTATTAAAATAAATGTTTCAAAACATATGATATGAACGTCACAACTTTTAAAAATTTGATAATTGTAGTGAAAAAGATTTTTTTTCATGGTTGTTTTTTTTACCTTTGCAAAATTTCACTGATAAACTACCATTTAAATCTAGTCATTCGTAGTTTTTCTTTTAACAATTACAACATTGTGACAAGGCTATTACAATGTGAAAATGTATTCTAATTAATAATTCATTTGCTCATATTTGCTCCAATTTCATGATATATTGGGATGTAAATCACCATTAATTGAAATTTTAGTTACAAAATGTTTTCCAAACATTCACTTGGCATGATATATCAAAGTTCAACATATATTGAAAACTATCAAACTATGATAGTTTTTTGTTTACACTATAATATGCATTCACTCTTGACAAACTCCATTCATTAATAGAAATTGGCCAAAATATAACTAATCTATTTGTAACTACATGCAACTATTAGTCATTTGCAACTGTGTTTGGACAATTTTACAACTATTTTTTGTGTTGGTCATATTTGTGACTATGTTTCAACTAGTTTGCAATTATTTTGGTTTTCATCCTTACGTGTGAACAACATTTAGTTTGATTTTCATAAAGGAAAAACAATTTATGTCCCATCAGTTGCAAATGTGACCAATTTAGTTGCAACCTTATGAATGTACAAATTGTATTTTATGTATTCTAAAAGGTATAATTGGGTATATTAGGATTTACAAATGCATAATTTCAATAGCTATGAAGGATCATATTACATGTGTATTCAATGGTTATTATTAACATTAAATGGCCTTGATATTATGGTTAAACCACATATATATTTGAGTATATTAAAATCCTATAGAAGATATTTACTAAATATATTACAACCACATTATAAGTTTATCCAAGCTAGCTATCTTATCATATTTCCTAAAATCATTATTAATGACATTTATAATTATTTTATCAATATTATATAATATTTTATCTATTAATTGAAATATAATAATAAAATTGATCTTCAATATTATCTTTGATTAAAATTTCAAGAATAATATTTTTTCATTACATGATGACGACGATGACGATGACGATGATATTAGTATGATATAAAAACATATATATAATTACTGAAATTAAAACCATTATGCCTAGGACTGAAATTATTATTATTATTATTATAAATAATTAGTTATTCAATATTGCTATATATAGTAATTACTGAATCAATTAATATATATATTTCAATTATTAGTTAGTCTATGATTAAAAAAAAATTCTAACTTTTATTTTTTTTATTTCTAATAATTACTGTGATAGTTAGTAAAGAAATCTAGTAAATAATTATATAAATGCAGAAATAAGTTTCAAAGGAAGTATATCTTTATTTTAAATGCATATTTTTAAATTAAAATATTTAAGTAAATAAATGTATAATAATAATTCATTAAAAACTATAAAAATGAAATAATAATAATAAGATAATAATAAAATAGTTAGCCTTGCCTACCAACCAGCTACAATATAATTCAATTAATTTTATTTATTTATTTATATTTTTACTTTTACCTTAAAATGAATAATAATTGGAATAATTATAATACAATAGTTAACTTAAACTAGCTACTAGTTATATTATTAAAATTTTAATATTTATAATTAATATTTAATAATCAATGATTAATAATTTTTATTTAATTCGTAAATTTATTATTATGTGATAATAATTAATAATATAATTAATCAGTTGGCTAGTTTATTAGTTAATTAGATAGTTTCTAATTTTTTAGTTAATTTATTAACAAGTTTATTATTAATTAATTAATTAATTAATTAATAATCTTATTATTTAATTAATTAAGGTACTATTTAACTAGTTAGCTAGTCATTTACCCACCTAATTATATAATTTACAAAACTTAAAGAATAAAATATGGGACAAATTTTTTTGTTTCAAATAATTTGCAACTAAAAATGTTTAATCACAAAAAATTTAAATTCTTAAAACTAAAAATTTTATGCCGTATGTTTTGGATTGCATTCTCATCTTGAAAAGTATATAAACAAGGTGTTTTGTCTTACATTTTCATATTAAAAACCGTGGGCATATGGATGAGCCAATAAAAAAGTTACAAAATAAAATAAAAATATTCATGTATTTACACTTAACTTAGCTACCTCCCTAACCTACCTCCCTAACCTACCTCCCTACCCACCGAAGTAGGTATTTAGCATAGGTAGGTAAATAGGTCCTACCTAGATAGGTGTCCAACCTAAGTAGATGGGTATGTAGATTCTACCTACTTCATTATTTACTTGCATAGGTAGGTAAACCTAGGTAGGTAGGTAGATCTACCTACCTACCTACCTACCTATTTAGTTTGACTTACATATTTAAATATTGATTTAAATTATTTTGGACAAATTCAATTGATATGCCACATTGCACATTTCTATTACACCATGTATCCCAATCTAAAACCACTCTAACATAAAAATTAAACGTTTTAAATTATTTTAAAATTATAATAAAAATATTTGAAATTATTAAAAGTTGGGACACATGGCAGCATATCATTAACTCCCATTCTTCACCAAAACAACTTCATCCTAGTTGCAAGCGACAATACATATATGGCCATTCAAAAGATGAAGGTGTATTTTGTTGATTTTTTCTTTCATCCAAAATTTCTTATCATTTGTGACTAATGTCACATACAACTTGTTCAACATGACTATTAAGATTTTAATTACAAATGTCACCTACAATTAAAAATTAATTGCAAGGACCAATTGCAAAATGACCATGTTGTATTATTGATTTCATCTTTTCGAAAGGTTTATTTGAGCCAATTCCCTTTAGTTTTAACTTAATTCAAATTTGTTTTGACCAAAACCACCTTTGTTTATAATTTAATTCAAGTTTGTTAAAACTTTATTCACCTCTATTTAAACCCATTAAGGTCTATTTGAACTTAATCAAGATTGTTGGGACCTTATTCACCTTTATTTCAAGTCATTAATGTTTGTTGGTTTTGCCTTCAGGGGGAGGGACTATGGAATGGTGGCTATTTCATTTGGTTAATCTAACACGTTGTTCAAGTTTTAGTTCATCAATTCAAAACATAAATTATTCGATTTTGAAATAATTTTAAACAATTTTCAAATTTGAAGATAAAACATGAATGAAACATTTTCATAAGAGGAGGGGTAAGATGGGATTTTGGTGTTTTTCCCAATGTTGGACAATTTTTTAATTAAGGATAGATATACACTAAAAAATCAGAATTGGTGGTTGTGAAAAAACTCAAAGAGTTGCCCAAATTTGATTTTTCCTCCTTTAATTTCTTAATGACCCATATATTCACAACTTAGATTGTTTACTTTAAGCTTGTTATTTTATTTTAATAACTAATACCATTGGGTGTTTATTCATCCCATCCACCTCAAAACGCCATTTGTTTTTCAAAGGAAAAAAAAAAAAAAAACCTTTATTAGTTATATGAAAATTGCATGAAACAAAATTTTAATACCCAAATTTAACTTATGATATTACCATGGGCAGGAACAATGTCAGTGATATTAATTGGTTTTTGTTTGTTTTCTAGTCCTGAGCTAATAAATTCAATTGGTTTTGTGAAGACATTAGTTAAATGATGTAAAGAAAATGTGAAAACAAGTTCAAGTTCACTAAAAAAGTATTTGAAAACACTTACAATTCACAAGAACAAAGTCAAGGATCCTTGACCTCCATCAAAACAAAGTTGAAAACCCCCAAATTTTAAAACAATTCCCTCAACATTATTCCCCCCCATACTAAACCTTCAAAATGACTAGAAGAAAATTGAAAATTCCAAAACTTCAAAGTACCAAAACAAAAACTTTCAAAGTTCACAAGAAGAAAGGCAAATACCCATTTTCCCCCCTTGTGAAACTTCTCACAAAATTGAAGTCCCCCAAAATGATAAAAAGAAAAATTGAAAATTTCAAAACTTCAAAATACCAAAACAAAAAACCTTCAAAGTTCACAAGAAGAAATGCAAATACCCACTCTCCCCCCTTGTGAAACTTCACAAAAAAATTAAAGACCCCCAAAATGATAAGAAGGAAATTGAAAACTTTGGAACTTCAAAATACCAAAACAAAAAACCTTCAAAGTTCACAAGAAGAAAAATGACTACCTTCTTCTCCCCTTGTGAAACTTCACACACAAAAAAATTGAAGATTTCTGAACTTCAAAATACTAAAACAAAAACCCTCAAAGTTCACAAAAACAAAGCCCCCCCCCCCCCCCCCCCCCCTCACACCAAAAAATAAATTAAAGACCCCCAAAATGACAAGAAGAAAATTGAAAACCCTTGAACTTTAAAAAAATAACAAAACAAAACATCCCCCAAAGTTCACAAAATGAAATCCAAAGACCTCACCTCCCATTAGGAAAAAAAAATGAAAACCCCCAAAATGACAATTTTTTTTTTGAAAACTCACAAACTTCAAAAGAACAAAATTGAAAACTAAGGATGTTAAACCCACCCATTGAATTCCCGAATGGTTTGGGTTCTTGTTGAAAATTAATACAAACTTGAACACTTCAAATCTACTAATGTTTAGTGACAAATAGTCATTTAAAATAGGTGGAAAACAATTAGGCAAATAGCTTACCATTTTTTCCTAAGGAAAACAAGTAAATAACAATAGAACAACTTTACAACATCTCCAAAGCTGGTAATAAAAACAACAAGTGTCAAAAAACAATTTCAACACACTTTTCAAAACAAAAACTTGAACAGAAACAAAACTCACTTCATGCGAAGAACTTCAAAGTGCAAAAAATACATTACAATCATAGCAAAACAAAGATAAAAAAAGGACCCTTTGAGCTTCCCCAAAAAAAGACTTCAAGTCCATTAGAAAATCGTGGGAATCTTAAAAAATAAAAAATAAAAATCCTTAGAAATCTTCCTAAACTCTAAGTTATCCAACTTTAGCCTACATCTAGAATCTAGAATTGAAATCAGAGGCGACAACTAATTTTTCAATTCTATTAATAAACAAATTTTCAAAATTGGTAATAACCTAAAATCAATAGTAAAATTGATTCTAACCTAAAATTAGTAGTAACATAAAGTCATTAGAAACGTAAAATTGATAGGAATGTAAAATCAATTAATATTTCAAAAATTGGTAAAGTTCTACTTTTGGTACAAATTTACAACTCTTCAAAATTGGCCTAGAAAACTTTCTAGCCTTATCATCATCCTCCCTTCTATTTTGAATCAAATTTTCAAGATCAAGTAGTACTATCCATATCTACCAAAAAACTATCTACTTTACCATAGGAGCAACTCCAATGTCATCCCTTGGTTGAAGGTTTTCAGTACCTTCATCAGTTTCCACGATGGTAGACAAGGTGGAGGGATGCACAGTTTTGATGGTAGCTTCGGTGGTGTCAAGAGAAACTTGAATGCTTTCAATTGCCATTTCAAGGATAATGAAATCCACTTCCACTGTGGTTCTGGTTCCTTCTTCTACTCTTCCCATACTAACTCTCCCAGATATGGTTCTGGACGGTGTCTTGGCTAGAAAGGGGGTAGTAAAAGGAAGTAGATCAAAATTTGGGAAGGCTTGGGCATAGGTAGGTAACCAAAGTTTCAACAGTTCTTCATCTTTTCGGTAACTAGAAAAGGCCTTGTTCATAATTTTGATAATTTCTGCTTTGTAGAACTCCCACTATTCAGCCCAATTTTTCTTAACCTTTTGTTGATAAATGAAGAGCTCTACCTTCATGAACTCGTTTTTGGTTCTGATCCCCTCCAATTCAACTATCTAGTGGAAGGAATAATTTGCCTCCTTGACCTTCTCAATGAACAAATGGATTTGTTATTGTAGGTCCTCTAGTTGTTTTTTAGTGATAAGAACATAACATGACAACTCCTAGATACTAAACTATAGACGTTCAATAGTTTTAGTACATTCCCTCAAGTTGTCTATTTGGGAGCGAAATCTAGTGTTTAAGTCCATATTTTCCTTCTTAAGTTGTTTGGCTTGTTCCATTGCAATTTGAACTCACGTGCATCCATTACAACAAAGAACTTTAACAATTTCTAATTGGTCTCCACTTTTCAATACTCCATTTCCAACTTTGTTCTTTCGGCTTGTAAACAATCTAGATAAGCCTGAATGATTGTCAACCAGTCTTAAAAGGTAAAAAGTTAAGTTTGATACTCCTCATTTTCAGCCAAAGACTTGTCCAACCGACTTTGCGTACTTGTAAAGTTGGTCTTGGCTGACTTTAATGCCTAGATTGTCAAAGCATCTTGTTGAGCTTGCATTTTGAGCTTGGTGTAATTAATTATTCAAATGTATCACTATAGTCTTCACATTCAAAACATCTTTGAGTGGCGCCTCCTTTTCAATACTAATTGTTTCAAAAGTGTGTCATAGTGTCCCTATTATTTGCACATACATACCAAAAACACGCAAGTGGTCCTCTAGACCTTGCAAATAGGATTATAAGGGAAGAAATGCCTTTTCTGGTTGAGGTCTAATTCCAACTGAACTAAGGGTATGAAAAAGATGCACTAAAAATGAGGCTTTTGTATCTCGAAGAAGGGACCTTGCCTTGGCCCCACTAGAATTGAAATCTAGTGGAGTGTCCATTTCTAGTATACCATCAACCGAAATAGCCTCACCCTACAACCTATTGTGCAACCTTTGGGACAAAGACTAGGTGTGAAAGGGTATGGTACCGAAAAATGTGAAGGCAAGCCTCACAAGTGATGTTTTTGACCGAACGTCTTGTTTTGCCTTTTTCACATTTGGCTCACGAGACTAAGATTGCTTGCTAGGTGTCCACTTCCCGGGTGATGGGGTTGTGGTCCTTGGCGTAAAAGTCCCACATATAGATTACCCATTCTTAGCAATATGTCTTTTTCTAGTACAAAATCAAAAAACCAACTTCTTGTTGCATTTGAGGAGGGTTGTCGAGGTCAAACCGTTCACCTTGAGGGGATGGTGTTGGCCCTTTGCACTTTTTGTGAAGATCTAACTCTATTGAAAAACTATTTTCCTATTTATCCTTATCTTCCAATTTTGGTAGTTGAAAAGTCAGGTCAACCAAAAACTAATGGCATTATACTTTTGTTAAACCCTCATTGCAAGCTTGATATCTGTGTGTAAAAGACAACTTTAGATCCAACACCCATCTTGCAACATTGTCAGGTGATTGACTTAATGGAAGAGACATTGTGTGTTTGATCAATGTGCAAAACATAATGCAACATCCAACACCTATCTTGTAGCATTGTCATGTGATCTTTGTGGCAGACCCACAATGTGTTTAATCAGTGTGTAGAAGACAACATGAGATCCAACAATTGCATTCAACACTATCACATAGTCCTTCTCAAAGTTTTAAAACTTGTTTCATCTATTTTTAGAAACAACACAAGAAAGCATATCAATTCCTTTGCACCATTGTTGTGTGGTCTTCATCATAGTGCAAGATCACAAATTTGGCAAGTTTTGTACAACCAATGACAACCTATCATTGTCATATACTTGCTATATGTTCGTGTAGCTAGATTTAACTATCTAGTTTGGCTAACAAAACAAGGGATTTAACCAATATAAAGGAGGTATGGTCCACATCATGAAAAGGTTGTTGGTAAATAAGACATGTTAGAATTATGTGTCATTCAATTTAAAAATTTGAGGAGGTTGATATAGATTAGTTGATCCAATGCATTATGTAGGGTTTTAGTGTCACAATATTTATTTTTTAAATTGTTGTTTTACATGTTGGCTTGTTTTGTTTATGACTATGGGTTATTAGTTATAATTGCCTATGCATGAACCAAGTTGCATGTTGATATCCATGGATGTGGCAACTTGGACCATGTTGATCATTGCAAATCTGTCTTAAGATTACTTGTTCCTCCTAATTGGACAACTAGTGTCAATTGGTGTATGGATTGCATGCTCTGATGCCTACTGAATATTTGCTACCTACAACCAATTTTGCAACATCTCAAGATTTTCCCATGACACAGGCACTTAGTATTCAAATGTTAGAATTAAAGAAGTTGGAGGAATTTCGAACACTTGCAGCTAAAACCACATGCAAATGACAATGGAATCGAGCACTATGGATGCAAAATCATTACCAAACCAAGTCCTTCTCCCTTGGTGACCATGTGTTTTGGTTTCCTAACACATGCAAGGAACACATAAGCAAGTTTATTGAACGTTGGTTTGGACCATACAAAATTCAATATTGTTTATTTAACAATAAAACACTTTTGGTGATAATAAAAAAATTTGATCCCAACCCCACCTTAGTCAACATCAACAAACTAAAGCTCTATTGATTCCAAAACACAACTACTTCTAAAGGGCTGGAATCAATAGTCGAAAAGGGGAGGGATATAACCAATATCAAAATAGGGTTTAAAATTGCAACCTTAGAAAATGCACATATTACAAGCACAAAAATATCATTTTCAGTGGATAAAACTGAAATAAAAAAATCATGATTTGATACTAAAAACATGGATTCAATAGTTGCAACCTGAATTTTTAACACACCAACTCAAACAAAAAACGTGGAAGACCTAATTGGATCCAAAATATGTACCATAAGGTCTAGAACCAAAAATCTTTTGCCAACCAAAAATTCATGTTCCAAAATCGGAATTTGAGAACAAACAACCAAAATTCCTAACTTAAGGTTATTACTTGAGTCAATTAAAATTGTTATGTTAGTGAATACTAGGTTTGGTAACAATGTGTTTTCGAAATCCATTGAAAAGGTATAACATGTAGCCATAATCATTATTCAAGAATTGATACTACATTTCGCAAACAACATGGTTGTTTTTTGAAATAATTCGGTTGGCCCATTGAATATAAATGTGGGACCCTTTTTCCCATTTCACCCTTTGCATTTTCTTTTCTCTCATTACTTTCAAGTTGCTCCTAATGTGTAGAAAATCAATAGATCGACCAAAGATTTGGTTTTTGGCAAAATGAAAGGAGGATTGAACAAGGAAGAGGTAGAAATATTTTCACAGATAGGGAGAGATAAGAAAAAAACTATTGTAGACCATAAAGAGGAAGAAAAGGGAATTGAAATGGAAACAAAATTGGAAAACGAAAAAGGCGAAAGATAGTGAAATTTTCCGATGATGTTCAACTAGATGGACAAATTCTAGTGTTGGGTAGCTAGCTAGGATGTAGCATGGGCACATACGATAAGACTTTTCGATTTGACAACACTAAGCTGACACCCATTAAACATCTAGTCAAGGAGTTATTACAATCCATAGTTCGATTGAATGTACATGCAATAGAATCTATGGTGTAGGGGGTTCTGATACTTATTACCGAAAATGATGTCGTGAAGATGTTGTGTTTGTCGCAAATTGGAATCATGAAGCTGCCCACAATGCGCTCTGCAAAAGTAACAAATCTTTACCTTCAGATGCCTCCCATTCAATGTAGAAGGAAAGGTGGAAAGTTTCCTAACTCAAAGGTAAATATGTAGTTAGACTTTCAACATTGATTCTAACGATCCAACTCAAGGGGACTCATGAGATGTATGTTAGCAAGAAGCTCATGTTTCTGGTGGTCATCATCAAATTCCAAAAACTGGTAAATTGGGTTCAAGTTATATTCAATAACTTGCATTCTTCAAGTTATATTCAATAACTTGCATTCTCAGCTGTAAGATCTATCCATAATAATCAAACCAAGAAAAAATCGACTTTGGGAAGGAGATAAAATTTGATGCATTGATCTATCTGTTGGATTTGGTATTATGATCTACACTGACATCAAACATGCGATTTATTCATCTTGACCCTTCATAATTAAGGCCTTATTCCTTGAACATCAAGGTGCAATACACTATAATTCCCTTTCAACTAGTTGACCCAACAACCCCTTGACATGGCCCATTCATCTTTTCACAAACATTATGTTGGGGCAACAACTACAACACAAATTTGATGCACACACACTATTGGTACTTGGTGGGAAGTTGAAAATACATGCTTATGTGAAATTAGAAAAATCGATTACAAATTCCAAATTCTAAAATGACAAAAAATATTTTGGAAGGAAGAAGGAAATTCAAAACAAAAACTTGCATCCAACATGAGGTGATGCCATGTGCACAGAATAAATATGCCAAATTCCAATTTTATTTTGGGAAATGTCGTGTTGTTCAATTTATCCTAGCTCTTATGCCTTAAGTTATAGTCTTATAAGTTTTAACCCAAAAATGAAAACGGTTTTGGATTGGGGTCACCAAATTTAGGTAGGATTCCAAAACAAAATCTATTGTTCACCAAGGATAGTCACCATTTAGTGCTAGTTAATGTCGATGATATAAA
Organism: Sphagnum contortum; assembly: GCA_963920785.1. Classification (NCBI taxonomy): domain Eukaryota; kingdom Viridiplantae; phylum Streptophyta; class Sphagnopsida; order Sphagnales; family Sphagnaceae; genus Sphagnum; species Sphagnum contortum. Next base: position 6,052,419 of record OY987288.1, read on the forward strand.
GTTTAAACTTATTACATCACCGATAGAAATGAAACTTGAAATCTCTCAACCTTTGGCTAGTAGAGTTATTGAATGTACGTTGCATTTGAACCTTTGATGAAAATTGTTCAATTGGCTTTTGAGGTTGTAGTTGTTGCCCCATTGGGTTGCTTGAAAATTGTGGGCTGCTTGAAACTTGAAATAGGTCCACTTTTGGAGGCGAGATTTTATTTATTGAACCTTGAGAAAATATGAAATGATGTTCGATATAAATGTCGCCAATATCCATTATAGATTAAAAAAAAGTGGAATTTAAAAATAAAATACAACTACACCAAACTACCAAATTTTATTGAAAATTTTGAAAGCATGCATATTAAACAAAAATAATAATTATAGGCTTTAAGAAATTTGTAAGAATTTTGTACAAAATGGTGTTGAACAAGAAAATGCGCATACCTTTTTAAACACCAACAATATTCTTCAAAAGTAAAACTGAAATTGTAAAATTGTGATTATTTTAGCTCTTGAATAATATCTTAATTTATTATATAACCAATTTGAGGAGAGGAAGGACCAAAAGAAAAAGGGAGACATTTGGTACACTCCATATATTATAATGTTAATTAAATTAACATATCTCATATCATACATGATATATAAAAATCTTGGAATTTCTCAATTCCTTTCCAAGAAACAAAAGATCAAAAGGAACAAAAGGGTAGGTCCATTAGTTCCTTTGTTTCCAAAATGGTAATACATTTGTTATGGACACTTTTTACCAAAATTTGGTCATTATCCATAGTGAGACACATTAGTTTTATGATTGTCCAAAAAGAAAAAAAAAAAAAAGACTTATCATAGGACCATGGCATCTTTGACACTAATTATATATTTTTGGAAATGTAAAATTTCCAAAAAATTTCTTGTTCAATTAATATATTTTCCCTCAATTTTAAAGATATTTCATTTTTTGAAATTAAAATCTCAAAATTACATTCTATGCGACAACCATATGTCAAAGCTACCAAGGAAATATGGGATACCCACTTGGTAATCCTCCAAATGTAAAAAAAAAAAAAACAAGGTCTTTTACACACAAGTGCAACCATATTGTTTTGGGTAAGATTTGCCAAACATGAAGGTGCCATAAGGCCACATGACAAAAATAAACGATTAAAGTTGCCCAAGCCCAAGAACAAGTGCCTTGAGACCCCCTTTGCTCCACTAGGTCCTTAGACAAGGTGTACTAATGCTTATGAATAATAACTTTAGACCTTTAAGGGCTAGGACAAAGTTGTTTGGCTTTTAGGACATTGTACGATATGGGCTTATGACAAAATGGAATGGACCTAGGCTACTCAAGCACCAAGACAAGATGGCCACCAGTGTATGCAACACAATAGCATGGGGCCTAGCATAAAATGATCGTAGGTTCCCAAGGGTTGGGATGTGATAGCATGGGGACATGATGGCCATGGGTTGCGTGGAGCTCAAACCAAATAACCTTTGACTAGTGAGGACTTGGACATGGTGGCCTAGGGCCCATCATAAGACATGCCCAAGTGTATCAAACATGTTTTAAGGACTCCAAGCCATGAGAGTATTATATAGCCTAGCCAAGCCTAAACGAAAATTCATCTTGTTTTCATGCCTTCACAAATGGTTGTTTCGAATGTATAATATGTTCATACAAAACATACTGAATAAAATTATACTTTGATTTAATTGCATTATGTGTTCCTAATTACCCTAGACTTTCATTTTGTTTTTTCTCACATACATGGTTTTTTTTGGAATTACATGTGCTTAAGGTCTTTCTCTTGGGCTCCATGTAACAAATTTCCAATTAGGCTACAAGTCGCAACCTTAGGTAACCTTGGGTTATTATGTCTAAGGCCCTTGCCTTAGACAAAAAGGCAAATACCCTCAATAAGGTTGATTTGGTGGGGATGATGGGTGGGGATGATGGGTGAAGTGCAAGAGTGATAGAAAGTCTGAACAATTTTGCCACCAAGAAAAATTACATTTATAGAGGCTGAATTTTGCAAGACCTTCAGTACACGCGGCACCCAAATTAATTTATGTATCTTTGTTGCATTGCTTTCCATTGCATGCTCATTGATCTTGCTCTCCATTGCATGCTCATTGATTTTGCTCTCATGTTGTTTTTCGCCTGCTGCAAGAAGTGAGGTCTTGTGTGTGTTGATATGTGAAAGCACTAGGAGGTGAGATTTTGTGTTGTTATTTGACAGCGCTACAAGTGACAATCAAAGTACGTGCATGAACTAAAAATGCAAGAGCTTTAGTGCAAGTTTCTTTGCCGGCTATTAAACTCTTTTCTTTGTAGGAGTTTACTCTTTTAAGGATTTAAAGCTAGTTATCGACTACATGGAAATCTGAAACGGAGGTATTGCCTAACAATACTCTATTGTAGCTAGTAACTACAGTAGCCTCCCGCTTAAGTACGCAACTTGAACCTGGGAGGAATGTGCGTACTTAACCGGTAGGTGCGCACTTAAGACCAATCACTGTTTTTTTGTAGCCACAGCAGCAGCTTTTGCAGCATCCTTATCAGTATCCTAAACCTAAACCCTAAACCCAAAACCTAGACCTAAACCCTAAACCTTAAACCCTAAATCTAAACCCTAACTTAAACCCTAAACTTTAAACCTGAACCTTAAATCTAAACCTAAACCCTAAACCTAAACCTAAACCCTAAACTCTAAACCTAAACCCTAAACCTTAAACCCTAACTTAAACCCTAAACCTTAAACCTAAACCCTAAATCTAAACCTAAACCTAAACCCTAAATTCTAAACCTAAACCTAAACCCTAAACCTTAAACCCTAACTTAAACCCTAAACCTTAAACCTAAACCCTAAATCTAAACCTAAACCCTAAACCTTAAACCTAAACCCTAAATCTAAACCTAAACCCTAAATCTAAACCTAAACTTAAACCCTAAACCTAAACCCTAAACCTTAAACCTAAACCCTAAATCTAAACCTAAACCCTAAACCTTAAACCTAAACCCTAAATCTAAACCTAAACCCTAAATCTAAACCTAAACTTAAACCCTAAACCTAAACCCTAAACCTTAAACCTAAACCCTAAACCTAAACCCTAAACCTTAAACCTAAACCCTAAACTTAAACCCTAAACCTTAAACCTAAACCCTAAATCTAAACCTAAACCCTAAACCTTAAACCTAAACCCTAAACCTTAACCCTAAACCTTAAACCTAAACCCTAAACCTTAAACCTAAACCCTAAACCTAAACCCTAAACCTTAAACCCTAAACCTGAACCCTATTTTTTCGAGGAAATAATGCGTACTTTACTGGGATGCGTACTTAAACGGGTGTGTACTTAGGCGGGAGGCTACTGTACCTACATAGATTATTTTTAATTGGAACACAATAGAGAGACAAATCTCTATTGTTGATTGCAACTAGTGGCTTTGTCACTTCATCTTCTAGTTTAAACAAGCTTGCACTGTTCAGGGGGACGTTTTGTGCAGGGCTTGCTTATATGTAAAATTGAATTGTCTGGTTGGTTGTGCATATACTTGCACTGGTGCACAATGTGATTCTAGTTGGCACAAGAACGATTACTCTCTTATTGGCACATGAACACTTCCTCTCCTAGATGGTGATTGTGGGTGGTTATGATCAGGTTAGTGTAAACCAAATCATTTTAAATACTATATTCAACTTCTTCTTCATTGCCTTTATGATGTTTAAGGTTTTTTTTTACTTGAATATCAGCATTCATTATTGAAGAGAGAAGTGATGTAGGTTTCAGGGTTTTAAACACATAGTGATGAAGGAGAGGAAGGGAGCTTGGGTTGGGTTTCATGTTTTTGAGATGGATGACTAGATGAACAAGTTTGTTTTTGGCCGCCCCCAAGAAGGCATGTAGGTTTTGTTTTAAAGATTTTGTGGTGTGGTCAAAGTGGCAATCCCTTGAAAAAAACTTTAACCAAACATGGCTACATCTATCTATCTATGCATGTACTTATGAGATCTGACAAAAAATGAAGGCCTCAGATGGAAATCTTGGTATCATTGGAAAGCTCTCGATGATGAGCAGGGGTGCAAGGCCATTGAGTTTGGTAATGTTAGGAGCTTTGAGATTTAATGGAATTTATTTCATTATTTTTGGACCTAAGATGTGTGGAAGATATTCAACTTTTGATTCAAAAAAAATTCCGAAAACTCCCCACTTTCAGCAAATGTTGTTTTGTTTGCATTGATGTACACACAATCGACCAAAGTGGACTAAGTAACTTATGCATCACAAGTCCACATTGGTGGATGTTAGAGCATGTCTCAAAAGAAGTTCTTCTATCATCTTTTGGCTACTTGTTTGAACAATATGTAGAAGTGTTGTGATTTTATAGATTGTTTTCCATTTTTTGGCAATTTATTTTTTAAAAAAGAAATATTCTTAAGATTTTTATTAATTGGCAAAAATTTATACATAAGAAAAAAAACTCTACATCCCCCTTCCCCCTTTAGGTGAATTGCAACAATTATTATCATGCTTTTTAAAGTGCTAATGAGTATACATTGTGGACTTAGGTTTGAATATCATTTCAAATTATACGATATAAATTTTGCATAAATAATTTACATATATTACTATAGCCTAGATTTGCAAGGTTTTTTTTTAGAATGGAAAAATTGACCAAATGGAGTTATCTTGATCTCTTGGAGGCGGAATATTTGCCAGCACTTGATGTCATACAATTGAGCTATGATAAGGAAAAGGCGCTATTAGATGCATTGTGCATCCAAAGACAAGATTCCAAAAAACTTTACATCTTACAATGTGGGAAATCAATGGGTTCAAGTGGAGTAGGCATTATTGCTATTTCTCAACAAAAGCACATATTTTCCTCAAGGACTGAAAGGGCTTTTCAAAAGTGGGTGTCATAAGGTATGTGAACAATGCCTTCATTGCAAGAATGAAGCAACTATGAAGTTCACCATTTGTAACTTTTCTAAATTATACAAATATCATTGTTGCATGTCAATATTGCTGCAGGAATGTCAAACAGATTTGGCCACCTGATTTCTTCTCAGATTCATGAAAGCTGTATTTGTTTCCTTTCAATCCTTGACTTTGAACTGGCTGTTGTGCATCTGGGTTCTGTACACGAAAACTTTCAGTTTCTTGTTATGTGCCTTTTTTTGGTGAACTCTGTTAGCTCTTCGATGACTAGACAAATTATGAGCAATGATAATGGAAAACTCCCTTGATTTCATTGGGGAAATCAATCTCCTTGCCTGTTGGGCTCTAACGAAATTTCATAGTGAGTGAATTGAAGAGTTTTATCTGTAGCATCATACTCTTGTTGACTTTCAAAGAGATGACTTTATTATGCTCTTTCAAACTGGTCATCATATTCAGAACCATGTATGTACTAATATCATACTAGTTTGGTCACTGCAGGAAAAACTTTTATGAACTTTATGGAGCATATCTGCATCACCAAGTCATTGCAAAACAAGTACAGCTTTGTTTCTGCTAAAATCAGTTGGTGAAAATTTGCATGTTGGAGGAAGGAAATTTGCAAGAGGAAGAAACTTTGACATCACTTTCAGGTCTTGGTGGGTTGGGTTTTAGTGGATCCTATCTGTGAAGGAGAGACTGCATAGTAGTAGTGGAGTGGTCAAACTAAAAGACTCTTTCCATCAAATTGAGTGAGAGGTGTTCATTTGTCATTGTATACTCTGCACCATATTGCATCTCTGTCAAATACTTCCAATTCATAAATTGAACCATCTTGAGCTTTGCATGACATAGTGACATAAGAGAAAAAGGGCCAGTTGGAGCCAACATAGGTTTTTTTTGTCTCAATCAGACTTATCGAGTTAGCAGTTTCTCCTGATGTCTACAGGCTCAGGGCTGAATTTCCAATATTATGTGTTGGTTATGTGTTTGTATAGTGGTTTAAACAATGGTATATGAATCTAGTAGTAGAGGGTTTAATCTTTAGTCACCTAAAACCCATGACACATGTTTCACTAGGTTGTTGTACAAAGTAATTTGGCTTCATCAATATCTTTGATGTGAATTGTTGTTCTTCCACACAACGTCAAGGCAACTATGAAGTACTAGTAGTTGAAAACATATTGCACTTTCTTACACAAGTTACCTTAGAAAATGTATAAAAGATTTCTGAAGAGGATATATTCAAGGACAAATTTTACTCAGTCATTCCCTATTGACCAAGACTAAGGCCAAAAAGATGGATGCTTTCAAGGCTCATAGTTAGCACAATAATGTAAATTAGACTACAAACATCTATAATCAATAGTTACACTACACATCACCTCTTCTATATTGTATTTCAATCATAGGAATTATCAAGTTGTAGTCAACCTAGTAGGTGGAGGTAGTAATGAATGCAAACATGAAACATGTTTTTTGTGCACTTTGATCAATTGGACACAAGTTTTAATGGCCGAACTTCACACTAGAGACCTTCCTTCTTTGTTGAACTTCAATCATGCCTCTTTCCAAATGTTGCAACACATTGAATCCTCAATTCATTTATGCAAAATTGGGTGAAAATCCAAGACAACACTATAGGGATAAAGGTTGTGAGGTAAGAGAGAAAAAGGCCTCACACTTGTACACTTGTGACATAAAGAACATGCAAAGCACAATCATAAAGATATAAAGAAAAAGCTAGATTCAATCCTTATAAATAACCCAAAGATAACACATAAACATTTAAACCCAACAAAAACATTATGCTTCGTAGATAAGCTGACATTAATATTCAATAAGAGAAAATCGTACAATATTTTTGCATGTTATTGGTGCAAAACACAAGTACATTCACATTGAATTCACAAAAGAACATGGTTAACTCATTTTGTGGTTCAAATGTAGTTTACTAATTTTTTTTTAACAAAATGGTCATCACATACAAAATTTAGCTTCCCACAATTCTAGGGTGCCAATTACTCTCCAAGATAATACTGCATGGTGTTTGAGGACTTTGTTTCTATACACACAACAAAGCTTACCAGCAATGCATGCACACATTGGCTTTCCTATTCCTTAGACATTTGTGTGACCAAAAAAACACACATTTAGCCCTTTCAATATAAGGTCAAAATACATTAAGTCAATATATTCTATAATTGATCTTGACACAATATACCTACCTAGATGGGTAAGGCCAACAAAATGGATAACAAGGTTTTCAACAAACAACATATAGTTTTAATCATTAAGCAACGATTAAGGATTTCATTAGAAATTTGCTACAAACAAATTATAGGACCAAATTCTAGTCTTAAGCCAAAAATGATAAAGATACATATATACTTTGGGAGGCTTGAAAAGGTACTTTGGGGGGAAATGAATGGTGACAAGAAACATGCCACTTGCATAAGGACTATTTGGTAGACCCATAATGGTAGCTTGTTAATGGAACATATACTTTGCCACATGTCTTGTTATAAAACAACCAAAAGAAGTCGATCTTGCCATTACATTAAAGAAGACAACATGCACTAGTAAAGGAATGAGGAGTGATGGGGCATCATGAACACCTCTAGGTCTTTCATAATAACATTTGTAAACTATAAGCATGCCAACTTTAATAAACACTTTGACAAGAACAATTTACAGTGAAAAAAATGGCAACTTGACTTGTTCAAACACACATACACACAAAATGTTCACAAACACTCCCTTTAAAAGCTTCGGTAATTTCCTTCCATGTTAATTAATAAAAGAGCAAAGCAAATGACAAATTGCAAGGCGTTTTAAAAGATCGAATTATGGGGCAAACCTTCAATTTAAAAAAAAAAACACAAGCACAATTCACATGCAAAACCACAATCATTGACATACCAACAAAACAAGAGTACATAGTCATCTACAAGCAACCAAAATAAATGGAAAATGACATTCAAACCATCTTACCCTAACATCACAAAACTTGAGCTTATAATGTCCACTGTTGATCATCTAGCAAATTATGTAACAAAACCTTCAAAATTGGCGAAAAAGAAGACATTCAAAGCCACATACAAGAAATAGGAAAAGAAAATGGGAAAAAAAACACCAACAAACAAAATCTTAAAACAATGACAACAAAATTTCTTTCTCACTTGCATTTCTACATGATGTTGGCAAATCTTTCTACAGATCATTAAGTTCCTTAAGGATTTGCTTGGAAGGCATGTGCAATGGTAGCAAAACAACCATGACAACCCTCCCATTCACACTAAAACACAAAACACCAACAAAAGCTCCAAATAAACAAAATGAGAAAAAAATACAAAATGTAAAATTAAATAATCAAACATCGAAGAATGTGAAGGAGGTCTTATGGGAATGTTTTTCCACCATCAATGTCAACTAGGTTGCAAAACTCATCATGTAGAATTGTTAGTGTGCTTCTATGCCTTTGGTTGTTGGGAAATTTTTTTCCTCCCATGTTTTCAATGTCCATAAAGCACATGGATGAAAAGGATGAAACATATGGATGATCATTATCCCTATTTTATAAGGACCAAAATACATTAAGTTATAATTGACGTTGACACAATATCTTTGCCTTGATGGGAAGGGTTAATAACTCTTTTGTTCAGAAGAGGTACTTTCCATTTTGGGGGTGGGCATTTCATTTTCAAAATGCCAACATTAATCTTTAAAAAAAGATAGTATGATACCCAAAAGCTACTCTTTTGGTATCACAATTTTAAAATTAAAAAAAATATTGTGGCAATTTTTTTATGCCAAGTAAAACCCTTGGGCATGGGCATTCCCAAAATAACCAGCCCTTTGCCTTGGGCCTTGGGGGCCACTTATGTTGGGAATGCTCCCTCTTTAGGGCTTTGCCCTACACAAAATGCTTCAAAGAAGTGGTGGTTTACAAAATAACCAAAAAATAATTAGTAGTTTTATAAAAGGTTATATGGCTGGTTTTTTAAATCTTTTGAAAACTTCAATTAATTACATTTTAAAATGATTTTTAAATTTTTGAGAACTGCATTTATATATCATTGGGGATTGCCTTGAAATTAGGCACTAGTTGTGCGCTTGCTTTTAAAGGCCTTCCCTAATTTGATAGCCATAGTTGTGAGCATGGCAATAGCTTGAAGGCATAATAGACCAAGGGATTAGGCCCCAAAACTACATGAGGCCCTTGGGGGTAGGCCTTCCCCAACATAAAGTACAAAAGGTTTGTTTCAAAAGGATCTTCCATCTTTTTCTTTCAAATACATAGAGGAAAAACCTTGGAATGTTTTATGCTATTGTAAAAGCATTGATAGGACCTACTATCACCATATGGGACACCACATGCTTTAACAAGTTCACCATATTTGTTTGGAATGAAGTGCATTTAGTAGTATTAAATATTGGACAAGATTTAGGACCAATTTAATTTAATCGAGTGTTGGGTGGCTCTCATTTTTTTGGTGAAAACTAGTTAATTTTGGTTCTCACATAACATTTTCAATAATCAAATCATTTTCAAAAAATAAAATCATAAAAGAGAACTAGCCAAGATATTAAAATTTTGAAAAAAAAAATCAAAATTGTTCTTTAAGTGTTGAATTTCACACATTTATGGTGTTGGTTCTCAAAGACAATTCTCACAAATTGGTTATCAAAAGTTCAATTATTTTTAGCAAATTTATTTTTTTAATAAAAATGATCCAAAATGGTAAAAATATATGAAATTTTTTTCTCTATAATTTCATATGTTGATAACTTCATTTTGTTGAATTGAACCTTCAAATTATTATCTTTTTCTAAATCTAAATATTTTTATTAACTTCAACATTTAAAAAAATGATTTATAATCAATTATTGGATAATTTGTAAGCAAGAATTGACATACCAATGAGGAATCTAAGCTACTCACTCCCAAACTTGTATATAAGATATGGGGGTGGGGGGGGGATAGACTAAACTAGCAAACAATAGCAAAAAGAACTAAACAATAATAAGAGAATTTGAATGACACACATAGGAGATTGTTAAAAAGGTACGAAATCCCAAAGAGTTGCACAACAACTTGTTGAATCAAGTAGCAACAAGAGAATAATTGAATAGTAGCAAGAAAAATCTAACAACATAATAAAAAAAACTAACTAATAGTAAGAGGAGCCAAGTAACACAATAAGTAGAATCGACCAGCAAGAAAAAGAGCTCAACTAGCACAACAAGAGGATGAGTTGACCAGTAGCAAGAAGAACTGAGCAACACAACAAAAAAAATTGACCAATAATAAGAAATGAATTAAACAATAGTAAGAAGAGCCAAACAATTTCAAGAAGAACTAAACAATAACCAAACAACAATCCAAAAAGCGATAGTAATAACTCAAAAAAAACTTACTAGCAAGCAAGCACGTAAGAAAAAAGAATAACAATTCAAAAAGAGGTAACCAAAAATAAATAAAATCCAATTGACCAATAGTAAAAGGAGCCAAGTAACAATCAAATAACAATGCAAGAGGAATGAATAGCAACACCCAAAAAAACTAGAAGAGGAGTTAAACAACATCACAAGAAGAGTCAAAGAACATAAGAGGAATTAAGCAATCCCAAAAGGAAAAAAAAACTTGAATTTCAAAACATCACAAAGTTGTAACTTGAACACTCAATGCAGAAAACAAATTGATTAATAAATCGAGGTCCAATTCTTTTATTTTATTTCTAAAAACTGAAAAAGAAGTTTCCGCAATCAATGATTGTGACCTAAAACCTATTTTTTTTGAAAACCTATGATATATAAATGAAGCCATACCTTGCTCTATTTAAATATGATGTCATGGTATCCTTTTTTTGAGATGTAAATAAAAAGGCAAGGTCTCAAAGGTCGATTATCACCCAATAAGATTCCACAAGTCGAATATCAATTTGAATATCGCTATAAATGACATTTGACAATTTTCTTAATGAGAACCACCCTACACTTGTAATTGGTTTTCACTTCATTTTTTATACTCACCCAACACTAGTTTAAACATGGGATTAATGTTTTGCATATGGCCTTTTCTACCTCATGAAAATAAGTTCAAATTTTTGTAGTATATTTGGGACAATATGTTTTACATTGAAAATTAAGTTTTGAAAAGTCCTTGAACATTTTGTTTTATGGAAATATCTCTGTTTTTCAAGTGGGATCTTCCATTTTGAAAAGGTAACTTCTAGTTTTTTTGCAAATTTCAATAGGTCTTTAACATGGGGTAAGGCCCCTGGTCAAGGGTATTATTAGAAGGGTAGATGGGAGTAAGGTGTTTCAAAAGCGACGAAAGTCCTAATCCCAAAAGTCCATATTCTGTCACTAGAATGGAAAAAATAGTTAAAAACCAATGTTGAGTGGGCCCTACGTGGTGATTAATCGTTTAATAAACTCCATAGGAAAGGTTGTCTGTTTGAACAATTCATTGACATACATGTTAGGGGGAAAAAAATATCAATCCAACAAAAAATGACGAAAATAAGGTCCAAATTTGGTCATTCAAAAGTTCATAGTTATTTGTAGATGAAATCATAATAAAAAATGCATTTGAATGCTAATGTAGAACTTAGACTATAGTCCATATATCCACTTAAAAAGTCCATTACTATATGATTAGTGCATATTTATTGAATTTCACCCCCAATAAATATTTTTATTTAAGTTGGCAATCTTAGTCCATAAATATTTTTGTCAAATTGATAATTTTATAATGTGTTTGTGACATTTGAATATAATACACTTTGCCAAAAATCCATAAAGATGCAAAAGGTTAGTTGTCATAGCTAACTTGCATTATTTAGAAGTGAAGTTGTGCAATGGAGTTTTTTAGTTACAATGGAGGTCTTTTTAGGTCATATACCTAACCTAACTAAAGCTACATGATTATTACGAAAATCCACATAAAAGTAGCACCATTAAAATTCCTTATGGAATAATGATCCTAGTGGGCAATTGTAAAACAAAATTAACTAGACACAACCTTGTAGCACCAATGAGTTATTGGAATGAGCTTGGGCAATTGTCAAAAAAAGTTAAGCAAACAAGTCTTGTAACATGGATGAGGTATTGGAATGAGCTTGTTTGCTTGTGGATTTAACAAGGGAAATCACAAATGGGTCTTAAAATTAGTCCACAAATCAAGGCCTTCACTTCAACATGTGTAAATTACAAATTTGGTTGTCAATATTTGGAATCCACCATATATTTGACAATAGATGAAATTTTAGTGATGTTATATAAAACCCATGAATTCTATGTTTTTAGCACATGTTTAATGTAGGAGGCAAGGTGGGTGCAATCATACTAATATGTACCATTAGTAGTTGTAACCACTATTTGATTTTTTGAACTTTGGATTGTAAAAACTGATAATAATAATAATATAATTTTTTAAATAAATTTTTATTGTGAGTACATTATGGACATATCATAAAAATTTAGAAGCAATCTAATGACTGAAAAATATGTATAAAAACTTCTAAAACTTTGTATCCGCTGTTCAAAAACACATAAAAGTAGTTTAAAAGTCATTTTGACACTAAAAACACAATTTGAAAATATTTTTATGACATATTTGAGATATTTTCTAATATAAACCTTTACGTAATAGTATTAAGAAAGCTTTAAAGATTTTTACTGTTTTTTTTAAAGACATATTAAAAAGATTTTAAGAATAATCTTTAAAAAAACATCAAAAAATTAATGGTCTAAGTGGGCACATGTGACTCCTAATAACATGGTTGGACCCAAGTGTTTTACACAAAAATTGTATATGGGCAAACAAAATGAATGTTATTCATGCATAGACCCTTAACAAAAATTTCTAACAAAATTGGTCGAAGGTTTGCACAAGAGTACAAAACACTCTTCATCTTTTGGTTTCACAAACCTTTTATGGTCTCATAGAGAACTAATTTTGAAACATCATGATACATCCCTTTTAACTATAATGTTTTGCAATATATTTCCACTATGAGAAAAAGGTGTGTTTTACAATTGGTCTTGCAACTCACTGTATTTCTACACTATGAATGTTATTAGACAAATCGCATGAGTTGCAAGAGTTACAACTCACTATGTATATAGTGCAACTCATTGCAACTCAATTATAACTTTGTCAAAACAACTCATTTTCAACTACTATGCAATTCCACTACAATTATAGCCATAACGTCATGGTGCCATCATTAATTTTCATCCATCCATTCAAATTTAACATGTGGCACTATGAGGATTTTTGGATTTAAACTTTTTTTTTTTGAAGTATTGATCTCCATCATCTATTATGATTGTTAATGGTGGTTCAAGATTATGACATGTGATACATTACAAAAATTGTCACATTGCATCGTAATTCAATTTTGAAATATATATATAGAGGTTGATACATAGCCATAGGTAAGTAGGTTGATAGGTTTTAGGAGCCAAATATATACCTACATTACATACCTAGTTAGAAAAATAAGACCTATTTATGTAAATAGGCAAATACAAGACTCAGTGAATTAAATAATAGCCATGTAAATTATTTTTATTTAATTTTGTGTCTTTCTTTTAGGGTTAAAATTTTTCAGCTCGTCCCAAAATGGCATGTGCATTTTTATGTAATAAAAAGAGAAGACACATTCTTCATATAATTTGTGACATGGGATTCAAAACAAAACATACATGTTAAATGTTTTAGTAGATTTTAGTTACAAATTGAGTTGCAACTATAAAAATATTTTCCCACATGCTTTATGTTTATTTTTCATTATGTAAGTCATACAATTAAATTAATATTATCTAATATTTATATTGTGAATTAATTACTTAATATTTAATTATCTGAAATATTTGAAAAACTTAATTAATAAAATTCAGATGATTGATTATCTAAATTCATATAATTATTCATTTATTATCTGATTTTTTTTAAAAAAATATTAATTATTTGCATTACTAACAAAATAATTCTTTGAATCAAAACAATTAATAGTTCATATTAATATCTAATTATTCAGTTTAAGTAATTAGTTCATAATGATTATATAAATTAAATAATAAATGTTTGGAAAAAAATAAATATTGAATATTAAAAGTTAAATATGAATTTGGTTAAAAAACATCAAGGTATAAATGGGCATATCCATATGTACACCCAAATTGAATTTTAATATAATATACACATTAGTTTTACTTTCACATTTACATTAATTATATGTATCCACATAATTAGTTTGTTAGCGAATTTTGATCATTAAGACTTTGATAATTATTAATGAGACAATTATTATCTGAATTATTCGGTTTAATTCATTATTAAAGAAACCCAACTGAAATAAATATTTATTTTATTATTTGATGAGTAATTATTGTTCCTATACATCAATATTATTTAGTCTAATTTGCATAATTGATTGGTTAATGTAGAATGAATTCTATGATTTACACTTATTTATTCAAATTAATAGTTACTTATTTAGTATAATTTATAAGTTCATAATAATTAAATGTATTAAGTGTATTAAAAAATTAATATTTAATAGCCAAATTATTGAAACAAGAATTCTTTATAAAATATTAAATATGAACTTGTGTTTTTATTAAGTTATAAATTATTGCATAATAATCATAGAATATGTAATAGTCCAATAGTGTTGCACTAGTGGCCCTACTAATTGTACCCATGGGAATCATAGTCGAAAATTAGTTGCAAATGTTTTCCATGATGGGTGGTGAAAATGTGGACACGCGACATGATCGCATCTATGTACATCATGCATTAGTTGCAACATAGTTATTGTGTAAGTGGCACATTTATAACAATTTTCAAATAGTTGTCATATGCAATTATAGTGTAATTTCTTTTAAAATCAAACATGATTGATTATAGATGTATGAACAATACATACAAATTATTATATAGAACACCCATTTTCAATTCACTTGCAACTATAATATAATTAACTGATTTTTTAATGTGATAAGTTCTTTATTAATTCTCCATATTTTCAAGGGAATAGTTGCATGATAGTTGTATATGAATTTGTTTTGAGCTTTATTTGTAAAGCAATATGGTTTCGATGGACACAATTTCTCATAGTGATCTTTGGATTGTACATTAGATTTCAAAATACACAACTTATATTTATGTTTATACATTATTGTTCACATAATATGTTGAAATGCCATCAATCCATTTGGAAACCAAATTTTTAGCTGATCCAATGATTTGAATTCCACAACTTGTATTTGACACAAGTAATGATGTAAAATCACTTGTAATGAGAGATCCAATTATTTATGTGTAATATATCACATATTTGATGATAAATGTGATACCCTCCATGTAAATTCAATGTTTTGATGTTCATTGTTTTGAGATATCTCCAAAAATATGAAAATTTTCACATTAAAATAATTTCTAACTAAAATCTTCTAAGGTACAAATATATGTATCACATAAGATAATTGAATAGGAAGATCATTAATACTATTATGTGGCAAATTGAAAAAAATCATTAATGTATGTTTCATTCATCCATAAATTTTTGTTGCTTAATTAATTGAAATAACAATATTTGGATTAATTATGCAATGGTCAAATACAAAATTCTAAATGACTTTGAACCATTTTTGTTTTATGGAAGAACATTTTTTTGGATCAATAGTCAAAAGATACACTAAAGGATTTTTCATTAGTTTGAGATATTTTAAAGTGTACATTCATAATAATTAGTTTGAGCAATTATAGGCAATTATAATGTCTTTTGTAAAGTAAATGAACTAAAAAGGTAAAGAAGAGATTTATTTTTAATGACTTGGGATGCTTACAAACATCCCTTTTGATAACTTAACACCAAACACAAATCTTATCACATGTTCTCAAAGCATTACTAGCTGCAAACTTTTTTAGATTCATTAACCAAATTCCAAGTTTCATACATACAAGTGTTTTTAGTTGTTCACTTCTTTTTGAATTCTTGTACATCCTTTAAATACTTCTTCTTCCAACATCATTCTACCTCATCATGGGTTTAATTAACATCTCTAAATTTTTTACACATTGCTCTTCCAAGAGAGAATCAACTAAGGCATTCAAAGTGATAAAAAATAAAACAAAGTTCAAGAAGAAGAGAACCCAACATGTTGTTCCTTTTGTAGATCCCATTTTCCTTTCACAACCCAAGTAACAAAATCAACCAATGCCTCTCCCCTCCCTTGAGCATCAAGTTGCAACCTCCAAGTTTCCTTACTTGCTTATGATGCCATCACCTTCCAACCTAACTCCATTATTACATATTATGAAAACTCAACGTCCTAGAACTTGCTTATAATCGATAACCTCCGAAAACACCTTGAGCAACCACCTCAAAATGGAACTCCCACCCCCTTGAAGAGCTTGTTTATTGATGAATAAATGATCACCCTACAACCTAGCTCCACTAATATGCATCATGAAACTCAGCCCCATTTCCTCATTTAGAATTGGCCATCTCATGAGCAACATTGTTCAACAACCACCTTCAAGTTTCCTTACTTCCTCATGATGTTTTTGCCTTCCAAGCCTAACCTCAATATACACAAAAAAAATTCAAGAAAATAACTTTTATCTTGAAACTATCTAAAGTCACCTTGTTTTCACCATATCTTTGAGCCTCCTTTCACCCCCAAACCCCTCTCTCAACATCAAATCAATGGTATTCATAAAACAAGGAAATTTTATTAAATTTGGGTATTAATTTTTTCTAGCATAAATTTGATTTTTTTGGGGGAAAAAAATTGCCAATTTTTTTATATAAAGATTGAAATAAAACCCCTAGTAAAGGGAGGGGGAAATAATTTATGTTTTATGTTGGATGTTCACCCAAAGAGGATATGAGAAAATGCTCTAATGTGATGAAACATTTGGCTTAAAACATTAACCTTTGACGTTAAAATGTAAAAACATGTGAGATTTTTCTTGGTGTATTTGTAGGTATGCTTATAGAGTGTAAAATTTCATGGGGCATTTTGGAAAATGAAACAACTACAAGTTTGGACATTTTATTTTTCAGAATGCCTTTTGTTGTTTTTTTTCAAGGTGAAAGCATGTTAAAGTAGGCCAAACAAGTAGTCCAAGGACACACAAAAAAGACATAATTATGTGAGATGTAATTAGAAAGTAAGTGTTGCCTTGTGACATTGCCTATTTTCAATTACATGGACGTATCAATTGTGATATGGAAAAGTATTTAAAAGTTTAAAAATGTTGTAGCAAATTGTTTTTAAAATTTTATTTTCATCTACTTCTAGTCACATGTCATGATTGCACAAAATGAAACCCTCTCCACAATTATGGGGAAAAAAAATCCAAACATTTGTTGCCTTTAAAAATTGTTGAAAACATTTTTCAACATTATAACTAAAAAATTTCATTTGCATAAATATAGAAAAATATGTTTTAAACATTTAAAACACATGACTTGAAATGTTCGATTTGGCAAAAATACAATATGAACCAATGTAATAAACTTATGATAAATAGATAAAATAATAAAATACGTTTAAGAATGATTGTATATGCTTTGTTCAATAAGGTTTATTCAATGTGGTTTATCCCAATTATTATTGCATTGCAAAAAAAATTAAAAAATGAAAAATCTATTTTTATTAGATTGTGATTGGCCTACTTATCATGTTTTTAACCTTTTTGTGTAATCATAGGAAAAAAATAAAAATGAAAATGAAAAGCCATGTCAATTTTTATGCTTGGTAATGCCCTCGGAATAAAAAAAGTTTTAATATTAAAATGCCCTTTGACTCCACTATAGGAAGGCACTTATTTCCAAAATTCCTTGCTCCTTGGGAATTTACCTTAGACATAATAGACCAAACTTGAGCTTAGATGTAGTTCTCTATTGTTTTCATGCCAAATGGTTAGCCAATAGACAACACGTACATGTGCTTCAAATTTGGGTAGAATACAAATTTCAAAACATGATAGTTCAAGGTTTTTGCTATGAAAAAAACTTATCACCTCAAGGTCCTTTTTAGTGTTGTGTGAGTTTATATTTTACCCAAATATACCCACTAGGTATGAATAGGGTATAATATTTATCTTACCTTGTTTCCTTCAAATCAACATGCTCTTATAAAATGAATACCCAAAGATATGTAAATTGAAAAAATATATTCTATTCATAACCTTGGATATACATAAGAAATACATGTACTCAAAAGCCAAATATGTTTTAGCATCTAGTTTTTTGAAAAAGGGCAAAACATGCCTTAAATCTTAAATTTTTGTTAGCTCTATTAATTAAATGGGGCACCTTTTTTTTTTCTTTTCTTTTCCTTTTTGGCAATTAGCCCATCATCATAAGAAAAGAAGATAAACAACTTTGGAAAGGAAAGCTCCTCAAAATATAAGTTTCTATGTTAAAATGTGATGTTTCCTCATCGGCCCAAAATATAGAGGTGAGAAGATGAGAACTTTGGGCAAACCATCTATGTATGAAGCAAAGTAGTTTTGTTTTGTTTTGTTTTATTATGTCATGTTGAAATCTCCCAAACCCACGATGCTTCATGCTATTACACTCTTGGTGTCTTCATAAAGCTTTCAATGAATAGTGGTGCATTGACTTGGTTTGCGATTGTTTGGAGCTGTGGTGTGAAAGCTATTGATTATTGAACCCTTTACTTTGGAGGGTCGTAACTTTTACATTATTTAATGAAATTAGATGATTCAAAAGCCTTACTAGAATGCCCAAAGATAATGTAAAAATACCCAAAGATAATTTTACAAATTAATTTTAGACCCCATCGTCAATTGAGGGTTGACCATGACATCATTATTTTCTGATACATTAAATGTTAATACTCACTCATAAGCATGTTTGTCTTTGTCAAGAATGAATCTAACACTTTGATTTTTGCATTTTTGACATTTGATTTGACGTCTGAAAATTGTTTGAAAATTTTCTAAAATGGGGACATTTTCCTTCATTTTTAGTTAAATAAATAAATAAATAAACATACCCATTATTTTTTAATCTAAAAAAGGGGCATATGATACGGGAGTACCAAGACCCTAATTCTATGGACCAGAAAAATCAAAATTTTTATATGCCCAAACCCTAATTTTTATATGAAATTTTTTGGGTGTTGTTAATATACCCTTACCCAAGGCTATATTGGAAAACGACACACCCACACAACACTCGTCTTTTTATCTTGGAATAAAACCTTTGCATCATGAGTATGTTTTTTTTTATCTTTGGTTATATGCTTCACAAATATTCTTGCACAAATAAATAAAAAAAGGCTTCTCAGAAAAAGGCCTCATCATTGAAGAAAAGCAAGCTTTATGGTTTCAAAGTCTTCTTCACATGATCATTCTTCTGCCCATACCAATGATGTTTTTTTTTTTTTTTTTTTTCAAAATTTAATTTTTTTAAAAAAATAAAAAATAAAATGAAAAAACCATTTCAATTTGCCAATTGTGTAGAGAGCTTCACTACACTTAGGCTTTTTTTCAAATGTTTTTTTTTACTTTCACATCTGGTCTATAGCCAAATTTGACTAAATCTTCTTGTGGATGATTGCCAAATTTGGCAACATCACAAAATTGAGGGACAAAAAAACATTTGAAATTAGCATGGGCCTTATCTTAAAGAACAGGAAAATAATGAGAGAGTTTTGCCCCGACACCACCACGTGCATGTCTTTGATATGTTTGTATACAATTGTAATATCTTAAGGTAAAATGTGTAAGCTATAATGTGGGGTCCAATTCACAACAATAATGAAAAAAAATCCTTGTTCTTTTACAACATGTAAAAAGCCAAGCCAAGCCAAAAAAACTATGTCCTACAAGAATCCACAAGGCATTTTGGACAAAAAAAATTCAACATCTAGCAATTGCCAATTTGTTCATGTGGAAGGCAATTATTTCTCACAATCCCATGATCATGGATATAACGTGACAAGGAGTATAAAAACACCCCATGATAATAATAATGTCCATTTCCATATATCCTTGTTTCATCATTATTGTTGTGCATTTTGCATCCTATGGTTGTGATGAATTGAAAAATTACGTATATATGTTATCAACGAAAGGGGTCGATATCGAATATGTTGGTGAAGATGATGATTTGAAAGTTAGTTGGCAAAGTTGGTCTACTACGGTGAAGAGAGAGGAAAAAAAAAAAAGGGCATGTAGATTCTTTTATGAGGACCTAAGCCTTTGAAAACTTCTCAAAAAGGAGGCAAATAATATTCATGATTTAAAGGGGGTATCGTCAAAAACTTATTGGTCTACAAAATGACAACATGCTAATGGTTGGGATCTCTTGCAACCTTCATTGTTGAACATATGATACCATTCTTTCTTTGAATATGAAAATACTAGAAGAAAGAACCCACCCAAAACAAAACAAAACAAAACAAAAAAGTTGTACATTCCCATCATCAATTATTATGTTCCATATTTTGTAATCAATCACTTCACCTTTTCCAACCATCATGGGTAAAAGAAAATGAGAAAAAAAAGCTATGCCCCTACTAGAACCAATTGAAATTCCACAAATTTTGTAATCAACCAACTTCCTTTTCCAACCATCATCACTTGCATCCATCGCCAAAAGGGTTCGTTCACATGGAAGTAAGTGTATGGCAATGACTTTGTTTTGCACCAATGTTATGTACATACCAGTAAGTAGTGAACATGAAGTTTAGTTTTGGACAATTGTGACCAAATAGAGATAAGATATCACCCCTGTCTTCACCCTAACTTTGGGCCTCCTTACACTCCCTAACCCCTCTTTCTTTCTTTCTTTTAGCGGTAATCCGTAAAGGAAGGGAAATTTTATTAGATCTCAGTATGAAATGCTGAAACTCAGTACGAAAAGGAAATTTTATTAGATCTCAGTACGAAATGTTGAATCTCAGCATTTAATGCACGAGGTTCGAGATGAATTATAGTACCTGTACAGGTAGGAGCAGTGAAAATGTATGTAGCAGTAGTGGAGCCGCTCAGGAAAAAAAGAAAGACAGGGTTCATTCACTCAGGAACTATTCAAAATTGATGGTTTTCTGAGTTTCACCTCCCCCCCTCCTCTAATGCTAATGTACTTTTTTGCAGGTTTTTTTTGAATCTCACCCCGTGTATGACCAAACTACTCTATTGCAAAAATATAACACAAAAATATAATATGGGAAAAAATGATTTAAAATGACATGTTATTGTTGTTGCATGTGTGAAATAATTGTATTAGTAGGATGCTTTTCTTGCCCATTGATGGCTATTTATAATCTAATGCCATTGTCACAAACAAATGCATTTCAATTTGTGAACAAAAGCCCATCTAATGTATTTTTTCCAATTTGGTCTAAGAAACATATTAATAAGAAATTGGTGTTTTGGGTAATCTTTTGGGTCCCTCAATTTTGTTGCACAACGTACTATGAAATGTGTAATTCTTAATTTGATTGTGTTTTTTCACAATGCACCATTTGGTTACCTTATGATGAGCTATTATGAGCACCTTAATGCTTGTGATATGTTGCACATTAGTGTTATTGTAGGTGTTGAATGCGTGCACACTAACATATGCTCACATTGTGCAACTATACATAAGTTTTGCTGATGAGGAGTGGTTAAGTGGATCTTGACCCCAAAGACCCACCCTACTAGAGGATTAGTGCTTGGAAAGATGCTTGTTTTCAAAGTTAGTCACTAGTCACCTTGTGAACTTGAAGGTTCAAGAATTACATAATAGTTGGTCTAGAATATGCACTTGGCAAGGTAATCCAAAGGTAATTAAAAGGTCATCAAAGTGAGAGTTTGAAGGGGGGGAGGGGGACAAATGTTATTAGTT
Organism: Sphagnum contortum; assembly: GCA_963920785.1. Lineage (NCBI taxonomy): Eukaryota > Viridiplantae > Streptophyta > Sphagnopsida > Sphagnales > Sphagnaceae > Sphagnum > Sphagnum contortum. The sequence continues at coordinate 6,074,251 of OY987288.1, forward strand.
TCAAATAAAACTAGTGGTACCCGTGACCTTCGGACACCCGTGGCTACACCACTCCAGTCACCTTGAATGTTTTGTTTGGTCACCATAATTTGAAATTTTCCCAAAATAACACTCGTGCGTCCCACCCTAAGGCATTTATATCCCCACAGATAAAAACAATATTGTGACTTAGCACAATGGTCTCGACCAACGTTGTGCGGGTATCAGAACCACCCATGTGTACTTTCAGGTTATCAGTCTGGGTATTTACTCCCTTACCCGATGGGGGTGAGAAAATCCAAAACCTCGGTTCTGACATTTTGAACCTTGGTTCCCGAAAGTTTTGAAATTTTTTGAAAACACGCTCCTCTATATAACCTCCAGTTCTTTCGGTAGTGGGGGGGAGGGGAGAGGGGAAGGTTTTTATATCCGCCTTTGGTGCGGTGGGAGAGGGATGCGATCCGACCGTCATTCCTTCCCTTTGAACGGTTGCAATGCTTTGTGGAGATCAGGTCCTGGTTTGTACACCTGGCCGGTGCGAAAATCGTGGTGGTTGCCCGTTGCTTCACCGGCCTCTCCATCCCCCACCCCCCAAAACCCCCGTCACAGACAGACATACTTACTGAATTAATATATTATATATTTGTTTTGTTTTTTGGGAGGTAAATGCATCTTTTTTTCTTCATTTTTTCACATAATTAAAATGTTGACCCTAGTGGCATGGGGACCTCCTTTGCGCCTTTTTCAAGTTTGAATCAATGTTGGAGTTGTTTGTTTGGGTGTAGGCCAGTGATTTAGCTCACAACTTTCAACATCTTTTGTGTCTTTGACAAACTTTTGTGTGCATTTGTCCATGAATGAATTGCTTATAGATTGTAGTCATTTCTTTGGCAAGTTTATAGGTTCGTATGTTATGTGCTTTTGGTGAATTTGAGCTCAAAATTATTTATTGTGTGTGTCCTTGTGTTGTGTGCTCATGTGTTCGAGGTTGAATCTAAGCTTGAACAACTTTCAAGCTATTGATATTGTTGTGATTATGTTTTTCACAACAAGCCAATTAATGTTTTTGTTGTTGTAAATTGGTGGTTGTGAATTGGTGGCATTATGGGTTTTTGATTGATCTAGCCTTGAGAGGTATCTAAAGTTCAACGTTTGTGCATTTTGCTTATTGTTCTATCAAAAGCTGAATTTGGAAGCCACACACTCGTAGATCTATCAATTGGTTTTTAAAAAAATTTGAATTATTGGTTATGACAACCTACTTACTCACCTTGTAAACATTATTCACAAATTGGAGCAAACAATTGGTAATGTTTTTAATTAAAGATCTATTCTTAGGAAGTGACTTATCAAGTACAACAAAATTGGGTTATAATTATGATGACACATGCTAAGTATGCACACCCCAAATTGCTTGCTACTAGGAAGTTTTAGTTTTTTTTTTGAGAAGATGATTGAAGCATATTGTAATAATTAGTAACTTATGAAGAAAAGGGTTTGTTTAACTAGCAATGCAACAATATAATTTTTTGGGTCATGAATCCTTACAAATAGTATTATGAGGTGCAACAAATGTTTCTTTTTCTTGAGCATTTGTTGAATTAATTATATGTAAAGGCTATAGGGCCCTTTACACATGAAAACATTTGGCTCCAAATGTTAGTATTATGTTTGTGGGGGGCACTTTCAAAATATTTTATGAACCAATTAAGATAACATAATATTTTTTTGGTATGTTAAGAAATTATAGAATCTCGAAGGAATATTTTTAATAAAATTGAAAGTTTTTTAGGAAAATAAATCAATTGTACGTCTACTTATATTTGAGTAAATTATAAAATTTACTTTGTAATGAATTAGTTGCACCCTATTGCACACCATTTGGAAGATAATACAAATGATCTCACCCTTTTTTGATGTAGCTTCTGAGGTCTTACACAATACCCTTGTGTTGTGTTTCCATTTTTTCATAACTTGTGTAAAGAAGGTATTTCCTAGTTCCCATAAGGAAATGTCACGTAGCTCTCAAATGCAACTAGGAAGAGTTCTTAAAGTTGAGCTCATATATATATATAATTGTGTAAATTAAAAAACAAATGTTATTAGTGTAATTTGGAACCAAAATGGTGCACTAATGAACCATGGGCCATGCACATACATAAGACTCACTACAACCTAAACTTGGGGTGGAATCAAAATTTTCCTCATTATAATATATTTTTCAACTCCTTAATACTTGGCTACATTGAATTGACATTTTGTTTTGAATTTCCTAAGGAACCACAAAATTGCAAAGTTACGAATCCCATCACTTTCAGGGCTTATAATTTTTTGATTTGGCTTTTAGATCGGGGATTTTTCAAAAAAACATTATAACCTTTGAATTTTTTTTCCCAATGGCATATGAAGCTTCCAAATCAAACTTGATTTGATCCCTTTGTTAAAGGCTTTAATAATCAAGCGTCAAATGATTCTTGACTCTTCAAATTGCCATAATTTATGTTCAATAGGGTTTCTAATTGGGAGTTCAACCCTAGTTTAGTTATTTATTCTTCAAGAAATTTGTTTCCAAGAAATTTTGCATGTTTAAAAAGACTCTCATAACATTATAACCAATTTTTAAAGTTTTTTTTGTAACACCAATTGACACAATTTCTTGAGGTTTATGAAAGCAACGTTTTATGCTTTCAATGCATCATTATTTATTATAAATTTTGGTGCCTTCATACCATTTTCCCAAAAGTATAACTATATTAATTCTAAATTTTTGTCTTAAATGACTATGAATGGAGCAAAAAAATGTTTTAAGAAATCACAATGATCTAAAAAATTAACTTGAACTTATTTTGATCTGTATTTATAGTTTGATCAATAAAATTAGATGAAATTTGCTTAAATAACAAGGAAATGATTATAATGGAAAATGAACAAAGCCCTTTAATGTTTCATTACTAACCACATCACAAAAAGGGTGTGAGTGTGGGTCATGTTTGCACATTTTCATCCCAAAATTCTAAGACATTGAACAAAATTCCCAACTCCCAAAATCTGAATCCACCTAGAAGTGCATTCCATTTAATTTATGATAAAATGAATACCAAATTTGAAATAATAATAATAATAAATGTAAAGAAAAAATACTTTTGAAATTCATTAATCAATATGGTGTTCAAAAATATTTTTTCATTAGAAAACTTAAGGAAATATATATGTATTAATTTAAGATATAAAGATCATTGTATATTCAAATATGTCAAAAATATATGGTTTTGTTTTTGGTGTTATAACATACTTGACATGTACTTGAAACATGTTACATTACAAAAAATGAACTACAAAACTTACTTGCATTTTTGAAAACCTACTCAAAAGTTGAAACCTATCTCAACAATGTGGAACTTGAAAATTAATGCACAATAATGAAGAATTATTTTTTATCACTAATTAAACAAAAACATTGAATGTATAATAATTTCATAACGGGTATTGCTAGTTTTTTGGTCAACTTGACAAGTAAATTATCAAAGTAACGTAGTTGTATATTTTTATCTCGTTCACCATGCCTTGTATGTTATTATTGGTTTGTATAAGGTGAATGAAAAAAAATTGGGTTTTGCATGGTTGGACAACTATAGCCTTTGCTTGAAAACATTAGAATATTTCATCATGTTTAAATGATATTTGTAAAAGATAAGGTCAACAACTTGACATTGTTGATTACGAATTTTTGAACCTTCATAGAGTTAATGAAGGTATTTGTTTTGGCAATGTGTTGGTTAAAACATGTTAGTATGCTATTAATAATGACAAGGTTTCTATGGTTTAAAGCAAGTAAATGTGAATAATGCTCAAGTCAATTTATAAAAGACAATTACATGGACAAAATAATTGAGAGAAAGTAGGAAAGAATGAGAAAACATGTGTTCACCAGTGTTTTGCATATAAATGGTTTGGGACTTACACTCCATATGTGTGTAAAAATAAATATATTTATATAGTTTTACATGGTTTGATAAAAAAAATGAATATATATATATATATATATATATATATATGATTTTACAGGGCTATGTGAAACAATGTAAAAATTGCGATTTACACTTGAGGAAGGGGATTTCATAATGTTTTTAAGATAAGCAAGTTGAATGGCCCATTGCAAAAAAAAAGAACCATCAAAATACACACCCACAACTAATTCATATGACTTTGCAAAAAGGTCTGGTCATTATAAATATATAGTAAAATTATCTATAAAGTAAGGAAAACAACACTAAAACCTTGAGTTTGATCATGAATAAATACAGTGAGATTCAAAAACCAAAAAACATTAGCATTCAAGGGTGGGGGGACCTCAGTGTTTGTGGTGAATTGAGTTTTACCTTGTCTTTCCTTTGCGACTTCAGAGTCGATTGTTACCGCATATATTTTCATTGCTCCTACTTGTAAAGTTACTATAATTAATTTTGAGCCTTAAATTGTAATGTCCAAGCATGTGTAATAACAAATGATGGACCTACTATTTAGTTGCTTGAAATAAATAATAATTTAATATATTTACTATTAAAATGCATGCATTGAGAAAGTTTCACATGCATTCAATATTGATTTTATTTTTTTTTCAAAAGTTATTTAAACTGTTGTTTACATGGGCAGATCCCCTTCTTCCAAGTGGGAGTTTCACAATGGTTAGTTTTTAAATGTTAATTTCCTTGTCAAACAAATTCTTGAAATTTTAAAGTCACAAATTGAAACTAGGGTCACCATAATGTGCTTTCACCCATTATATGAAAATTGAATGTGCTTTAGTTCAAAATAATTTATGATTCTATTGAAGATGTAAATTTTCAAATTTTCTTTTGCAAGTTGTTAAAATAAGTCAAGGTATCCAAGTTCAAAACCATTACTTTTTGTTCTTTCCAACTAATAGTCCTTTGAAGTTGCCCAACTTGCTTTTGACTTGTTTTTTACCTTTCTATTGTTACAAGGTTCATTTCTAGAGTTCACCAATTACATATTTTGTTCATAAAGCTCTAACAAGCGTTTGATTTCTTCTAGGGTTTTTAATGTTGCAAGGTTTATTTATGGAGCTCATTAAGAACATGGATGATGGTTGTAACTTGCTAAGTGTTCTAGTAGTATGGGTTCGGATAGCTTTGTGGTTTTTTTGGGGGTGTGGTTGGGACATCCACTACAACAAAAAATGTTGATGTATGCTAAGTGATTTCATTTGATTTTGAGTGAATTCAATGGTTATGGTGAATGGGAATCAATAAAGAAATAGTGAATTCACTGGTCTAATGAACAAGGATTAATGAACTACATCCACATTTTGTAATGAATTCACTGGTCTAATGAACAGGGATTAGTGAACTACATCCACATTTTGTAATGAATTTACTGGTCTAATGAACAGGGATTAATGAATTACACCCACATTTTGTAGTGAATTTGTTGGTATAATGAACATGGATTAGTGAACTACGCCCACATTTTGTAGTAGTGATCTTTGCTTCCACGACGTTGGATACTATGTAGAGTTCTTTAAAAGTTCCTTTCACAAGTCACTTTACTTTTTTTCAATGTTCATGTCTTATTTTTGCACTTGTATGCTCCTATGTTATTGCAAAAGAAATTATAAACAATTGGAATTGAAAATTTGGGTATGTAAAAAACCTTTTGTACATATTTGTAATCTCTTTGGATGTGAAAACTATTTCATTCATAATCACCAAAGGAAAAGAAAAAGAATAGAAAAAAAGTTGAATGTATAACCATCTTGACAAATAAATTCATTATTGCATAATGTGCATGCAATTCTCCAGTCCGTAAATTCACTAGAACAATGAATTCACTGCTTCTTCACTAGTCCCAATTCACTACAACTAATAAATTCAATCAAATATAATGAAATCATTTGACATATATGTTGTAATTATTGTTTTTGGAAATAACTGGAATCAACGGTTCCTTGGATTCAGACAAGATCCAGCGGTTCCTTCATATGCTGGAATATTTTTAAGAGCCAGAGCCGGCGGTTCTTTAGACATTCAAAGAACCGGTCAACCCTGGTCTAGACGCTAGTAGACTGGTCTCTCTGCTCTCTTCTTGTAGGAGAAAGATTGGTGGGGGGGGGGGGGGGGGGGTTGGGGGGCGGGACAGCTTGAAGAATCTGAATCATGTTTCTCATCATTTCACTCCAAAGTCGAGTGAGTCCTTCCTACAGTTGCAGAGCAGAGACTGGAGCATTTGTAGTGATCATGTGTCAAGCTATCCAGCAATTCAGCTTCAGCTCTTCTTTACATGTTTTCAGCTGCGCGCAGGGGGGCCTTAGATTGATCATGGAGGTAGTTCAGAGCTTTGAGACAGATCGATCTCATGTAGTCTAGTAGTGATAATATTTGCCTGGATTCTGATGGAGAGTGGTTTCATCAGCAGCAGCTCAGATAAGTTACCAGGAAATCTTGTGTCAGAATATTGGTCGTTGCCAAAGTTGATCGCGACTGAGTAGCTAGTAGAAGTTGAGCACTCGGATTCGATTTGCCAGGAAATTTTGGTGATTTTGTTTTGGGGTTAGGATTTTGGCCACAGGAGCGCCTATTAATTAAGGCCCTCATCTCTGCAGCAATGGGTTTTGCCATTTTTGAAGGCCGCCGGAGAAGAAAGAGTTTGAATTTGGGCTCAGCAGTAGCAGCCTCTCACCAGCTTTGGGAGACTAGAGGAGTCTTCTTCAGCTTCACCACTACTGTTGTTGTTGTTGTTGTTGTTGTGGTGTTTTCAGACATGTTCATCAGCTCATGCAGTGCTAATAATTGGAGATGTAGCTCCCAATCCGAAAATGCACTTCTGGGCTTCAAGAACCAGTTGATCGATCCGAACGGCTTGTTTGCCGAGTGGTTGCCGGGGACAGATTGCTGTTATTGGCCGTTTGTGACCTGCAGGGAGTCTGATAGTGCAGTGATTGCTTTAAGCATAACGGGTTCGGTGCGTCCATCGAGGCAGCCGTATCGAGATCCAAACAGCTACATGAACTCCCAGCAGTTTGGTTCAACACTGGCAGACTTAACGGAGTTGGAACTGTTGAAGCTTCAGTGGATATTCTTCAACAGCCCGATTCCTTCGTCCTGGGGTACCTCATTCTCCGACAACTTGGTCGTCCTTATTCTCAACGACTGTACCCTTCGGGGTCCCATCCCCCCCAACCTTGGGTATATCAGCAAACTACAGCGCCTGGATTTGCAGTCCAATTTCCTCACAGGCGTCGTCCCTCAGACGCTTTGCAATCTTAAGCACCTCAACTACCTGGATGTCTCTTACAATAGTCTGCAATCTGGATTTGTGATTCCTAATTGCTTCCAGGACAGACCTGGAGTCTGGTTATCAGCTGATCATCAAGATAACTGTCCTAGTCCCAACCATGCAACACATCCTCCTCATCCCCACACTGCTCATATTTTCTTTCTCAGTTTTCTAGGAGTGCTACTTTCAGTCGTCATGCAGCTCTAGACTTCCTGAGCTCCTACTTCATGTACTGACATGATCTGCATCCTCAAGTCCAGTGCCATTTCCATTTCCACCTAGACTTGCACTGTGAAGAACAATCCAGGAGGGGGTGCAGGAGTCTAGGATTCAAATGCTCAGAACTGCACATGATGAAAGACTGTCCTAGTTACTGACATTGTGATCAAATTTCTGGACAGTTTCAATGATCTCTTCTTCTTCTTCATGAAACAGGACATGATGATGATCAAGCCCACAGAACTTTCAGAAACTAGCTCCAGTAACGATGTGCTTGAGGTTGTTCTAGCTGCAATTTGTTGTTTGTTTTTGTTCATAAATGTGCTCAGATTCTTAACTGGCTGCACTTCTCTCCCAGACTCTAGATCAGCTGGTCCCCCCCTCTTTTATTGAGATTTCAAGAGTCTAAGGCCAAGTGTTGGGACATAAATGTCAACAGACCAAGCTTCAGACTTGTATGCACTTAATACTCCTCAGACCTTGTTGCAATTTTTTTAAATTGTTATTTTGGTGTACTGTATTCATAATCATGTGTTGCTTACAAGTTCAATATGATTCTTCAAATTTTCTTCCTCAACACAGTTCCTTAATTAATTGGGTTTTCCACAAACCAAAGTGCCCAATTTCATTTGCAGATTTTTGTAAATATTTGTTGTTCTGCAATTTTTTTGTGCTTCTGGGATATCCATTGCCATTCTAGGATTTGCAAAAAAAAAGTTCCCAAAATCATATAGAAGAGCGTGAACATGGGGTGGAAGGTATATTAGTTTACATTCATAATCCTATCTACTGGAGTTTTTTCTCGTAAAGTGACCCTGCTTGGGGGGGGACCTTCTTTCATCCCCAACCAACACAAATGATTAAATTTCAGTGTTTCGGTGTTGTGAGAAGCTGATTATTAAAAATTTCCATTAATCAAAAAATCAGTTTTAATAAATTGAATAATTATATATTTATTTAATTATTTCATCAAAGGAGAAGAGCAACATCATGTGAGAAGAATAAGAGCAAATAGGAAAAGAGTAATAATAGTAATAAAGAGAAGACTATTGTTACTCGACATCTCTAGGATCAAATTTGCTTAGCACATGAGGACACATTTCTTCAATATGAAAGTTGGATTCATTTTTTGAATTGCAGGAATGGGTAGTGGATAAGTGATTCATCTATGGGATTAAACCAAGGGTTTCCAAGAACCCAAGTAATGGCTATGACATGTGTGGGGGTTAAACCTTTACAAGCAGCAAAAAAGAAGAGGAAACCTTGCTTATGCACTTAAATTAATCCATGCAAGTTGGTGGATATGGTTAATCATGGCATTTGTTGCGCATGTCTTTCATTTCGTTGAGGGTTGAAGGTTTAGGGTTTAAACTTACTATGGTGGATCTAAAACTTCCCAAAAGTTACAAGCATTTTCATAAGAGGCCGGCAACATGTCATTCTACAGGAGGAGGTCCCACAAGAATTGGTCTTGCTCTGATGCAGCTCATAGAGGCAGAGGGAAGCAGCCATCATCTTTCTTATTTCTCAGGAGCCTAAAAAACTAGCAACCACTCAAGTTTATGTACAAGACGATTGCAAGCAGAAGCATTCATTCAGGCACCAGCAATCATAGAACACAGGTAATTGACATAAACCCTACTCCTAACCCCTTTTTTTTGCACCAGCTTTTGGGGTACGAGGTTTTCCCCATTGTTGTATTAAATTGTTCCAGAAACTTGAACTCAAATTGTTGCATGTAAAGCTATGCCAAAAATTGGAGTTGTGGTATTAATTTATCGATTCAGTGAAGTACAAGTACCTTGGAATTCATAACCAAATGTTTGTGTGGTGCAGGTCTCTCCCCTACCTTCATCTCATGGTGCATACAGGTGCATGTAGTTGACTGGTTTGAAAAGAAAAGATTGCAATGTCCAAGCATGAGCTAACTTGCTGGACCTGATAATGGCATGGCAGCTTCGATGGAGTGTATGTTGCCCTTCAGATAAGTATCCAACATGTGTTTCATGGTTTCAATGCCTGTGTCCTCAAAATGATGTGCTTAGTACTGCGACAGGTCGTGGCTCAAAATTACCACCACCATCACACTCCAAGATTCACTGGCAGCTGCTTCAAAGGCCTTCTTTGCACTGGCAAAATCCTTTGCATTTATACTACATTCAGAATGATAATTTAGGGTTTGAATTTCATGGACTGCAACTTTTGTTTTTTGCATGAAATGACAATACTGTTCTTTTGAGAATGTGAGAACAGTGACATTGTGCTAGTGTTTGGACATTTTTGATGAAGGATCGAAATGAGATTCCTTTTGTATTTTCAAGATCACAAAATAATTTTATGCCTATTTTCCTAGATTGTTGGTCATTAGAACTACCCTCTTTTTGTAACATTTCTGCAAGGACTCATGGATGGGGTGGAACTTTCTTTCAGTGTTGTACATAGATTTATAATTCCTAGGATCAACGTTAATCTTTAGGGCACACACATTCTCAATGTTTCTGGCTATAGGTTGGAATATATGGTGATGCAGCATATGCAGCGAGTAAATTTGCATTGCAGGGCTTGGGAGAGGTTCTTGAACAACAACTTATTTCCTGCAACATTGGCATCTCCCTGACATATCCGCTTGATATGCTGATTACTCCTGGTTTTGTTGAAAGTGAATTTTCTTTTTTGCTATTTTGATCAAAAGCAAACCACATGTTTAGCTTCCATCATGGTGAAATCAGTTGCCTTCCTGAAGTAGCATTGTGAGATTTGTTTTGTCAGGATTAAAGAGTTCATGTAAAACCACAGGGATGATTGGGTTCTTTTCTTTGACTAGGGTGGGTCGTTGGCAGAAGGAAAAACCAAGTCTGAGCTGACAAAGAATTTCAAGATCTCATCAGAATCAAGGAATGCAACGGCAGTAGCAGAAGTATGTTGAATGGTGTGAAGGAAGGGTAGTTTAGTATACGCTGCAACAAAAACTTATTCAATGTGAACTTGGCTAAAATAGATGTGAGCTTTGGTGTTTTATTGACTGAAACTGCAAGGGTACTTCTAGGTTGTCATGTTTTAAATTGAATTGTAACAACATCAGCATTTCCTTTCTAATAAATTGCACTTTTTAAATCCTTAGATTTCAATGGGTATGGTTTTCTTCTAGCAATAAAACAAAAGTTTCAACAAGATGGGAAAGAATTGGCGAAATCATTGGATCTCCCTGAAATAGATGGCATTGTTTGCATCAGTGCTGAGCAAGTTCTGGTTGAGGTATGTTCCATCTCTATGGAAACAGATTATGAGATCTGTATGCCAGTCATTTCCTTCTTATTACCAAAGGTCAGAACATTATTCTAGAGAAACATTGACAAGAGCTCTGATCAAATCCCTTCAAAGTGGTGGATTGTAGACCAGAGAAGGTCGAATTGGGATGATTGGTATCCTGTTGGAGTCCTCTTGTTTATGTAGCTGGTAAATATGGTGCTAACAGTTGTAATGCTAATACGATTCTTGGTACACACAAAATTTAAGACATGCATGTCTGCTTCACTAGATTTGCACCTTGAAGTAACAACAAGGTTGTCCAAGAATGCAAATTTTAAGGCATTTCAATCTCTATCATGTGATCCCAAGGCAAATTACAAAAATGGTATTGGAATCATATCTTGAATGTACTACATGTTGAAGAAAGTAGTCATAATAAATGGCTTCTAGTATGAGAACCAACAATGGTACGAAACTCAAAGCAACTCATTTCTTCTTTTGTATGAAACAAAATTCAAAATTTCTAATATCAGATACAATTATGATAGACTATAGATTTTGGCATTTAACATATATAAAATTTGGAATTCATATATTACTATGTTACACACAAAAATTTCTTTTGAGCTTCAATAAAAAAAATATGCATAAATGATTGTGCAAAGCAATGCCAAGCCCTAGTCGTTATATTCCAAAATAATGATCATGAATATGAGTCCATGCCATGCTTAGTGCACAAATTTCAAAATGAATGTTCGGAAGTAATGTAAGCTTTGCCATGTCTAATGGGTAGGAACCTTGGAGGTTCTAAACCTTGAAGGTATTTTTGTTGCAATGTACAAATTCATAAGGGTATAACTATTAACCTCTTTGCTCTTCAAAATGTTAGGGTTTACGAAAATATTAAAGTACCAAGAAGCATGTTCTACCATTCACAATATTAGGGTATGCAAAAAGTGAGATCATTGCATGTTTTGCCATACACAACATGAGGGTATCTAGGAACGTGTTGCAAATTTTGGCATATACCATAATTTTGGCATGTTTTGCAATTCTTTTCTCATATGCAATTATTTAAAAATGTGTGGGTATTGCACATTTTGCTATACATGCATTTGAATATTGCATTGGTAGTTTTTGGTGTACTTGTAATGGAGGTATTGTAGTAGCATGAGGATTTATTTACTACGTGCAACATGTCCATCATAGTTGGGGAAATATATTTATTCAATTTTCAACTTGTGTATGGCATTGTACAATGTTTGAAGATAATCCTTTCAATAAATATCTTCAAGCCTAATCTCTTTTGTAAAATGCTTATAAAAGATACCTCCAAAGTAACAAAAATACATAAATTGATGTCATTTTTCTAAAAATGTAATGACCATTTTATATTGTTTCGTAGATGAACTTGCATGCATTTTGAACATAATCATATGAATAGGATGCTAAAATAAATGCATATCTAAAAGTGCAAATATATATTCAGGAGCCAAAAACCATGTCGAATAGTGATGAAAACTATATACATATTTTTAAAATTATGATAATCGTTTTAGGTTGTGTTAAATGATTGATATGGATGTTGAGGAATTTAAATTATTAAATTAAATTTTGAGTTTTGATTTTAGTAAAAAAGATGTTTGAACTTGAATAATAGCTCTATTGGATGTGGTTAATTTTGCAAAAGACTAGGTAAGGACCCTTTTAATAAAATAATGTTGATGATAATAAAAAAAAATTATATGATAGTAACCTACTACCTACATTCAAAAAGCACTCACAATCCAAAAGATATCAAATTTGAGTTTTTTTTTTAATTCAAAATATTTTTTAAATTTCTAAATTTCCAAAAATCCTTTACCACAGGTAAATGGAGTGTAATGTCCATGACATACAAAACAAAGTTGTAATTTATGATATAAGAAATAAAAATCTAAAGTAGTTAAGATACTCTAGTATGATTCAAAATTATGATAAATTTTCAAAATGAAACACAAAATCTAACAAAATCTAAACACTTTGAAATTTTCATATTTAGTCAACAAGGATTAACACCAAACATGTGATGTATTGGGGTGACTATAGGTATTTTTAGTAACAAGTTGCAAAATATTTCATTGAAAAAACAATTCATCTGAAAAAGTAAAAAAGACTAAAAAAGACTCATAGTCCTTTCATAAAGTAATCTTGTTGGTTCCTTTTTGTATATTTGCATTTGCAAATTAGAATAAACTATATGGTCCAATGCATTTTAGGACTAAAGTTTTACATCATGTTGTCCATTGAAAAATTCAATATAATTGAAATCATTGGATTAATCATTATGGATCTCCTAAGGAATTCCATGCATATAAAATATAATTAATCCATAAGGCCCTATGATCCGTAATTTTTGGTGTTAGTGAAACCAAAAACATTACCATGTGGTGATATTGTAACTATTTTTCACCATTGTTAATTTTCTCAATCATTTGGGCACAATTATTTTCCATAAGGCACGTGGTCTATGGCATATGAAATAGGGTATAAGGCATGGGAATTAAGGTTTATGAATTTTTTTTTTGAAATTGTAAATATATTTCTACTTTGGAAATAAAAGGATTTTTTTGGTCAAGTTTGGAAAATATTTTATCATTTGCCGTAAAATGAGAGGATTTGTATGTTTTTCATTTGAGGAATTAAGTGCAATGAGCATGACCACAATTTTTACTACAAATTTTGGAAGAAATAAAACATCTTTTACATCAAACATCCCTTCAAAAAAATTAACCAAATATAATGAAATCAATCAATAGGGTTAAAGAATATATTCAAAGCATTTTTTATAATATAAAACAATATAAAAAATTTAAAGGCATTGCAAGAGCATATCATAAAAGTTTTTTTTTCCAAGGTAAATAATTAATGTAAATGATATTTATTTTTTTAATGCCAAAACCCAATATATAATTCAATAGTTAGTCACCATAATTTGAACAAATGCATAAAAAATAACCAAACACATTGGCAAATATAGAAATGCATATATGCTATATAACAATTTTGGCATATACCCTCTAATTACCCTCTTCAAAACGATTATCCTCCCCCAAGTAAAGGTAAACCTCAACTATTGCATTCTAGCTACTAGGTAAAATAAAGACATGATAAAAAAAAAAATCTGAAATATTTTTTACCGATTAATTAAGGTAATGAAAGAGGTAACCAAAAACATTCGCTAGTGAAATAATGTACATATTTATCTGGTTATATATACTCATAAATATATCAAGGTAATATATTTCAAGGGTATCCAAGACCAGGGTTAAACCCTATATGGATATATATACCATATATATATATGAAAGATTTTGGAAAAGATGATAATTTTTGGCTTGTGTTGAAACTTGAGATTAGTTATTGTAGATTAGTTATAATAATATCTTGAAGGATTTTGGTTTCTTTTTCAGAGGATTTTTTTTTTTGAAGATTAGGTGGTTTTCTTTCTTTATTTATTTATTTATTTAATTTTTTTGTTGGACGTGGTGAAATATTTGAGCTTCCATAATTCTTTTTTTGCCTTGAGATACTTTTTTTTTAATGTAAATGGCAAGGTCATACATACATAGTGTGTGACACGCCCTTTGTTACACAATAAGATCACTTTGGTGTTGGTTGTCCTTGAGCCAATTCTCGAACCTTGTATAAGGAGCTCCTTATAGGGGTAATGGCACTCCCGAGAACCAGCCAGCCTCTATAGATGATGATGCCATGCCATGGTTGTAAGAATACACAAACAAGTTGCTCACCTAACAAACAAACTACAAGAACTCCGTGTTTTGTGTAAAAGCTTCTTGTGAACCATCTTCCAAAAAAGAGAGAAAAAGTTGGCAACAATGTTGCTGCTATTATTCACATTTGATTTCACACAAGTGTTGTTGTAGTAGATGGCCATCATGGTCAAACAACCTTTTTTCTCTGTCACACTTGAAAGCTTGGGCAATGAGCTCGGGCCATGTTCTAGAACATGCAAATCTCTTCCACAAGACCTCCATCAATTGCACGGGCAATTAGAGATATGGGCATGCATGGCAACTACAAGTGCATGCACGTTCTCTTCTCAGTCTATGCCTAGCTATAGCTATTGGGTGCTTGCTTGAATTGGGTAGATGGCCAAGCAAGAGTAACAGGTAGAGAGGGGTTGTTAATACTCAATTAATATTATTTCCAAAACTGTAGAACCCAATGATGGTCCTTTGATTTTTCAATTTTATTTTTAAAAACCCCCAAAAAAACCAACGATTAGTTACAAAATCAAATACCCGCACCACACTAATTCACACTTCACAACCGCCCACCATAACTTAGTAAGGTGGGTTTAAGGTGGGTATCATCATATGGGCTTTGTCTAATTTGCATAGATTCGAACCCGTGTCAAGGGGGGCAATAGTCGTATGTAAACAAGCTCTTACTTGAAGTGAATAGGCTTTTAACTTACTTCATGAGGCAATTGTCTTTTCTCTCTCTCTCACTCTCTCTCTCCACACACAAACACACACATCATGAGGCAATTGTCTTTTCTCTCTCTCTCTCTCTCTCTCCACACACAAACACACACATATCGAGAAGATAAAGGAGGATCTGTTATACCCATTTGTGCACAGAACTCTTCTTATGCTTGCTTACTCAGTGGGGCTACCAATCAACAACATTGGGTTAACTCCCTTTTTCCACTGAACCCTTCAACAGCCTCACAATAATGGGTGTTGCTTCTTTTTTTGGTTTGAAGTGTGAATTTTGGCATTGTCCTGACATCTAGGGTTTATAACATGCTGCTCAAGTTTGCAGTCACCAGCTTGAAACTTTTGTCCTCTTCTTCTTTCTTCTTTCATCTTCTTCTTCTTTCTCCAGTCTTTGGGGTTCCATGCCTGTTGCACAATATACCCAAAATCAAACTTCCCACAGTTGTTTTTGAGACTTGTCTGTCACCAATTTTGTGGCCTGGACTAATAATACTACTACTACTACTACTACTGCCCTTTTCCCAGGAGTGTGGGTAACCTATTCACCAGCTCTCAAGCATGAATGAAGTAGGACAAATCTAACTTCATGAACTTTTTTCAGATTGACCCATTGCTTAGTGGGCCCCTTTGTATCATTGGGCTTGGCCCCAAAGTATATATCTCAAACCTCTTGTAAGGTCATTCCATCTCAAATATTATAAATGATCAAAGTGAGCTTACAATGAAGAGTTCCTTGTGGAACCTTGTTAGATTTAAATTTTTAAAAATTAATTTTCAAAAGAAAAAAAAAGTCTTTCTTTGAAAAAATATTTAATATTTTTCGCAAAACTTTAGTCCAAAACTTGTGAAACAACAAATGTGCATGCATGCACATCACATTGTTCAGAGTTTTTCGACTATACCAAAGAGCAAAGAAAGGGGCCCCATGGTTTAGGAACATTACTATGTGACCATATCTAAACACAAACAAACAAACAAACAAACATCTATAGTAATATATTGTGTAATAGGGTTTTCATTGTGTAGGATAATTTTGTGTGTGATTTCTATTTATTAATTATGGAGGAGGAATGTGAAATGAAGAATCCATTCACACCATTGATAGTTATATTTTGAAAAAACTTACATTTTATATGAGTATTTTGCTTTACCACCTCCCAACTACTTAGTTGGAGGATATGTTAAGTACATATAGTATGTCAAAGAAAAGATAGTTTTATCACATGATCTTAACATGTTCAAATGCATCCTCATCCTTATTCACAACTTTTAAATACTAAAATTAAAAATTAAAAACAAGTATAGGTTGTCAAAAGTTGATGCAATTAAAAAATTATAGTTAAATTTAGGGTGATTTAAATATGTGCATACTAAAACATTAATTAATTAAAAAAATTAATAATAGGGTGTAAAAAAAATCTCTTGCATATAATACCTCATACAAAATACCTTGTTTGTTTCAAATCATGTAAAAAAATTAATGTTTTGTGTCCCTTTGGAGCTACTTCCAATTAATTATAAGATATCGATTTTTAAAAATTGAATGTTAACCCCTAAATCCTTAAAAGGCCACATTTGGCTCTTTTTAGAAATTTGAATGAGTCTCGATGGCACATATTTAAGTGTTTAGGGGGTGTTCTCAAAAGAATGCCATTGACATATTTCCTAATTGGGTAACTACTCTTCAACATGGGATTTTTTCTCAAGCATCAAATTACATGATTGTTCATTCATTGGAAGTGTTGGATCCAACTCAATCTAACCCCACACAAATTTGAAATTTAAGCATGGGATAGGTAACATGTAATCCTTTGTTGTGAGTCTTAGTTGCCCAATAGGGTTAGTGCTTCACTATTTTTTTTTTGGGCTTCAAGTTTTGCCATAATGTCAAGCATGAGCGCGCTTGTTTGGAAAACTTGCATTTACCCTGATTCAAATGATATATTAAAATGGATATACCTGCCTAACATTGGTCAAGACTCAAAAGGACCCTTATGGGCAAGGTATTGTTTTTGATGAAAAGAAAAAAAAGAACCCATGCACTTGCATGTATTGTCCCAACAAAGTTCTCAAATCCTTAAAACATCAAAACAATTGAACACCACTTTTCATTCATTGTGTTGCACTTCCAATTTTAGCTCCATTTTCAACTCGCCTTTTAACTCAAAATTCATTGGAGTGAATTGACAAATTGTGTGCTAAACTTTGAAGATTTCCATTTTGTGGGTTAAGTCTCACTTAAAAACCCTACCCTTGACAATTAAATTATACACGGGGTTAGTTATCGTGTTGGTATTTCAAAACCAACCCCTATGCATATAAGAGGTGGGTATTACCAAAATATGCAATTGGCAAAATTGGGTATTCCTTAAACAAGCAAATTGACACTCTTAAATGGAGATTTTGAGTGAGAGGAAATTTTACTTTTCCATTGGATTTCAAGATACCTAATTATCTCAGTTACGGGGTTTCTACTAGGTATCTAGCTCTTAACCCTTAACCTACTAACACTTAACCCTTAAACTAGGTACTAACTCCTGACCAAGGGTTTAGGATCTAGGGTTTAGTAGTAGCCACCATGTTGTTGTACTGACCTACCTACCTACCTACTTACCTACCTATACTTACAGGGAGCTGGTTTCACAAGGTAGGTTACCAAGGTGGAAACCTGACATTAACTCAGTTGGCCCTTGGGGTTAGGGTACTTAGTAGATTTTGTTTGTTAGCCAGAGAAAGCAGACTGAACCCAAAAGAAACCTGCAAAAAAGTACGTTAGCATTCGAAAACTCAGAAAACCATCAATTCTGGTAGTAAACTGAGTTTCATCCTGTCTTTCCTTTTTTTTCCTGAGCGCCTCCACTGCTGCTGCTGCTACATATATTTTCACTGCTCCTAACTGTACCAACTATATTATAATTAGTCTCGAATCTTGTGCATTAGATGCTGAGTACCAGCATTTCATACTCAGCTAGCTGCAGCATTTCAAACTGGAGTTTGATTTAAAATGTCTTTTACTTTGCGGATACCCCCTGAAAGAGGGGATAGGGTGGGGTGCAAGGAGGCCCAAAGACAACAAGGGTGAAGACAGAGGTCACTTTAGGGTTAACTCTATTGGGTTAATAAAAATCACAACTGCAAAGATACCAGTCTAAACCCACCCCAATGCAAACTTTGTCTTGAGTGTGAGAGATGTACACAACTTGTTTGTCCTAGTGAAATGTTCGCAACTTGTTTGTGTCCTAGTGAAATGTAGCGCCAACTTGTCCAAGTGAAATGTACCAGTTCAAAGAAGATGAAGAAGAAGAATGGGGGGGCTGGGTTTAGGGTTTAGGGTTTAGGGCTGGGCAAGGCAAGGCGGGGCCACACTGCCCTAAACCCCAGCACTTCTTGGGCAGTGCTCCAAAAACTACGTTGTTGTTGTTAATTAATTAATTAATCCATCGTTCTTTCTTTTATTTTGACCCCTTTTGTTTTCCTTCATTGTTTGGCCGTTTTGTGTTTCAATGTTTTTGAAGTGTTGGAAACTCACACACACACACACAAGACAACTTCCCTCCTCACTTACTTTTTCATTTAGCAAATCTCGAAATTGGGTAGAGTTCCCAAAATTCATAGATTCGATTCTTGGGGGCAGGCGAGCGGGTGGCTAGGTGAGCCACGGCTCTTATTTATTTATTTATTTATTTTAATTTTCAATTTTTAGTTTTTAATTGAAAAAAATAAATAAATTTGAAAATTTTGTTATGGTACAAGTGGGATCCCACTTCTATTATAGTGGGGCAGGGATAGCTCTGATTCCTGATCAAACTCCCATGCAAATTCGATTAGCAAATCTTAGTTATGTGATATGAGGCTTTGGGGAACATGTCAAGACATCAGACACAAATTGGGAATTGCAGGAACTGCAGTGGCAGGGAAGGAACTCTGCTTTGCTCTGAAGAGCACCAGCACACACACAGAGAGAGAGAGACAGAGACAGAGACAGAGATGGACAAACAAGAATCTCTCAACCTGCAAGTAGTACTAGTGTATGTAGGCTAAGAACACTGAGACTAAGAACATGGGTGGGATGGGATGGTTTGTTTATTCATTCCTTTGGAAAAATGATTTTTTATTAAAAAAAAAAAAAAAAAAAAAAAAACTGGGATAAGTTGTCTTTGGGACCCAACATTGTGTCTTTGGATTTACTAGATCGGAACCCAACACTAACAAAGTCACACATTGTGTTTGGATTCACTAGATCGGGACCCAACTCTAACAAAAGTCACAAAACATGCACACATGCATGATGACACACTATAAAAACAACAAACAAGGAAGGAAGGAAGAAAGGAAGGAAGGAAGGAGCTCCTTCTTGTTGTTGTTGTTGTTGCTGCAGCATAATGACTCTGCCCTTTATGGCAGGTTCATCTAGAACTCCTCATCCCCATGCATGCACTTACTTGTATGGAACATGGATCCATCCATCCATCACACGGGGACACACACAATACTCCAGTTGTGAGTCAAGTTTGAACCCAAAGTTTAGCCCCCAAATCTTACATTGATGCCAAGGCTTTTCCCATGCATGCACTTACTTGTATGGAACATGTCCATCGATCGCATGAGGACACCACACACAATACTCTAGTTAGGTCAAGTTTGAACCCAAAGTTTAGCCCCCCAAATCTTACATTGATGCCAAGGCTTTTCCCATGCATGCACTTACTTGTATGGAACATGTCCATCCATCACACGGGGGACACACACAATACTCTAGTTGGGTCAAGTTTGAACCCAAAGTTTAGCCCCCAAATCTTACATTGATGCCAAGGCTTTGTTGCCCTATGGGAAAAACCCACTAAAGTTATAGAGAAGGAATGGGTCAGCTCATAAAAGAGTTAGGTCCCCCTTTTTACACTATAGTGAGGGACGAGGAGGGCCCATGAGCATGGAAATCTTTGAGAGCTCTCAAAACTCATTCAAAAGCCTGTCTCATGGGAAATTCAATAATTATTTTAAGTGTGGGAGTGGGCTCTTGTGTGTTGTGTAAAGTGCAAATAGACATGTTTGAGGTACCTTAACATTAGAATGGAACCAAAATGGGTTAACTTTTTGTATAAATTATTTGTTTTCTAACTTGAAAATCTAAATAACTTGTTTTTTTTAATAGTAAAGTGATGAAAGACTTTGCTAAGGTAGCTTAACATGCTAGTATATTGTGATTCATATTAATTAGTTGCGAGAATCTTCAAAAAGTTTCATTTGATTATTATTATTATTATTATTATTATTATTTACTACGTGATGGGTATCTTTGTTTGATCCATCATTAAAAAAAATTAAAAATCAAACTTTGGACGCTCTCAAAATAGACTCCTTTGGCCACATGTGATATAGGTTTTCAAGAGTAGGAACTTATGGCAAAGGATATGGGATGAAGTGAGGAGCAATTGGAAATGTGTTGGGGAACACTTTGGGAACTTTGGGAACTTAGTGAGAACACAATAGGAACAACAAAAAATCTAGCATGGCCATCTCGTGACGATCTAGATGGCCCTTTTTCATCCATTTTTCATTCGCATTTCATCCATCAAGAGAGTGCAAATATTTAATCATCTTCATCCAAGAAGCTAAGGGTTACTGAATCATTGACCCCAATGCGAGCATAGGGTGGTTGGTACCTTGTGCTACTTAGGTAGGTACTAGGGTTGCTAATGAAACGGAGGTCAAAAGGTTATTATGGGTTGTAGAACTTGCGACCTAAACAATCAATCCAAGGGTCAAGATTCTCTCGAGGGTTAGTTATATCGGGTACTAACTAAATCACCCTAACTTACATGATTGGAATTGAAATCATCCCTAAACCCTAAAGCCCTAATAGAACTTGATGAAGAAAGTATGATGGGTGTAACATGCTTGGCACCACGCCGTGTGGGCGCACTTGACACCCAGACACGCCCACATGGCCCCCCCCCCCATCATTGTTGTGAAGTGAGATATAAACCAATTTTAATGATAAATTGTCTTCTAGGTTTAGGGTTTTAGGATTGCCTATATCATGAGAATTTGTGTTGTCAAATAATAATACCACACCCCAAGTCTCAAGATTGCAACAAAATAGCATAGATGAAAGGCGAGCCTAATTAACTAGCCTAATTAACTTCTTGTTACAAATGCTAGTTTGTAACCCCACCCAATTTTTTGAAGAAAACATTGAAGAATTTACTGCAATATATTATTGTGAGGCAATTTAGTTAACAAACTTTGGAAGAATATCATTTTAAAAATGCAAGTAAAAAAAAAATCCTAATATTTTCAAATATATGTCTATTTATACCATTTTGCCAAAGATGGAAGAGGGGAATGGGTTTAGGGTTTATGCGGGAGAGGGAGGAAGGGTTTAGGGTTTTTCTTTTGTTCAACAAATTTTGTTGTTACTCTGACAAAAAAAAGATTGGGAAATTTTTGGGCAAAAATAAGATGTCAAATTTGCTCAGAGAATGTCTCAAACTTTTAAATTTTGTTTCTCTCATGCCACATGTGTCATTGTAATATTTGTGGCATTACCACCTGCAACTAATCACCATTTTAAAAATAAAATAATTAAATAATAATTAAATTAAATAATAAATATTTAAAAAAAAATTGGAGAGGGGCCAGATTTACAGATAAATAAATAAAGATTAAACATTAAAAAAACAAAAATAAATCCCAATAAATGAATTCACAATGACCCATTTAGGGTTTTGCTACTCTTCAAGCTCATACTAAAGTCCTCTTTCTTTGTTCCTTTTTTTTCTTTTCCCCTTTTGGTTGGGTGATTGATTTGTTTAATGAAGTTTGTTAGGGTTTTATGGTTTGCACTTTATAATAACACCTAGCAAACATTCCTCAAAATGTGGGGACCAAATGAACTTTGCATGTGAAGTAAAATGTTCCTTGAAGTTGCACCAAATCCTTTTCTCCTCGGCGACATGGGGATATACCATCATCACCATCCTGAGTTATGGTTTTTTTGAGCCCATCCATCGCGTTCAATGTTTTGTGGTTTAGGGTTTAGGCTTGAGGGCAAGGGCATTATTAGAAAGAAAGCTAAGAGCTTGCATGAGGTGCAAACATGCTTCTCATAATGTCGTCTATCAAAGGGTCTTATAGAATGTAAAGATGAATGTTGTTGTGTAGTTCTTCCCTTTTGAGAGAACTCGTGTCTTGGTCTTCTTGACACTTTTTAGATTTATTTGGAGGTTCTTTGACCAAGGGTTTGATGAGCATTAGTTCTTCCAATTTTTAGACCCTTTGGTTTTCATTTAGGCATAATCTAATTTTTTTAGAACCTAAACCAACACTACACAATGTGGAATGGCCTTTTTCTAATGTTTTAGCCAAAAAAAAGCCTTTTTTTCTAATTGCAAAATTCTCAACAATTCCACATCTTGTAGGCCAAAATGCCAAAAAAAATTAAGGACCTCTATTTTGATTGGCTCATTCGAAGAAAAAAAAAGAAAAAAAAAAAGTTGGACTTCTGACGCATCTCCAACTAATTAATATGAAACAGAATAAGTACCCCCAGAAATAGGTAAGGGCCTTCTTAGGAAGGGCTATTAGTCCAGGCAAAAAAAATTGTGGCAGCCAATTTTAGGAATAGAATATATTGATTGGCTCATCGCAAAAAAAAAAAAAAAAAAAAAAAAAGTTGAAACTATGGAGGCTCTCCCAAAATATAAGATTCTAATGTAAACTTGAAGTGCCTCCCCCTTTGGCCCACCCATATAGTTGAAAAGCTCCTACTTCAGCTTCTCTAAACAAAGTGGATTTTTGTTCACAATTGTGGGAATTGTGTTGTCGAAGGCATATGTGTGTGTGTGTGTGTGTGTGAGAGAGAGAGAGAGAGAGAGAGATTTTGATTGTGAATGTGATGCTTCTTTTAAGGCCTTGAAGAGCAGCCTTTGCAGCTTTATAGAAATGGTCTTTCATCATGTCCATACCTCTGCACTAGAGAGTATATAGACCAGACATGAAGATGTAAGTGGTGGTGGGTATGGGACCCAACCAAAGATAAGCTAACTTGGCATCCACTCGACATCCACGGATGGATTCTCGAGGAATGTTTATCATCCCATATTTTGTCCTTCAATTCTTCTCCGTCTTTCTTTCTTTCTTTCTTTCTTTTCTTTTCTTTCTTTAAAAGAGAGAATCCAAAGTCGGAAGAAGTCGTGAATTGTAAGCTCAAAAATAATTTATGTTTTGTGATTCTTGCATGCATGGTGAGGTGGCCCCGGGGGTGGGTTAACTAACCCTCACCCGGGGGGTGTCCCCCCCCCCTCCGTGGTGTTCTTGGATGATTCTCTTTGCAATGGATTTTTTTTTTCCCCAATTTGGTTAGCCAAAAAAACTTAAAAGAAAAAATGAAATTTCTTTAGTGGACAAAAAAGTTACTTACAAATTTGGGTCCTTTCTTCTTTTACTTTTATATGTTGAGTAAATTTCCTGGCCATCAATCAAGGCTGGCTTGTTGCCTTTGACACCCATCAAAAGAAAAGAAAAGAAAAGAAAAGAAAAGAAAAAAGAAGTTTAGCCAATTTGGGCTTCTTTTCATGTTTATGTTTTGCCAAAGGGAAAAGAAGAAGGATAAGTGTCGCCCTCCCTTCGGATGGTCCAGATCAAATCTAGGTCACCTTCGGATGACCCAGATCAAATCTGGGTTGGCTTCTGATGCCCCCAGATCAAATCCAGTTCGCCTTTGGATGATGGCTGAGATAAAAATCTGGTCACCCTCAGATGGCATCTTTTGGATGTTGTGCTTTGTTGATGGATGAACAGACCTTTTTCATGGGATTGAGTCATCATGGAGTTTTATTTACTTAAAATTTTGGGGGTTTTAAAAAGCTTTTTGCCTTCATAATTAATGATGACCCCTCAAAAGAAAAACCCTAAAGACCTGGGCTAAACCCTAAACCTAAACCCTAAACCCTAAACCCAATGACCAATTGAAGAGAAAGAAGATGGATAAGGGTTGCCAGAGGATTCCCTAGATCAAATCCTGTCACCTACAGAAATGGTCTCTCTTGGGTGATGTGCTTTGTTTATGGATGAGCAGAAAACTTTTTCATCCAAGTTAAGTTATGGGTGGTTTAGGGTTAATAAATGTAGTAGGGTTTTCCCTTCATTAATTTTGGGTTTTAAAAAAAAAGCCTTTTTGGCTTAATCATAATCATAATAATAATAATAATAATAATACTAATCAATTACCCATCTAAAGATAAAATGGCCTTATTGAATGAAATTACAACAAGATGACAAAATCTCAAAAGAGAGAAACCAAAAACTGTCTGTCTGTCTGCACCCATGATTTTGCAGGCTCAGAACAGAACTCTGTTAGATCTTTGAACACTGAAAGGCGGGGGAGAAAGAAAGAAAGAAAGCAAGAAGAGGTTTTGCACAAACTTCAATACTATTGTAAGTTCTGGGATGATGGATTCTGTGCTGAAATTCACTCACTCAAAACAAACAAAAGAGAATGGTCCTCCTCTCTCTCTCTCTCTCTCTCACTTCTGTGTGCATTTTATAGGCAGAAGGTGTCAGTGGCGTTACAGCATCATTATAAGCAGAGAGATTTCTTGCATACATTTTATAGGCAGAGGGTGTCAGTGGTGTTACATTGTAAGTAAGCAAGCAAGTGGTCTCTATTTAGAGTCTCTCGTTTTGTTGTTGTCATCGTAGGTAGGTGCCAGTGAGGGTTCTTCTTCTAAGTTAGATGTCGAGGTCTTTCCCTTTCCTTATTTGATATCCTTTCTTATGATGAGAAGAGGACATTTCGGAACTTGATGCTTCCTTGGTGGTTCATCCTCTTAGATGATTCTTTTGTTGTTCCTTTTGTTTTGTTTCATTGTTCCTCATCTTTTTTTGGGTGCTTTGGTTTATTTATGATTGACAAAGGTTTCATCACACACACACACACACAAAAAAAAAAGGAAGACTAAGGAAGGAAGGAATGAAAGAAAATTGCAAATGAAGAATAGAGATAGATAGGCTGCATGCATTCCAGCTTCACTCAAGTTACAAACTACTACTACCTTATCTTTGTACAGTATACCCAACCAACAACACACCCATTCCAAGATGGGGAAGAAGAGATACACAAGACAAGAGAGATAGTTTTGTTGCACATACAATTTTTGTTGATAAAAATTAATGCCCAAAAAAAAAAACCCCTTCCCAACAATTTTTTTTTAATTATAAAAAAAAACCCTTCACAACAAAATGTTTTTTAAATTAAAAAAAAATTCATAAATTTTTGTTAACAATTTTTGTCAATGAGATTTTTCTACGACTCCTTAAAAAATTGCAATTTTTTGTTTTTTGGTTTTTGGACCTCCTTTCTTTTTGGGAAAAATTGGGTTGTTAGGGTTTTAATTGAGTTTCCTTTGAGGGTTGCACTCCACTACTAATACTGGTAGTATTTGCATTGTTGCTTTAGGGTTTTGGACATCATGTGTGAAGGAATAACAACAACAACAACAACACGCCCTTTCCTTAAACCCTAAACCCCCTTTGGTTCTTTACCCCCCTTTTTTCTTGTGTCGGTAATGGATTTTATGTGTGGTTCCAAACACGGAATGCGCTTTAGAATTGGAACCCCCCCAATTGGTGGAACCCCCGTAATCAGCTTCCAAAAGTCTATCAAAAATTTTAAACGAAGATTTGAGAAATTCCCCCAAATTTAAGTTACATTTTTTTTTCTTTGGTAATTAATTAATTAATTAATTAATTAATAAGTAGTTTTCTTTTTCTTTTTCTTTTTCTTCTTCTTCTTCTTCTTATTATTATTATTATTATTATTACCATTATTATTCTTTGAGAGGCGGAAAGAAACTCCGACTATGTTATGCTTTGTAGTTTTGTTGTAGGAATATGATAAATTTGTTAATCCTTTTACGGACAAGATCAAAACTAGTCCCGCACCACCACGGCCACCACTCAAGCCGGGTACCTGTAAGTTGTAGGGTATAAGTCAGACACAAAAGTGAGTGGTCGGAAGGTAAATTCGGGGCATCATCAATACGAATGAATCCAGTTTACAATTAAAACCCCCCCACCCCCGCATCTAAAAACAAAATGTCAGGTGGGAGTTGCCGGAGGGGGGGGGGTCAGGATGGGATTTTCCTTGTATGAAATGTTCATGTAGGCTTATATTAAATCATTTAACCACATTAAAAAGAAAATATAAAATAAAAAAATAAAAAAGTAACATTTTTCAGGTGTAAAATCTGACCAACACAAGGAGGAACTAATTAATTAATTAATTAATTAAATACATACTAACATACTTACTAATTCAACATACTTAACTTTCGTGCTTGCCCATACATACACTCTACTATTTGTTGTTTCCGACCTTTTTCTACAACCCTAAAAAAAAAAAAAAAAACCCTAGGAATGGGTTGTAAAATATTTGTCTTTTTTGACTATAGTGGTCTTTAACTTTTTGACTAGTGTGGCCTTTACTTTTTGACTATAGTGACCTTTTTTACTTTTCTCACAAAAACCCTTAACCCTAAAACCCTAAAACCCTTAATCCTACCCAGCTCCCATCAAAATACCTAAATCACTCCATCACTCAATTTGGGTTATACTCATTCATTCATCTCTCATACCATGAACCGTAGTTTGGATACGAATTTGAAAATTTTGTTAAAATATTGATATTATTTTAGTATATATTTAAAAATTTGATTATTTTTTTAAATATTATTAATATGTATAGAAATTATTATTATCACAAATTTTATTTCTTTCATGTAAAAAATATATATGTTTTTTTTTACAACATTTTAATAATAATGTGTTTTGAAAGTTAAGTGCTAATGAAATGTTGATATAACAATCGTTGGTTGATCTGATGATGTTGTGAGGACATTGTAACACACATTGTGAAGATTGATCATCTGTATTATTATTACAACAACATTAGAATATATAAAATATGAACAATTTGATCAACATTTCAATACATACTTTTAACATTGAACATATTGTTGAAAAATGTTTTTATAAAAACACATAATACATGAAGGAAGGAAGTAAGGAAGAAGGGAAAGTTTGTAAGAGATTTTATATGAGCAAAGAATAGCTTATAACTTTGTCCAAACACTAGTTCTTTGAAGTTCTGACCTAAAATAGAATAGAGTAGCAGCTCAACTACTGCACCTGGATGCAATTCTAATGTGTGCTTTGGAGAGTGTCCAGAGATCAAGTTGGATATTTTTTTCCTTCCTTTTGTACCTCAAACTTACAAGAGTAGGGTGAGGTGGGTTAACAAGTAAGTAGCTTAAGTTAACTCCCTAGGTTAAGTTTAGGGTTTAGGGTTTAAACCCTAACCCTTGGCTAAGTTAAAACTTAACCCAGGGAGTTAACTTAAAGCTGTTACTGCACAAAATCCCACACACCCATCCCACCAAAGAGTGTTGTCAAAGCAAAAGGGATGGTAGGTTCATTACCCAACTAAACTCCAAAATTTACAACTTTTCAATAGTTATAGATCCCAAAAAAATTAGGGTTTTTCTGGCATTTTCTTTCATGGATCAATAAGAGAGAGAGAGAGAGAGAATCTGAGAAAATCCAGTCCACCCACTAGCCCATCTTTTCAGTAAGGAACAAAGGTAGTAAGTAGCCTACTAGGTTCAATCAAAATTATGCTGATGCAAGAAATAGAATGGTGTGTAAGGCACTTTTGTAGTAGCAAACCCATTTTAAGAGATAGCCACTAAAGAACATTTTAAATAAAAATGTGAAAACATTAAAAAAATTAAAAATAAATAATAATAATAATAGTAATCTTCATTAAAAAAAAACACAAGGGAGTCTCTCTGAAATCATTACCAGCACATAAAAAACTGAAACTCAGTATTGGTTTGTTTTAGTTGCTTAATTTTGTTTAGTTTTGTTATTTTGTTATTATTATGATATGATATGTTATGTTATGTTATGCTTTTGCTTTGAACTGCTTGTTGTTTGTAGAATTGAGCCACCTGAAAAGTTCAAGCAATATGTACAACTATTTTTCAAAGAGTTTTTTTTTTGGTTGGTTGCGTGTTGTTAAGGCAAGGATATTGTGTTAATAATCATTATAATAGAGTATAGTAGCTTCAAGGGATTTTGGCCCTTAGAAACTAGGTGAGATGATTCATGCTAATTTGATTGTAAAAAAATTCACTCTACCATGAAAATACTTTCTTCAAAAATGGGTTATGACATACATCATAAGCAAAAATTCATGTGATTCTTTCAAAATGTGACAATGTGATTGACAACATTCAAATATAAATGTCATGACAAGTTTTTTATTTTTTTTTTATTAATTTTTATAATTTAAAAATAATAATTTTGGGGGTTTGAAATTTTGCACAAATGTGAAAAATATATATGAAAAGAATATTTAATCACTTTTTTTTCCTTAAAGAAAAAAGTCATTAGATTTACAAAAAAAAAAATTGAAAATCATGTTGTGACATTTCCTTATTGGTTTTGGTTTGGTAACAAATTTTTAAAATATTTAAATAGGTTCTAGAACACATCATCATTTAATGTGAGATTCCTTTTTGGGTTCCTCATAAATAATGTGATATTAAAAAATGAAAAAAATAAAATCATGAATGTTTTTTTTTCTTTATAACAACATGATGTATATTAAAATAAATTTATTTTTCTATTTTCCCCCTACTACCTATGACCAATTTATCATATAAATCATTAAATATTAAATTAATGGCAGGGCCATTGTGTATAACACACCTTCTTGCTGTTGTTGTTGTTGTTGTTGTGATGGTGTTGTTTTTCAGGAGTTTATGAATTGTGGGTGTGTGATTTTTTTGGGTTAAGTTGTTTGTTTGTGTTTTTAAAGAGTTTAGGAATTTGTATGTATGTGAATTTTTTTGGGGGGAGGGTCAAATTGCTTGTGATTTTCAGAAGTTGAAGAATTTGTGTGTATATGAGGTTTTTGGGGTTAAGTTGTTTGTGTTTTGCAGGAGGTTAAGAATTGTGTGTGTGTGTGTGTGTTGTATTGTGATTTTGTGGGTTAAATTGTTTGTGTTTTTCAGAAGTTTAAGAACTTATGTGTATGTATGTGGTTTTTTTCTTGTGTCAAATTGTTTCTGTTTTTTGAGGATTCTTGTAAATTTGTGTGTGGGGGAGGGGGGAAAGGGAGGGGAGTTGTTTTTGTTGTTTATTTTGGTTTTGGGTTGTTGTGTTTGTTCTTCAGCAGTTTTGTAATTAAGTGTTGTTTAGTAGAAGGAGTCAATTTGTGTGAGAGTTTTGTCTGTTTTCTTTTGGTTTTTGCAAGTGTGGTGATGTTGTTGTTGTTGGTGGTGGTTTGTCTGTGTGGTTTCAGGAGTTTTGTGTGTTGTTGAATATGTTGTAGTATTCCAGTAGGGAGGGAGAGATTTTGTTGTTGTTGGTGTTGTTGTGTGAAGTTGAGTGTTGTTTTGCTGCAACAATAACAAACAAAAAAAGGACAGAGGAAAAAAAAAAAAAACAAAAAACCCACAACTCTGGAGACACAGTAGAGAGAGAGAGAGAGAGAGAGAGAGAAACGAAAACAAAAACAAACAAATTTGTTGTTATGGAAAACTAAGTGAGCTTTTCTCTACTCAACCTTATGTGTCAGCTTCTCCAAATCAACACAACAGTACAAGAAAAAGTAGCACAAGAAGCAGAAGAAGAAGAAGAAGAAGAAGAATCAAAAGAAGTGGTGGTGGTGGTGATAAGAGTAGTCAGGTTTTGTCGTGAACCTCCTCCTCCTCCTCTGGCACTCCCCCTGAGAGAGAGAGAGAGAGAGAGAGATGATCTATTGCCATAGCTGTAGGGATCTGGTGGTGTATATTGATCTCCTTCCTCTTCGTCGTCATCTTCTTCTTCTTCTTCTTCTGCCTTCTACTAGTGTATGTATCCTCCATCACATGATACTGTAATGGTAGTAGCCAAGTTCAATAACCTCCACAGTTTCCTCCTTTTGCTGCTGCTGTTGTTGTTCCTGGAGGGTTCAAGACGAGAAGAAGAGGAAGAGAAGAGAAGAAAACAGAGAGGAAGAAGAAGAAGAGAAAGAGAAAGAGAGGACGCTGCTAGCTTTGAGCTTCAAATGCCTCCTCCTCATGGGTTGAGCTGCTGCTTATGATCTGTGAGCTTGCTCGTTTCCCTCACTTGCATCCATCATGAGGTCATGCTCCTGCTCCTCTTGCTTAAGCAAAGTGGAAGGAGAAGCGGCAGCAGCAACGACAAGTTCCGACAAACATTGATTCTGTTTCCTTCCGACTACAGTAGTTTGTGGGTTTGGGAGGCAATTGTGCAAGCATCACATAAGAAGAAAGGGAAGAAAGAGAAAGGAAAGGAAAAGAAAAGAAAAGGAGAGGATCTTCTTGTGCGAATTTTGTGTGTCTTTTTCGCCCTTTTTTTTGTTGTCGTCAAGTGCTTTTTGGACGTAAGGCAGCCGCAGCAGTCGTCGTCTTCCGCGTGTTGAGCTTTGATTGCAGCCGGAGGACGAGGAAGTGCTTCTACGAGCTGCTGCTGCTGCTGCGGCCGCTGTTGGCTGGCTGGCCTGCCTGCTGCTGTTGGTGTTGGTGGGTGGTGGTTTGTAGCTCTGCAGAGCTAGATGGCTATGGCGATGACTGAAGCTCATGAGAGGCGCTGGATTAACACAACATGGGAACTGCAACGGCAGCAGAATCCGGAAAATCCGGAAGGGATGAGGGATGGAGAAGCAGGAGGAGATTATGGTAGTGCTCTTCTATCATCACGGGTGGATTGGGAGCTCAAGGATTGGGAATCTATAACCCTCGCATACCCAACTTCACATGAGAATTGCTGCAGCAGCAGCGGCTTGCCAGAGACAGTCATGGTTTCTGCTGCAGTGGTGAAGTCGGAGCCACAAGCAGAAGTGGAGGAAAGTGAGGAGGAAGAGGAGGTAGTTCATCAAGCTCCTGAAGCAGCAGCAGCAGCTCCTCTCAAGCTTGGGCTTAAACTCGGCAGACGTAGCAGCAGCAGCAGCAGCACGGAGAAGAACAAGAAGGAGAAAGAAGTTTCGCAAGGATCTTGTTCAACAACAACTCCCACTGCTGTCATTGCTCCTCCTCCGGCAGCAGTAGCAGTAGCAGCAGGTTCTTCTTCTTCTTCACCTCCTTCCACCAAGAAGCAGCGGGTGACGTCTCCCTCTTCAGCAGCAGCAGCAGGAGGAGGAAACCAAAACCCTGCTCCTCCTTCTCGGTGTCAAGTGGAAGGATGCACAGCTGACCTAAGCTCTGCCAAAGACTATCACCGAAGACACAAAGTTTGTGAGATGCATTCCAAAGCTTCCAAAGCTATAGCTGCCGGACTTGAACAACGCTTCTGTCAACAATGCTCCAGGTAAGCCCATTAGCTTCCCATACCCCATCCATACCCATACATCAACTGCAGCAACAGCAATAGCAGCAGCTACAGTAGTATAACTCCAGAGGCAGTCGACTGACAGACATACAGACAGACTCACTCACTCACTCAATCCCCTTGCATGTTGTGGGTCTTTTGTCTTTCTCTACTGTCTGCAGGTTTCATGTGTTGACAGAGTTTGATGAAATCAAGCGCAGCTGTCGAAGAAGACTTGCAGGACACAATGAACGACGGCGCAAACCTCACCCTGAGTCTTCTTCTGCTGCTGCTGCTGCTGCTGCAGCTGCGGCTGCGATCAACCTCTCTTTCAACTGTCGAATCTCATCACCAATGCGCAGCACTGATGCCTTCCATATCCACGGAACAGCTGCAGATTCTCTTACTCTTGATGGTACAGCAGCAGAGATACACCTAACCCTCTACCCAACCCTTTGAATTCCCACCAGCATACCAACCACACTGGCTCACATCCTTGTACCTCTGAATGCTGCTGTCAGTCACCCATTTGTTGTATCCACAAGGATGATTTGAGCATTTCATTGTCACCGAATTACAGAATTATCTTTGTACCAAAAAACTGCATCTGTCTCTCAAAATCACACAATTTTCACACAACATTCAGTTGTGGATTTTGAGAGAGATCCAGTTTCTTGTTGAGTAGAGAGAACAATTTTTTTTTCTAGGAGCTCAAACTGAGTGGCTTTCTTTCTCTCTCTTTCTTCTGCAACGCAGATTGCAAGCAGACACAGTTCTTGGAGCAAATTCAAGGTTCCCAAGGAGGAGGTCGGCCACTGTCTTCTCCTGATCTGCATGATGATGATGAGCATTCAAACCACCACCACCCTTTTGCAAATGTGTTGAATCTCAGTAGCCCTTGGAGGCCAGGCGAGAATGTGCGATCACCACAGCACATTCAGGTGTGTTTCCATCATCATCACCTCATATTCTAAGCGTTTACGCTTTCTGCTGATCCTCCATGGGTCTTTGTGAGAGCCCGGGGTTCCATGGGTTTCCTGAGAGCCACCCAAGCTTCCCATGGGTTTCTGAGAGAGAGCAGAGAGATATGTATTGCTGCAATTTCAACTAAGACCTGGAAGCAGCTGCTGCTGCTGCTGTGTATGGTAATGTCTCTGGAGGTTGTCTTTTCCAATCACCAACTGAGTTTTCTGAGAGAGAGAGATTAGGCATTCTTTGTGCAAATGTGATTGAAGAAACTTTGGGAAAAACTGGCAGTCGATTCTCAAAAGATTGTGCTGCTGCTGATTGTTCTGTTAATAAACAAAAGTGTTTTTCTTGTGTGGTTTTGTTTTGTTTTGTGCAGCAGGTTGAAGAGAAAGAAGGGCAGTCGATCATGTTGGACCGTCGTTATTGCGCACCGTCATCAAATCGTCTGCTCATGTTTCTGCAAAGCCCCAGGGGACAAATGCGAGGTGCTTTGGATCCTTCGCCAGATGTGGGCTTGAGCAATCTGAGTCCTCTGGTGGTGGGTGGTGGTGGTTCTTCACAGGAGTTTGTGGATGGAGCCAAGGGATCTTTATGTCAGAATCTGTCACTGGGTGGTGGCGGCGGGTGGGAAAACAACCACCACAACTACCACCACAACCAGGGATGCGAGTCCCAAAGCTCCGGCTGTGCTCTTTCTCTTCTGTCATGGGGAACAACTCCTTGTCCCCCTGCACTTGACCTTTGTGTTGACAATACAAGCTTGGATCATCATCATCATCACCAACTTGTAGCTGACAACAACATGGGCAGTAATACTGTAGCTTCATTTGCTACTCATCACTTGCCACAACAGCAGACTCAAGAGCACTATCTTGCATTTGAGAAGCTGTTTTCAGCACAATCTGGCAGTCTAGGGGGCATGGGAATCAGTGATATCAGAATCACAGACATCCAGCAACAGCAACAGCCTCTAGAACAAAGTCAGCTGCATGGTGTTGGTGGTGGTGGTGGTGACGATGGGGCTTCAGGTAACTTTCTTTCATATCTTGGTGGGTTGGGTTTGGATGCTGGGAACTCCATGTTGGCACTTTTCCAGTCCAGCCATGACCTGCAAGGAATGAGGTCAGGAGTATCAAGCGCTCATCAAAGCTTAAAGGTGACCAGTGATTTGGTGTGCACACCAAGTTTGCAGGTGCATCAGCAGCATCATCTCCATCAGGTTCATACTACTACTAGTGTGCATTCGCAGATGCAAACATCCTTCAATGGAGGAGGAGGAGAGTACGGTGAGTTTGGTCCCTCGCTTCGTGCTTGTGAGAGCTCCCTGTTCAGCACCCAACATATGCTCTAGAAGTTGAGCAAGCTCTGATTCAAAGCTCAAACTGGAAGGATGATGGATTCATGGTGGGTGGTTACTCAGAAGCTTTCAACGTTTTCTATGGAAAACTCATATATTGAGCTAAATAAATTCCTGTTTTCTTCATCTTCAGCACTTCCCATGAAAGCAGCAACCAGTGTCTGAAGCTGCATGGAAAGTGTGAATGCAAGATCTCGGAGTAATATATCTACATATCTATATATATGTATAATTTTTTTCCTTTCAGCACCAACTCCTCTACTCTTTTATCAAAAGCAGAAGCCTCTGTGCAGTGTTGAAACAAGTCAAGGGTGGGCTCAGTTTTGTTTGAACCAAACTTTGGCTACAAGCTTTTGCTTTCTTCTCTTCTCAGGAAGGGGTTCAGCAATCTGCACAACTTCAGAGAGCTCAATTGTGGCACAAGTATGGAGGTTTTTCAAAGCTTCTTGTTACCGAATGGAGAAGCGTATCATCGTTCAATTTCTGAACCCCTGCACCTCTCTAATTGTCCATTCAAGGCTGTAAAAATGGAATCAAACCTGTGATTTGATTTTTTTGTTTTTCAGTTCATGTGCACGAAGTCATTTTTTTACCAGTGTGATTGGAAGATGAAGACATGGATTGGACCAACCAAATAATTGAGGAGTTGCCCCTATACTATGTCCCATTTTGCTGGCATACTTTTTCCATAGATAAGTATGTTATTTCCAAAATCTCTCTTCTGCCTCAGCAAAGTTGAAATAGGTGGACAATTGTTGGTCATACATTCAAGTCTTTCCTTTGTTTCTTTGTTTTGTTGCACAGATGGGTTTTTCGCCCTTGGACAAAGTAACTTAAATGAATAGATCACTCTCAAGTTACAAAAAAATTCAGACTCTGTGTCCTATCAATCTGGATGTGCAAGGGGGAAAGGTTATATGTATGCAATGGTTCAGTTTGGTTGATTTTCTGTGACTACCCATCATGTATTGTGAAATGCAGAAACTATGAAAGCAAAAATGTGAAGACATGAAAAGATGTTGCAAAAAAATCATGCTACAATAGTATGTGGATGGTGAATCCATGCTAGGAATACCTCTCTCTTAATAACATTGTACATGTTTTGTGACCTCTGTATTTTATCAAGTACATCATATCAATATGGACTTGAAAAGTGCCACGAAAAAATTCTGTGATATGATTGTCAATTTGTGGTGTTTTGGTTGTTGTTTCTTTGTAATGCCTTGCCATATATATGCTTGAGCAAGATAATGGCTTTGTTTTTCAATTGTACTTGGGTTTGATTTTTGAGTGGACTATTTCTTGCTCTACAATAACACCCCTATAAAATTGTGTAGATTGACCTATAATTAGATTTGATCTCCATTGTCTAAGACAAATGCTTAAAAAATGAGATCTTGCAGGTTACAATTGTGAACTTGAATGCCATCTTGAAGTATGTGACCCTCCTTTCAGTTGATGACAACTCATAACCTATGTCTGTCGGGACAAAGTAAAGAAGAGGGAGAGAGGGCATCTTTGATGAGCAACTAGAGGAGGGCCAATCGGAAGCTCCAAAAACCATGTGCACTGTAGGTTATGAACCTGATATCCCCATTGTTTAATGGGTTTTAGGGTTTCCAACACTCCTTCTGACAAGTCAAATTGTGGGGGTTAACCCCCCAATAAGGGTTCTAGCATTTGTCAGGTCTGACCTTGCATTTTGAGAATGTCCCCCATTCCCAAAGTAAAGGGGCCAAAAGTCTAGCCCAGCAATTTGGGAATGTACCCCACATTGGGGTTTCACCCATCATAAAGCACAAGTGTAACACCGCAAGGTTGACATGGATGCAAGGTTAATATAAATGTTTCTCTCCCACTCCAAAGGAGGAATGTGCAAGATCCCTCTTCTCTTCTCTTCTCTTCTCTTCTCTAGGACGGGATATTCAAGGACATAAGGTGCCCACCAAATGCATTAAGAAATTCCTCATCAAGTGCTTTACATCATCAAGCACAAAGTGCGTCTTTGGATCATCTTGTGGGTTCTCAAGTTACATGAAGTTGATGTCCCCCATTGACAACAGTTCGGGTTTCTGAAACTCCTTTGCACTAGTCAATTGAAGTCATCAAGCTTTTGAATCACTCAAGAATTGATGAATCTCTTCCCAATGTTGTCGTTTTTTTACTTTTTCAACTTTTTATGATTTTAAGATCAATATGTTGGATTCATTAAATGTTTGGGTGTCTTCACCAATAGTGCAACAACTTTCTTCATCAATGTGCTAACATGGCGTGGATAGCAAAAGGCACTGGAGGCCCTCTTTTAGCAACATCGTGTTTCTTTTATAAACAGAGAGTGTCATTGCCTTTACAGAGAGTGCAAGCCGCCTCCATCTTGAGGCAAACTGTTATTGCATTATGAACATTATCCCCAGATTGCAAGGTCTTGTCATATTTGGACTTCGGCAATATCCCAAATTTTCAAATGCTTAAATATGGATTAGTTTTACAAGCCTTCCTACCTGGGAAAAATTGTGAAACATTACCACTAATAGCATGTTTCATGTGATTCTGATATTTAAAACTTTGGGAAAAATTGGAATACTTGATACCTAGTGAGATTCATAATGTATAGGGGATTTTAGGCTTTGAACTTTTACACATTCAAAGAGTTTATGAATGAGAAACACCTCAGATTCTGATGCAATGTGGTCTGCGAAAAAGCAGAGGGAGACTTGAATGGGATCTAGAGAATAATGATTCCCACACACCTATTCCAGATGGCTTTCACAAAGAATCTGCCAGGGAGAAAACACTAATCAGAGGGAGGAAAAGAAAAAAGAAAAATCAGCTCTGCCACGCTTGTGCAAGAACTAACCCCACATGGCAAGATAACAAACACTAACAAAGTTTTCTTATTACACTATTCCAACAATCTGCCAAAGATTGAAGATAAAATGATGAGGATAAAACTATAAACTGATTGAGGACAGTTCATCTACCAAGATCATATAATGAGGTGGAAACCGAGCACCAAGGAAAGAAGCATTTGTATGAACTCAGCAGGCAACCAAGAGCCCCAGATTGTTATGTACTTGGTATACTCCTTTTTCTTCTCCTGCACCATTTGCAAGCTACAGAACGATGTAGAAAGTAGGTTCATTCTGTATGTAAAAAGCTGTAGCTTATCAATCAGACTCAACCTACATGTCTTAATTATAACACCGAGACATTTCATGAATAATGTTCAATACAACACTGCATCCACAAACACCACAACTATTCCGACTGCTCATACTGTCATTGGCCTTCCTGCAACATAGTAACAGCAGAGCAGAGTCCCTTGATTTCCAGTATTATCTTTTTTTATTGTGGTTGGAAACCATTCCATGAGCATTCATTCACATTTTGCTTCACAACAACAAATGAGACACAAACAGTGGACAGCTATGTGCAACTTAATTGAAAGTGTTCTGTGGGCACCTTCTTGGCCAATCCAAAATGCACAAACCTTCTGATCACCAAACATTTGAGTCCACCAGAAATGTTTGAGCACAATATAGCCCTGCACATCAACCCACAAAACAGATAATACTTTCTGGGGTCACCACGTTGGGAAAGGGAAAATTCCTAATAAGATCAACAAAATCTTTCCACTACTCCCAAAACCCCCTTAGGCAAAATGAAGACAAGAAATACAACACAAGATCATGTCCAGGGTAAGGAGCATACCTCTGGAGCATACTCATGTCAAGAGCAAGGAGCTCTAATCACCTACATAACTAAGACACTAATAAGCACATGATGTTAGCATATGTCCATTCTGTTAATGACCCAGGGGTGCTCGATTTGCATTATCTTGAGCTTATGAAAACCCTGATAGGAGTACACCAGGCACTCCTCATGCATGATGTATTCTCTCTTTCAACCTATGGAAGAAGAAAATGCACCTTGAGAAACCAAATTGGAACCAGTACACACACCAGGGGTTCCACAGATAAACATGGGTCATTGAATCTAGAGCTATACAATAGGAAAAACCCATCAAACTGTAGGTCTGTGAGAAATCAATTCCCCTTTCCAATCTCTCTAGATCTGAACTTCTGCAGCAGCCCTTTTAACATATTCAGTGTCAATGGTTGCAAGCTAGCAATTATCATACAAGACATACAAGAGCAGGGACTTGCCGCCCTTCACATCTTCATCTTCAGTCTCGATGCCAGTAGGAATTGCATCTACAGAAGAGCACACAACTGCCCTAAATATATCATCATCAACAGGCCAACTACAGGCTGTTCTTCATTTGGTATTTTGGCATTCACTTCTGCTTCTGACTATCGCTAATCTAAAAAATCTCAAAAAAGAATGGCTACTGCAACCTACATCATTCTTATGTCAACCACAAAAACTCACAACGAACCACAAGAAACTTCATTTCCAAGAA
Source organism: Sphagnum contortum (assembly GCA_963920785.1). NCBI lineage: Eukaryota > Viridiplantae > Streptophyta > Sphagnopsida > Sphagnales > Sphagnaceae > Sphagnum > Sphagnum contortum. The sequence continues at coordinate 6,112,625 of OY987288.1, forward strand.
GAAATTAGACTACTCACATGTGGTAGCTACATCTTACATGAAACTGGAAGATCACAACTTCGACATGTGAACTATAGGAAGGAATTTATTGCTTGGTTCTCTTCTTATCTCTGCTCCTGCTCTGGACTCCTTTCCTCCTCACTAGAAGGTGAATCTGACAGGAGCTCTCTCTTCTTGTCTATGGAATCATTGGTGGGTGAAGAAGAAGCAGGATCAAGGTTCAGTGCGAGCTGCAATGAGTACAAAGTTAAGCCAATTGAGTTTGCAGCAAAGACGAAAGTAGCTAGATAGCAGATCCCAGTAATAATAGTCCTGCACACACAAACGCACCCACCACACATGCACACATGCATGTGCACAGCACAGATGAGAATATCCAAATGATTAAAGGTCATCACTAGGAGAATTCTGTATGTCACAAACTCTGCTCACAACGGTCCAAAAAAAACCCATATGGGTTTCTGCCTCAGCAATCAGGATTTCTGAACAACAAGATGCTTGCACTCTGAACAACAAAATGTGTGTAATCAGGAGGATTTCTGAACAGAAAAATGTGTGCAATCATGATGTCTGAACAACAAAAAAGGTGCAGTCATGATTTCTGAACAAAAAGCTTATGCTCTGAAGGACAAAATGTGTGCAGTCAGGATGATTTCTAAAGAACAATACGTGTGCAATCAGGATGATTCTGAACAACAAAATGTGTACAATCAGGATGATTTCTGAACAACAAAATGTGTGCAGTCATGATTTCTGAACTACAAGATGGGTGTGTTGTGAGAGACATGAAAGGAGAAGCTCACCTGACAGTTATAGTCAGATTGCGAATCTGGAAACAGAAACACACACAAAGAAGACATTAGACAATTGGTCATTGCACTATACAATGCTGCAACTCTCTGGCTTGTTGATTGTAACTCTGTCTCTCTCTGTCTCTCTCTGTGGCAACCAAGCAAGCCATTTGTCTACATGGAGGAACATGGTGAGGAGGACAACAACATACAGAGTAATTGGAGGAGACAGCTTTGTCACTAAATCCGGCTTCAACAGTGGTTGTGAACTTGTAGAGCACCAGAGCTATGATGGCAGCCATAACAGCTCCTAACAATGTTTGCAAGGGATTCAGTTTCAGGCCTTCCACTTCGGGTGGTGCTGCCTTTGTCAACAACCCTCCTCGAATTGCTGCTGCTTCTTTCACTTGCTCCTTGATGGACTTTTTGGCAGACTCCTCTCCTGTGGACCTAAATTTCTGTGCAAAGCAAAAAGCTTGGTTTTTCAGTGAGAGTCCTGAAATTGCCAAGTCATGAATCCTGCCGCCACTTTGTGAGCTCATAACTCCCTCATGTGAAGTCAATTCAAGAGCTTTCAAAGACAAATTGTAGTCTCTGAAAAGAACATTCCAACAATGCATCAAGCTTCCAAATCAGTGTCTGTTTTTGCAACATCAGCGAAGAAGTTGCTGCAGGGTGTGGCGTCCTCAAAGATCCAAGTATCTCTCTGTGAACTCTAACTAGGAAGACTACAAGAAGGAAATTTGCTTAGAGAAGGGGAAAGCATGTCATGCCATGGTCACATACCATTTCCTTGGCTCGTTTGGAGCGGCGTCGCACGGCACGGATGAGAAGCACAGTGATGGCACCTGTGAGCAAAATGCTAGCCACCACTTGCAATGGAGTGGTCTCAGGAATTGCAAGAGGATCATAAATCTCCGCAGGCGGCAGCTCTATAGGTCCTTCTTCTACACCTAGTACTGTACTCCTCCCTTGCAGAATAATCTCCTGCGAAAGCTCGTAAATCTCTCTCACAGAAAATCGCAAAGCTGTGGAGGAGGAGGAGGAGCTCACTTTCGAATTCCGGTCTTCAACAACACGTTGGAGAAGAATTCTCTCGAGACTTGAAGTGGGCTTGAAGGAGGTAATAGACGTTGCAGAGATGAGGGAATGAGCACGAGAAAGACTGGCATGTTTTCCAGATCCATCCGGCCTCCTCGCAACAGCCAAGGTCTGGTTCCCTAGCCAGACGGAACTGCAGCAAGTAGCATACATCTTGTTCTTGTTCTCCTTGTGCTTGTTATCGTTGTTTTTTTTCTTCTTCTCCTTGTGCTTGTGCTTGTCCTTGTCCTTGTTCTTCTTCACCTGGTGCACAAGAAATGGAAATCGGACCAGAAGATGGCAGCGAGTCTGTGAATTTTGGACTTGAGAATGGCGTCAGAACGGGACCATCATCCTGTGGCCGCCGTCGTCGTCGTCGTCGGGCTGTATGTCGATCGGGAGAAAAAAGAAAGATGTGCGCGGATAAAGCTATCAAGGTGCGTGTGAAGAAGAGGACTTTTCCAAAGCTTAAGCAGCTCAAAAGCTCTGCACTCTCTTTCTCCCCTTTGCTTGTTTGTAAGCTTGATGAATGGGGAAGTGGACTTGTGTTGTGTTCACTGGTATTGTGGAAGTCTTTTGGTTTGCTTTGGTGGATGTGTGTGCAGACTGCAGGATATAAAAGCAATTTGAGCAAGTGCTCTGTGATTGGAGCTATGTATTCTCAGGAAGGAATGATGGTGCATACACCCAGGTCCTCTCTCTTCTGTACTCTCTTTGAACAACCCCAAGATAATAACAACCTTTGTATTCTCATGGAGGGAGTAGAGTTTCCCAGATTTCAGAAGATGGTGGTTTGTTCAACTGAAATGTGCAAGTAACATTCTAAAGGAACAGCTCTAGAGAGTCAGCTGCAAAGGGGAAGGAAGCTTGTTGTAGCTTTTCAAACACTTGTAGACCACACATGCTACACAGAGAGCAAAGATTCTGGAATGTTTGCTTAGTGTTGAGAAACTGGATGAATATGGTATCAAGGGTGCTATTCTTGTATACCACAATTCCTTGAAACAGCTGAGGATGCAGTTACCAATGGGTTGCTTCCTGATTTTTGCATGGCTAGACAACAGTTAACGCTTTGGAAAATGTTTGTACCTTGTGTAACAAAGATCAGAAAGAGTCTGGGTGTCTCTGCGGGTTTAGTCTATGTGAGCCTCTCTCTCTATGCCTTGGGCTTACATGCTTGCTTTTTTACAAAGGACAAGCTAAAAGGAAATGAAGCTTACCCTCACAAGCTTGTTGGAGCTCGAATGAGGATACTATTGACCTTTTTCTTATTAGCTATGTCTCTTGAGTTGTAGCTGGTGTCAGGACTGAGTCTGCTTCTAGTTGCTTGCAGAAATGTGACAGAAACTCAGGATGCAGATTTTTGCATTATGGTAGACTCTCAGGCCAATTATTGTATATGCTTGTCTACCCCTCACCGGCAAGAGCTGATGACGTCAGTGGATAGTCATGGCAGCTTTCTGCACTATTTGTGTTCAACGTGACGACAGCCTGCCACTGTGTTGTGAGTGCCACTCCTCGTCATGACTGCACTTGAGATTGCTGTTATGGAGATTTCTCTGCAAATTCATAGATATGGACTGTTTTTGCGAGGGCACTGTTTCTAGGAAAAGCAACCAGGGAGCATACTAGGTAGGTACGCCTTATTTCTACTATGAATCCATAGTACTATAGATAGGGACAACATCCATATGAAATTCCCGTGCAAAAGAGAAAAGCAAAAAAGCTTGATAGGAAAATCAGCAATTTCTGACCTTGGCACTTCAGAGTTGGTAGCAGTTGAAATCAAGGCTTTGCAAACTAATCAAAATGTGCTACGTTTGCAGGCAAAATCTCTAAAGCTGAATGTACATTGTACATGAAACACAACCTACAAACATTACAAGGAGCATCAGTGAGTCACTCAAAAACTCAAATCACCTTTGTATAAACCCAAGTGAAGAAGGGATTGTGATCCCTCTGCAAAACATTCCCTTTTGAGGTTTAGGTTTTGTGATCCCTCGACAAAGCACTCTCCTTTTTATTGAATTTGCATAAATTTCCAACACCCAAGTTTGAATGTCAATCCCATCATCAGCAAAACACTCCTTTATTCAATTTGCAATACTTTCCAACAAAATGTGTAAAATTTGTAACTGCCACGCAGAAGCAAAACAGCCCCCTGAACTCCAACTTTGTTTTAAATGGGTTGAAACAGCTGAGCATTGTCACTGTAACTCAATCTTGAAACCCTAAATGGTTTGTCATAATTCTTTATGTGAAGTTGGAATTCTTTTTCTTTCTTTCATGTAAGGGCAGAAAAAATAACCATGCATGATCAAATGTAGTGGGGCAAAATTTATGCACTCTATACATGCCCAACACATTTGAAAATTTCTCTCTCTATATCTCTCTCTCTAGACAATCTAATAGACAATGGTGAAAAAAAACCAACCACTTTGTAAAGTTGCTGTTATAGAGTCATCTCTGATTGCCTTTTTAACCTGAAGCCCAGATCCGCCTCCAAACTGAAGTGGAAGGTGAAGTTCGTTGGTTTCCATCTGCTCTCCTCCACAATGCTGCCCACTGTCCACCGCCAGTGCTCCCACTTTTCCTAAAACCAAAAACATTAGGTGAAATCCCCAATCTCCATCTCAGATCCTTTTTCTGCCCCAACAGTTTCTTTCACTCAACTAAAACCCTACTAACACAGAGAAATAGCCACAAGCAAAGATCACCCATTCTTTCACTAAAACCCCCTAAACCCTACTAATGCAGAGAAATAGCCATGAACAAAGATCATTCATCCTTTCACTAAACCTCCTAAACCCTACTACTAATGCAGAGAAACAGACACAAACAAAGATCGCTCATTCTTTCACTAAAACCCCCTAAACCCTACTAACACAGAAAAATAACCACAAACAAAGATCACTCATTCTTTCACTGAAACCCCCTAAACCCTACTGATACAGAGAACTAGCCACAAACAAATATCACTCGTTTCACTAAAACCCCCTAAACCCTACTAACACAGAGAAATAGCCACAAACTAAGATCAATCATTGTTTCACTAAAACCCCTGAAACCCTACTAATGCAGAGAAATAGCCACAAACTAAGATCACTCGGCATTAAAAGCAAAAACAGGATCATGACCCATGAGCAATTCTCATGCTCACCAAGGCACACTTTGAGAATTGATGGCCAGTGAAATCCCATCATAACCAACCAGAACAGAAAAGGCGTACAGCAAAAGGCAGAGCAAACAAATCCCATTTGACATTCACTGGAGTGCTCATACTTAAATCAGGACTAATAGCCACCAATCAATTGACACATCAAATATAGCAAAGGATGATCATAAAAGAAGGAAAAAATCTTGTCCTTTATTATTGCACACATAAGAGCAATATTTTAGGCTTCTGGAAAAAATCCAGGTGACAGGGGGGCATGCACTACTACTATCTTCTTTACTTCACAAAGTTACAATTCTGTTATTAAGAAAGCTATATTAGATTCACAGTATGACACAATAGTATAATGTATGGGCATATGGTTGCAGCATTAGACGAGCTAGTGAGAGGAAGAGGTGCTGCTCACTGTAGCTGCTGAGTCTGGGCTGGTCTTGAGGATGTTTGGCCACAGTCCTGATATCTGTGCCAGAATCGGACGGCTGCAGGATTATCCACACCATTTGGGCCCCCGTGATATGCCTTCACCACAAACTCATCAGTCCTCGGTCTGCATCCAAAGTTTAGAAATATACCCACAGACCTTCTTGAGAATTCAGAAGCGTTGTATTAAGGATACAAAACCCAACAGATTATGGATTCACAGCTACCATTGATTGAGCTGTGCAAAACCAATGTCAAAAAAAGAAATTTGCACCTGCCCTGGTATGTTGAGAGCCAACACACATATGCTGCACCAAAGTACATAGCCACAAATGGACTCCAAAGATCCTCTGGTGACCTCAATTTGCATTTCTTGTATCCCATGTCCCTGGCAACCACCAACGCCACCCAAATCATGAACCCCCAATAGCAGTCACAAACCCATTCGCATTGTCCCTTTTACGTCAGTCCCAATGGACTCACAAAGCACTCATCATAAGCATACATCAAGCAAAACATCAACATTTTGATCACCTGGATCAGTAACAAATTCAGACACAGATGGCATATAAGGGAAGAAAGTACTTGTAAAGCCAGACCACTGTAGGATAGGAGGTTTGCATGATCCCAGATTTTCCATCAGCTCCATATAATCGCCGTTTGCTACTCACCTCAGCAATGTTACAGAGCATCACCTGCATTTATTCCCCCAGCACCACTGATCATGTCCAATCCTAAGGTTATAGTACTTGGTGCAATAATGAACCTTCGCTACCCCAGAGAGCATAGAACTGCTGATCTGCTTTGCTACACATGTGAAGCCATCACAAAAACATTTCTGTAGCGGTGTGTTCAACTAAGCTGGACAAGACCTGGCTGGAATTGAGAGGGAGGATGTTCATGCTTGAAATTTTTTGAGGGAGAGAGAGAGAGAACTTACAGAGCTTACGCCCCTGTCTGCAAAATGCCTTGCAACAGTGATCTCAGCAACAGCCTGCACAAAATCAGATCATCAGAGATTATGTTTATAATCCACAATTGTACAATGGACAAGTCAGCACAACAACAAAGACACAGCTGCTCAAGAACTGGAAGACTCTCAAATCTGTAAATGTTGAAGGTCACTTAAGATCCCTTTAGTTGCTTGTGAAAGGCAAAAGAAGTTCCAATAACCTTGAGCTCAGTTGTGGTTAAGTAAGGTTGGAGCTCAGCATCACGTGCAAATCGCACTTGGCCTTTCTTTTCATTTGATTGAGTCCATTCCCTCTTCACTTCCGGGTGTCGCCACATGTCATCCAAATCCTCCTTTGATACTCGCTCCTCCCAATAGGTCCATTCTTTCACCAATGTGGCTACAAATATTTCATGTCGCAACAAAAACCCTCATCATTAGTCATCATATAAACACAACAACGCAACTCCACATTGACACTCGAATCCATCAAGCAAACACCCAATGTGAAAACCCTAGAATGGAAGAAGAATGCCTTTGACAGCACAAATCCAAAACTCTTGCATATAATCTAAAGATGGTAGATGAGGTGGTGGGTGCTTGGCAGGGATGCAAAGAGGTGCTTACTTCCTGTATTTGATGTACTGGGTGTTACAACACTTCGAAGTATAGTGGTTGTAGGCGCAGTTGTGGGCGCCTTTTGTGTTGCTACAGGCTTAGGGGGTGGAGGACCTGGACTGATCAGTGTTGGAGTGGTGGCAACAGGTGTTACAAATATGAGAGGCGCTTCTCTGCATTTACATTCAGATGCATGCACATCATCAGATTATATTAGCAGTCTATTCTGTAGATTGGTGCTATTTTCTTACCTTAATCCAGTTTCTTTTCACAAGAAAAACCAGCTGCAAATCCTTCATCAATTTTAGCACTGACTTCAGATTGGGGGTCAAGTGTGCAAAATTCAAGCAAAACCAACCTTGCTGTTGTGGGAAGGTTTTGCTTTGCGATCAGGTATTTGTTCCAATAACCTAGTGTAGATTTTTCTGTAGCACCTCGGGGACCTCCATTATAACCCCGGACCACGAACTCTTCATTCCTCTTCCTACAATTCCAAATGGAGAGAGAGAGAGGGAGCAATAATGTGAGAACTTTGCTGTCTCTATGTTTGATTTGTGTTGTTCAGCTACACAAATCTGCACACAGTCTATAAAAAATCTCTTCTTTCAACCATATGGGTCTAGAGAATGCTTTCTGAGCAATTGCCATGTTTGTTTTCAGAATGCAAAAGTTTCATCAAAACTTCCATACTTGCCATCATATGTGGATAACCACTTCAAATAAGCAGCTCCAAAATAAACGCTCACAAAAGGTCGGTAAAGTAAAGCCGAGACTGCATCAATTGTATATGCGCGGTACCCCATGTCCCTGTGCAGACACATCCCAAAAAATCAACCCATTCCCCACTAAGTCAATGCAGCTGGATTGCAAAACCGGGACAAGAAGAAAGACATCTGAAGTCAATACAAAAACGATACTTGCTGTTAAAAGAAGTTTTCCTTGGGTTCTTCAAATCTCACTCTCTCTGTCTGTCTGTCTGTCTCTCTCTCTCTCTCTCTCACACACACACAAATCTGTGAGAAAAAGAAGGCAGCACAATTAGTATATACGTGGAGAGCCACTCTGCAGTGGATTGAAGTGTTTGCATAAGACCCGTGCTGGCTTCTTGTAGTTTTTTCTCATAGCGGTATGCAAGTGGCTGTCGCGCACTCTCTATTTCCGCAATTGCACATATCATAGCCTGCCACAAACCATTGTACCCATTTCCACATCATGTTTTACTTATGCAGGGAGCAATAATAATTTGTTCTATCACTGTTATTACATTCTTCATGGGTATCCTACTATGCAAAACTCGTGCAAATTCCAAACAATCTCTTGAGCAACAATCTTGAGAAGAAAAAAGCCCAAGGCTTTTGTGATTTACTTACCACATCCAATCGCTTGAAATACCTGCTGGTAAGAATTTCTGCCATGGCCTGAAAATTCCCACAGAAAAAGACAAATGGGTACTCAGCAAAAATGGTAAGGCCAAAGAACTAAGAGCAAAATCTTTGCCTTCTTAGATTTTTGTGTTAGATGAGAACTGTCGCAATTCACAAATACCAGATCAAAGACAAGAACATCAGATGTTATAAAGCTTTAAATGATGATTTATGCACTCCACCCACAAAAGAAGAGAAGACAGAGAAGATGAAGAAGAAGTCTAATGAGAATTGAGAAATCTCCATACAAAGAAGAAGAAGAAGATACCCACATGTTGCTTATTGGGTGACAGAGACATTCATCACCCAAATACAGTAGCGAGGGAACAGCGAATATTGCACATCAAATCCTCACAAAAGGAATGGAGGGATTCATGTGAAACAAAATTCACAAATGGATTGCATGGATTTCATTGACAAAAAACACATATTGAATTGTGTGCAGGTCTACTACAATTTGCACATCTTATCACAAGTAGAAGCAAGCTCACTCACATAGAAGATCACGCACCCATCCAGCAGCAGCAGATGTTAGCAGACTTGAGCAATTGGTCACACACTGTTGTCTCAAAAAAAAGAAGAAGAAGATTTCATACCCTTTGATTGATAAGGACTGGACTCTGATAGATTGCACAGAGAGAGAGAGAGAGAGAGAGAGAGAGAGAGAGAGAGAGAGAGAGAGAAAGAGAAAGGGAGTTGGGAAGATCTCAGAGAGAAAGGATTACATATACTCAGCAGAATTCTTCACTGGAGTGGACTGCAAGAGACAGAGACAGAGAGGGAGTGGAAGGGTTTCATACTCGCATCTCGGTGTGTGTGACATAAGGTTTGCCATCAAAGTTTCTGGACATGTGCACCTTCTGGCCTCGTTCTTCACCAGCAGCAAGCCACTCCTTGCACACATCAGGATGGTTCCACATCGCATCCATGTCCTCCACATCCGCCCAGTCATCCCAGAATTTCATGTTGGGCGCCATCTTCTTCTTCTTCTTCTTCTTCTTCTTCTCAGCTCCCACCACCCACGACTTTCTCCCGCAGAAGAACAACAAAGAGGAGGAAGAGGAGTCCTCACTGGTTTTGCAAACTTTGAGAGGATGTTTGCGAGAAGATCTGAGGTCTGGAACTGGAATCGACAGGAGCAAGGCAGTGACGATTGAGTTTGATCTGGTTCCGAAAGACGACTTCTCCTCACCGAGTGTTGTTGCAATGCGAGAGGGAACAAAGTTGACCTTCGGTTTAAGCAAGGAAGAAGAAGAAAGTACGGATTGCATGGAGTTTGTGTGACTCTAGAGATTTCCAAATTCCATTGCGAGTTCGTGAGTCCCTCGTCTCTCTCTCTCTCGGAAGAAGCTAAGGTTGGGCTTCAGAGATTTTGAAGCAAACTTCTCAAAGCACTAGAATCGGAGAGAAACCCATCACCAAGAATCAACAGAAAATTGTGCGGAAGAAGGGGAAGAAGAAGAAACCCTTCAACGACAACAGCCTCAGCAAACTCGAGATGGGTATTTGAAAAAAACAACAACAGAAGAAGCAGAAGCACAACAACAACAACAACAACAACAAGACGACGACGACGACGAAGTTCTCCTCTCAGGGACCCAACACAGCAATTGTTCCGCACTTCTGTTGCAAACACAACACAACACAACACAAGAAACAAACAATCGTGAGACGGAAGTTTGGGAACCCGCAAGCAAAGGTACCACACGTTAGGAAATTGAAGTTTTTAAAAAAAGACCAGGAAAAAAAGCTCAAGAACACAGAGACAGAATAGACACACAGAGAGATCTGGACAAGCAAGTGTGGTTGGTACAGGGATGCTGCTGCGAGCTTCTTCTTTTTTTCTTTTTTCTTTTTTTTTATGCTTCTTCGGTTTGCAGCAACGATCATGAGCATGATCATCACGCATCTGCTACAACAACCCACATGGCATTCATGAGGAGCATGATGATGAGCATCAGCATCATGATGAATCTGTAGTTGCCTGATGATGGATGGATTGTGCTTTGGTTTCACTGCTTCTTACCCAGCAACTTCTTCGACGACGCCAACAAGAATCAATCAAGGGTGAGAAGTCCAAATGACACTGTAGGTGAAAGAAGAGCCAAGAAGAAGAAGAAGAAGCAAGCAGAAGAAGCAGTAGAAGAAAAAGCACAGCTACAAACTGATGGAGAAGATTTAGAACAACAACATGTGCACTGTATTGCACGTGGTTTCAAATCCTTTCCAGCAGCATCTTCCAACCCTAATCCAACGTCGTCCTCCCTTGGGAATCCGATGTTCCTTTTTAGGTTTTTAGAAGATCGGCTTGAATGCTCTATGCGAGGCGAGGGACCAGACAACCAGGAGAAGAAAGCACAAATCCTTTTTGCTGTCTCCTTTTGTGGGAACAAGGATATTGGAAAAGAATTCTTTTGTGTATCTTCTGTGGGGTGAGATTTGGTGTTGTGGGTTGTGTCTGGGAAGAGCTTTTGTGAGAGAGATTGTGAGCTTTTGTGAGCCTTTTTGAGTTGATCTGCTGGAGGAGGAGGTGGGCTTTGGTAGGTTTTTGTGGGATTTTTTTTGGTGTGTCTCTGTGGTGGTAGTGGCTTTGTGAAGAAGCAGAGGAGGAGCAGAAGGGATGCGGCAGGTACCGTGGGAGAGTTGGCAGCAATGGCACCATACTCGTCGCTGCCTCTTCTCATCGGACTCCGCTCTGGTTGCCAAAGCTCTCGACCGTGTAAGCAAAGCGTAACAACTATCGCAAAGATTTTGTTTTGTAGAAAAAAAAAGAATCCAAGTCGAACCCAAGCTCAGAAATGCTCTCAGAAAGGGAGCTGCACAATACTCTTAAAGGTTTTGTTTTGTAGGAAAAAAAACAATCCAACTCTAACCCAAGCTCTGAAATGCTCACAGAAAGGCAGCTGCACAATAATCTCAAAGGTTTTGTCTTGTAGAAGAAAAACGGAATCCAACTCTAACCCAAACTCTGAAATGCTCTCAGAAAGAGAGACAGTGCACAATCTAAAAGGTTTTGTTTTGTGGAGGAGGTGTGCAGATCACGGCATGGCAATGCAGAGGTCGAGTACCAGTGGCAGTGGAGATCACAGGAGAGCTCATAAGTATCCATCAACGAGATCCTCAATTCACGTAAGTAGTACTTACATTTATGTGCTGCTGATCTGTTGTTGCAGCAACAGCAGCAGCTTCTTTGATTCTTCTTCATGTTTCTCTTCCAACTTTCTCACCACCATTTCTCTGATTTGTTTGTTCCTCTCCAAACTGCATTGATTCTTTTTTTCTGCTGGAGTTGTGGATGATGATTCTCTGAAAGGGTTTGGTGAAGAACAGTGCAGGATTGCCAGAAACAGCAGCAATGCTACCAGGAGAAATGCTTCGAATCATGTACGCAATGGCGATCATGAGGTATGTGATTGATTCCTTCCACCAGATGACAGGTATACTAGAGCAAAAGCTATTGCAGTCCAAGTTTTTTTGCAGATTTTTTTGGGTGGTTTTACAGCACAGGTGCAAAGTGCATACAAAAATATTCGTAGTTGGCTGGAGAAATATTGAGTGTTTTTGTATTGCTACTGCTTTCTTCCAAAGCATCAGGGGCTCTCCTTGGGACACACTGAGTGCAATCTGTAGCTTTTCACTGGGAATCTGGAGCTTGTTTGAGTTTTTTTTGAGAGAAATGGTGTGGTGGTGGTGGTGGTGCAGGCTTGTGAATGGAGTTGTGGATCAATCTCAGAAGCGCAATACAACATCAGTTGCATTACGTGCAGAAGCTGCTGAACTTCCACGGGTTCTAGTTGACATTCGCCATGGTGCGCGCTTGGATCATGACCTTTACTACTGCCTTAACTGCTGCTTGCCTTGCAGGTATCTCTCTCCAGTTCTTAGTTCTGTGGGGGCTAGGTTATTGAAAGCAACAACAAAAAGTTGAGCCACAAGTCCATGAAAAGATAACAGGTGAAAAAAATGGATACACCATGCGTACCTGAAATGCTACTGTCATCTTCACTCACCTGCAAGGAGATGATGATTGGAGCTTTTGGGTCTTTGGATGGATCAACGGGTGGTGGGAGGAGCTCATGGAAGTTGACACCAGTTTGTGCTTCAAATTTAAAAAGACCATAGAGTGGGTTTTGAATCCCTCATAGATTGTGCTTTGTATGTCTTTTGCAATTGGATTCGAATTTTTTATGTCCCTTTTGTGTGATAACAGAGGCAGCACACAATGAGCTACCAAGCCTACCTCTTCTTCAGCATGGAAGCAAAAAGGTCTGTAGCATCATCATCATCATCATGTCTTTATCTTTTTAGCTACAGTTTGTGAGAGCTCCATTTTCTGGAGCTCTGATAAATGTATTTTGCCCTTTCCCCACTCACTCTAGAGCTTGTATAATTTTTCAAGGAATTCAGGTTTTGGTTTGGTGGTGGTGTTTTGGCAGGCTCTAGACTGGTTGTCATCACACTACTGGGATGTGCAGCAGCAGGCATTGCAAGATGCACAGACCCTTCTCAGGCTGAAGCTGGTTCAGCATTCAGAGATGGTGCACAAAGGATTGCAACAACCACCACCAACACCACAGCAGCTGCCTCTGGTTTCTGAGGAAAGGGAAAAAGGGGAGAAGCAAAGTCGCAAAGAACTGAAGAAGAAGTCGAAAGAAGCTCTCCGATGTAAAGCTGCTGCTGCCCATCAACAATAAAAGTCTATCTGTCTGTCTGTCTGTCTGTTTTGTCTGTTGTCATTGGTTGTTTTCAATCAATCATTCTGGATACTTTGCTGCTGTTGGTTTGTTGCCCATGAAAGAAACAAACTGAGTGCTGCAACAGGCTTAATATTATGTTGTGGATTGGTTGCAGCTGCAAAGCAGAGACAAAGGGTGGTCTTCAGGGAACTGCTCGAACTTGCACAATTTGCAGTCGGGGATGTTGTTGCACTGTTGGTTGATGGTGGATTGTTGGTGCATGACCCCTGTCAGACTGCAACAACAATACCATCTGCGTCAGCAGCTGACTTTTTGGAAGCTGATGTTAATAATGGTGATGATGGAATTGTCAACAATCCAATGGAGTTGTCACTGCTGCCACTGTCAGGCAACATGGGAACAGAGATTCAAAGAAGTCCAACAAATGATGATGAGAGAACTGCTGCTTGGAAGCAGACCATAAGTCAACTCTCTTCTCACATACCCCAGCTCCCAACCTTGCTGCTGGTGGAAATTGTAGAGCGTTTGGCAGGTAGTTCAAGTAGGTATAATAACATCATGGGAGGCAGTGGGAGTCCCCAAAAGCTGGCAAAAACCTCACAGGTTGTCTTAGATTCTGCAGGTCCCCGAGAGAGATTCTTGGAATGGGCTACATGGATCCTCAATGAAGTGATTCCATTTTCTGATGATTGTAGAACAAGTGGGTTGTCAGGGAGATCAACAGCAAGAGTTGGATCAAGGCATAAGATTAGACGATCAGTAGGCTTGTCAAAGGAGCTTTTGCGGGAGTTGGTAGGCATCTGTTTGTGCAGCAGCAACATGGATAAGTTTCTCCTGAAACTCATCCCACTCCTAGCTGAATACTTTGGGGACAGCTCCTACGCTCAATGTTTAGCTCGTCTTGCTGGGCTTGGTGGTGATGGTCTTCTGAAAGAAGTCACCGTTTCTAAGGGTGGGGTGTACAGTGTTGAACCATCAGACACATCTGAACGTGATGACCGGCAGAGTGTGGGGCTTGGCAATGCGAGTAATAATACAAACAGCTTATTAGATAACATGACAACAAGGAGGCTCAGTCCAGAGTTGGCAGTGAAGGAGGCAAAACAGCAACAAAAGGCAATTTTGAATAGTAAGTCTGTTGTTGCATGTGAGGTTTTAGAAGAAGAACATGTGCAATTGATGGCAGGTGAGAGAAGATCACAGAACAACGGTGGGCAACACTGCAAAATTGTTGCCAGTTGGATGCCATGTGCTGTCGGAATGCTTCCATCTCCTGTTGACTGCATGGGCATTATTCCAAAATTTTCATTCAACGACATTGAAGATGATCATGATGTATTGTCAACAATTGAGGTAACCAAAGGAAAAAAATTAGGTGTTGGGGAGGAGGACGAGGATCGTCAGCAGGCTGCTACTAGTACTGTGAAAGACTCTGATGAGACAGCAAGTACTCAAACTACGGACCAGCAGCAAGAAGAGGAAGAAACGACTGTGTCTTCTTGCAAAAAACGAAAGGAGCTGGAGTCTCTTCATGCTGATGAAGAACAAGAAGGACCACGTGAGAATGATGTGGCAGCAAAGAGAAGGCAGCAAGTGGAGGAAATGAACAAAAATTGTCCAATTGGCACCGACCACCCACCAGCAACAAATGGTGAGGATGAGGATGAGAAATACCCAAGATGGCGAGGAATTTTTCTGTTGCAGAGAGATTCTCTTGAGCCACACATAGTGGAAGAGCTGCAAGCTGCCATCTGCCTGCTTTAGGACATTAAACAATTGAGTCCCAGATCTGGTGAGCACATAGGTTATCCGTATTGGACCAATTCTTGGGTGTCATTGCTGGTCCATGCCCAGGGTGACTACTGCCACCCTCCATCAGTGTGGTCAGGTTCAAAGCAGCATATCATTGACTAAGTCTTGTTTCTGTACTTGGGTTTGATCTGATCTCATTGCCCCATAGTGGTTTTGCAATCCAGCTGCTTGCAAAGGTTTCTGCGTTTGTCAATCATCACTTGTGTTCTTGTGATAACATAATCATTGTCAGTTTTTCTGCACAGAAGAAGACATGGATGCAATTGCTTGCTTCCTCCTGGTGGCAAGATTGTGTAACACCCTAGAAGCAAAAGGTGGTGGGAGGCAAAGGACTGGTACTATTTTTGTTTTGGGTCGCAATGCTTGTGCATTCTACATTCCAGTCCAGAGGTACCTATTTGTTCCCAGTCAGAAACTAATGAGAGGAATAGAGAGTATGTGAGCCACACCCATGCATGTGTGCTTTTTTGCCACCTTAAGTAATTTTGTCCCCAATGTCTCCAAAATGTTGCAAAAGTGTGACATGATGGTGTGCTAGTGAACTTGACATACAAAATTTGAAAGGGTTTGTTCAAGGTTGGGTTGTTAGGTTGTTTAGGGTTTTAGGGTTTTAAAGGATCAGTCTTAATTTAAGAAGACAAAAAAAAATGTATGAATCAAACATTTTCAGCACCGAAACCACAGGAGCCAGAATCAAACCAAGTGTGAAAATTTGTGTATAGTTATCAGCACTGGTCTAGGGTTCTCTTTCAGCACTAAATGATATATAGCAAAAACCCAAATGATTTAGGGTTGAACATAACTCAAATGGTTTTTCTTTGTTCTTTTGCCACAATTATGCGATGTGCCCTTTGATTTTGGCAAATTTGAAATAGGTCAGTTAGCCTTTGGAGGTTTATCTTATTGGGAAAGTTCTTTGTCCCTAGTTTCAGCAACTTTACAAATAACTCAATTGCAGTCTTTGTTGACACGCATGTGTAGCAAAACAAAATGGGTGCTGGGTGCTACCAACACACACACCACCACCCAATATAAAATATTGATCATGATCAGAAATAGCATCTATCATAACTAAAGCCTTGAATGGAAAGAACTCCTGGAATCATTAATTCTTTGTCGTTTCTTGTGTTATTTTTGGGTTAAGATCCACACTTGGGTCATAAGAACGATAAGTGTGGGACATACTCAAAATGCGAGTCTGGACTAAACTATCACTTGTGCTTTACATTGGGTGAATGTTCATGTACGTTTGCAAGATGCAGAAGTGTGGGACATACCCAAAATGTGAGTCTGGACTCAACTATATCACTTGTGCTGTATGTTGTTGTTGTGTTCAGGCCCACGAGTGTAGAGAACCATACACAAAATGTGAGTCTGGTTGGACTCAACTATCACTTGCGCTGTATATTGTGTTCAGGCCCACAAGTGTGATGCCAAACTTGACTAGCACCTTGTTCTTATGCGCCTTATTCCATGAACGTCGTCACCTTAGGATATTTGGAGGCTACCTTCAACAATTTCTTAGTGTATTTGGAGGCTACCTTCAACAATTTCTTAGTGTATTTGGAAGCTACCTTCAACAATTTCTTAGTGTATTTGGAGGCTACCTTCAACAATTTCTTAGTGTATTTGGAAGCTACCTTCAACAATTTCTTAGTGTATTTGGAAGCTACCTTCAACAATTTCTTTCATAGATGGGGCTTAAATAAATGTCTTTGTGTGTAGTGAATTTTCAAAGAGATCCCATTCAAGACTTTGATTGATAGACTTGAGACAATTGGGTTTTCAAATTTTTAATTTTTTTCAACTCGTTCGTGCATATTATTTAGCCCATCAATATTGCATTTTAAAATTTAAAATATGGACTAAAAAATTTTTAATTATACAATTTTCATTAAATGCAATAGAAACAAAACATACGTTGTTGCATTTGAATATGCATTTCATTTTTTTTTTGCCTTCAAATATGCATTTTTGTGCATTAAATTTTTTGGTTTTTTCAAACTGGCAAGCTTGAATGGGTTAGTTGAGCGATTATCACTTCTTGTTCGTGCTTCACGGTTTGCAACGATTCATACTCGGCGGTCAATCTCTGAATTTAAATTTTCATACCGCACACAAAATGAGCATTTAGCGAAACAATTTGTTATAAATGTTTCAAGTTTTTTATTTCTATTTTTTTTTTAAAAAAAATTAGCCGATGGCAACATATATTATTATTATTATTATTATTATTATATGATTGCCATGGAATAATATAAAAATAATCGTAACCTGAAGTTGGTCCTGTTTGTCGGAAATAATGTTGTGTTGGTCTCGTAAAATTCGTGGCCTCGTCTCAACCTCGGCTGACACCAAGTTCCGAGTTCCAACCGCACACAACTTTGCATTCTCTATTTTGTGTGCTTGTTCACTCACTTGTTCCAATAGTTCCTTCACCAACTGCACATATACAAAATTGACAAAAAAAAATTTGACAAAAAAATTAGGGTGACAAAACATACTAGAAAGCAAGCATCGAGCTACAAGAAATTTGGATTGCAAATGTCCAAATTTGCAATTAGGAAATTAGGGCAAATGAAGATAAATTAGGAAACGCCTAAAAAAAAAAAAAAAAAAAAAAAAAAGGTTGTCAAACACATGAATTACCATGAGAGAAAAATTGATGAGGAGTTACATAATTGAATACATATTTGATATTTACAAAATGGATTGAAAATGAATGAGTTACAACAATGGTTTTTTGTTTCATGAAAAATCTCCAAAATTAGGGCGATCCAAAAGAGAGAGAGAGAATGCGAATAATCAATGAATGAAAGTTTTTTGGATTTTTTTTATAACCGTATGGAAGTCATGAAGCTTGGATTGGAAAGTGGAACAAGAGTGTTGAACTAAGCACGATTGTGCATGCGCATCGGGATGTAATATTCGTATTCGCGCTTCATCATCTACTACCACTTCTAGGGTTGACATGCCTTCTTCTTCTTCTTCTTCTTCTTGCCCTTTGTTGTTGCTTGCAAATTTTTGCTAATATTAATTTGGCTCTTCAAGCTTCTTCAACCTTGTGGTAACCCAAGTTCTTCCAACTCCAAACTTCAATAACTACCACAACAAAAAAGCTTTTCTTTGTTAAAAGCCAAGGTGACCTAACAACCCCCCCATGAGGGAGAGGGATGGTATAACATGGTCATGAAACACCTTTCCATTGGGTTCCCATTCCATAGCTAACCTTGTAAAGGATAAGTTACAAAGATGGATGGATGACAACTCTATTGGTTGGGCTTCATCCACAAGTGAGTTCATTAGAGGCTTCCCATTCAATTTGGGTTCATCCACAAGTGAGTCATGCTTCCAATGGATGGGAACAATGCTCATGGCCCTTGGTTCACTTTGGCCATTTTGAGAACTTGGGTGGTTTGTTTTTATTAGGTCCTTCTCTCACATATTATTATTATTATTATTTATGGACTTTTTTTCCTTTGAGAGTTCTTGTGATGTAAAATAGGGTTGTTGGATGATGAACGTTGAAGAGTGTATTAGCCCATGGTCGTCTTTTTGGAAGTCGTTAATATTGCATAATGACCTCATAGACAAGCATTCGGTATAGTGGAATGTGCGGGAATGCTAAAAGGGCCATATTGATATATGACTCCAACCTTTGGCCAAATTGTTATAAAATGTTCCAATCGTACGTCAAAGTGCTAATCAAATTCTAATCCTAGACTGAAATGCCCCCCCCTAAAATTAAAAGAAATATAACCCTAAGCTAATATATCCATATGCTAAATATTAGGTTTTGTTTTCGATTAATCCTCCTAGCATAAGATCTAATCACTAAAGCCAATATGCATGTATTATGTGTTAAAATTATGTGCCTTTACATCAATTACGTGTTAATTCTTAATCCAAGGGCTTGGGGCTATTTATTACACATTGGATCCGAAGTCATCATCTTAAGGGTCACAATATTTGCATTATGGGTGTAAGATGTTTGGCTTAAAGATTAATTAAGAACATTTGTCTTAAGGGCATCATGAGATGTTTAACTTAATAATAATGCTCAAGACATTTTGTCTTAGAGGTGCATGATGACATTTGTTTTAGGGTTGTGAGACCTTTGTCTTACAAATGTGTGGGATGCTTGTTTTAAAGTTGAAGACATTTGTATTAGTTACGGTGTGGGACGTTTGATTGAGGATTGTGACACAATTATTTCGGGTTGTATGATATTATTTTTACGTTTCAAAACATTTAGTGCAACAAATATATCATGGTTATTACCCATTGCAACACATAAAATAAAGAGGTAAGATCTCATGGACATGGCATTATTGTCTAAGACAAATTAATAAAAATTATTACCTAAGGATGGAGTTGAACATCATCTAATATAAATCTATGTCATTTAATTATTCACCTTTTAAATTTGGGTTGCAATATCTTTAATGTTTTTCCATGCCCTAATTTCCTTTATGTGTGATTGGACATTTTTTACATTGAGATCTCATTTGACACCAACTTGAAGCAAACAATACTTTTTGGGGTGTCTTCTTCAAGAATCCATATTGTAATGCCTCTTCACACATCTTTGCTATTGCTATTAATTTTGGCAAGCCACCACCATCAAGGCCATCCCGACAACCATAGCTAAGTTCATAATAATGCATTGGTTTGTAAAAGCATATGGGGGGATGATCCTTTGTTCAAGTGGGCAACATGGCCAAGTAGATTCTATTATGCATGTTATGGAGATGTTCTCTTTGAAACTACATTCATAACACCAAGAGAGTAAAAAGATGACCAATAGAAGTGTCAATATTTATCCCAATTTAGCTCTTATAGATCCATTCAATATGTGCCAAAAAAAACATGAAGTTTCAAGGTGAAATATAGTTAACATGTAACTATATTTCATCTTTTTTTTTTTTTTTACTAATTTTTTGAAGTTTATAAATGGGTGTTTTTTCCCATTTTACTTCACTCTTTTGAAGCTCATAAAATAGGAACTACTACTAAAATTACTCATGTTCAAAATAAATATTTTAAACCTAGTCCTTTAAAGTTCATAAATAGACACCTCCTTTTTGGGGGAACTATTTGAACTCTTTCTATTTGAAGTTCACAAATAGGCATTTTATTTCCCCCCAAGAAAAAATCACTTTTTTTCACTTATTTTGATTTTAAAGTTCATAAACAAAAAATTTCCTTCATATTTTTTGTTCCCCTAAAGAGTTCCCAATAGCACCTAACCCATCTCCCATATGCAATTGGCAAATGTTGTCCTCCTTTCACCAAGTGTAGGGTGGGCCAAGGGAGGAGGAACTCCATACTTCAAAAGAGAACCACCCTTCTATTTTGGGCAACCTCCAATGGTTTCATGGTTTTAGGGTTTCAACTTTTGTTTTGCACTTTTGCTATTTGGAAGGTGAGGAATCATGAAAGGAGCTGCTGCCATTTGTAAAGAAGCACAGAGCAAGCCCACCACATAGCTAGCACCCAATAGCAACTCATTGCAACTTACTACTACACTCCAAACAAAGTTCGTTCTTCTTCCTCTGTCTCCAAAAAGTCATGTGAAAGTTCTTTAAAAAATGACTTGCCAAATGCCACAAACACCCATTTGATGATGCTCATTTTTAGGGTTTGAAACCAACCATATGTCCACCAACCCATTGACCTAAAATAGAAAAAATAAAAACAAAAATAAAAATAAAACTATAATTAATTATAATTAATTAATTATATTTTTAAAATTTTCTTCCCCACTTCAACTTCTTTCAAACAACGTGTGAAAGAAAGTCTCAAGTGAAATCCAATGCTTACTAGGGTACCAAGACAAGTGGCCACAAATGCATGTAACTAACTAGTGACCCAAATTTGCCCCTTCCATCCCAACTTGTGGCCCCAAAATGGAACCCTCTCTTTTTTTTATTGTTCCCCTCTAATCCCCTTCAATTATGTACCCTATGTATTTACCCAATATCATCCATGCATTGGAACCATGTTATCACTTAGTTGTGGTTCATCCATCCACAACCCAAGTCACCAAGGTTCCATCCTAGTAACCTATACTAGAAACTCTCCTACTTCCCTCTCACAATACCTAGGTAACTAGTAACTACCTACAATAAGTGAGTTAATTAATACCATAGGTAAGACGATAGGGAATGGGCCTTGAATGGGTACCGAGATTATTACTAATATAAGTGGATAAGTATGAAAGATAAGCAAGGTAAGAAATGGGTATGTGATTCCTAGTGTTGGGTGGTTCTCATTTTCAAATGAGAATTGTTGGTTTTCATTTAGGATTTTTTTTAGTCTAATGTTTCAATTTTTAAAAAATCATTACAATTTTTTAATAAAATTCAAGGAGGAAACAAAATAAACAAAGAAAGAACAAGAAGAAAAATAAGCTTTTCCAAGTTATAAACATGTTCTTTCCTTTTTTTTAATTCCTTTTATTTCAAAAGCTCATAACTTTGTCGTTTTAAATGATCTGAAGTGTTATAGGAATGTTAACTTAAAACTTTTCAAATCACTTTTCAAAGCCAAGGCAATGGAATAATGTTTTAAGGAATGTTTGGCTATTTGAATAACATTTTTAAAGTGTTGTAAGATTTTCCTTTTCAACTTTTTGACCCTTCTATTTTCGAAGGATCATAAGTTTTTTCATTTCTAATTTTTTTTTGGAAAATATTGGAAAGTGTTTGAGAATAAGTATGTGTTCAATGATAGATGATTATACCCACGTCCCCTTGTTTTTAATTTTAACCATTTTTAGTCTTAATTATGTGAACGTAATTGGATGTTCAATGGCCTACATCTTCTTCACATATTGTACCTTCTACTTTTAAACACACCATCTTGTTATGGGAGACTCCATCCTTCTACAAACCCATAACTACATTTAAATAAATGGATTAGGAAAAAAAAAACCAATTAAAAACTTTCATGTAATAATAAATAATCTTATGGATATTGCAAATATGATGTTTTGTCTAGGTGAAAACATGATTAAAAAGGAAATTTGAATTGTCACAATTATAGTTTTTTTGGATTGTAAATGAATTAAAATTATATTATATTCCACTTGTCCATAGTTTTTAATACAATTCCCAATAAAGTTTATTACAACATGGATAAACTGAAAAATGGACAATATTGTGTACTTAGACCATAAAAACTCCTATTATTTCATGATAGTTCATTTTTTAAATTGATATCAAGTTTGATGAGCAGTGTGCTTGTTTTGATTCTAATTTGTCATCACGTATTGCCTTGGGTGCCAACAAGTGAAATTGAATGCATTATCTTGTCACTCATACCTCACACCTACAAAAGGAGATGCCACTTACGAATAATAATGTGATGTCATTTTCAAGCTTGAACACCTTTGACTTTGAGCATTACTGATAATTGTTGATGACAAAACCTTTTTTCATAAAACTTGTAAAGATTTGGAAAAAGATCTTCTTATTGTTGACATCCAAAGCTAACTAAGGAATCAACATCAAATCTAAAAAAATTCTAGTGATTGTGCCAAGTTTGAGTTTTGAAATCGTTTGTTATATCGTGATGGTCTTTTATATGTTCCCAATGGTTTTAACTACATGCCATTTTAGATTTAACAAGACCATGGAACTAATTTATTAAGATTATTGGTGGCCACAACTTTTTTGAAATACGTGAAGGAGTTTATTGGATCTTGTGATGTTTGCGTTTGAGCGAAAAATCCTTGTCATCACCCACATGGACTCCTTCAACCATTGCCCATTCCTTTCACACCAAAGTTTTTGATCTCCATGTACTTCATCACAAATGACATTTTCTAATTCATTTGATTCCATCCCGGAGGTGGAGGACTACTTGACAAAGATGGTTCATTTCATTCCCAGCAACAAATCGATAATTGGTGAAAGGATAACTAAATTATTTTTTGATCATGTATTTCGATATGATGGTTTTTCCAAAGATATCATTTCTTATCTTGGACCTCAACTTGCATCTAAATTTTAAAAGAGGTTTTTTGAGCTATTAAGCATGAAGGTGGAGTTGTCATCGACTTTCCACCCCCAAATAAATGGGCAAACAAAACGGGTTAATCAAGTTTTGGAACAATATTTACATTGCACAACTAATTATCATCAAGATAATTGGTCAAACCTCTTGTCCATGGTAGAATTTGCTCATAATAACATTGTTCATTTTTTGACACAACAAACACCTTTCTTTGCCAATATGGATTGCACCTTAGGTTTGACATCCAAAGAGTGAACAAGATTGTGAACCTTATAGTTGAAGATCGAGTCATGTGGTTAGCAAACATTCGAACCCAACTTGTTTCTAACCTTGAAGAAGTTCATAGGCGATACAAAGAAAATGTCAATTGTAAGGAGCAACCATGTTTCAAGGTGAGCAACCAAGTTTGGCTTTGATGACAAAACATCAAAAGAATTTGACCTTCAACAAAATTGGACTACCAAATATTTGGTCCCTTCACTATCATGAAACAAATCAATGTTGTGGCCTTCCAACTCAAGTTTCTAAACTCCATGAAAATCCATCATGTGTTTCATGTTTCTTTATTGGAACCTTACCATGCATCAACCATCTTAGGAAGGATTTGTGAACCACCCCCATCGAAGTTAATGATGAACAAAAATATGAAATGTAGGATATCCTTGATTCACGAATATCAAATGACCAAATTTAATACCTTATACATTGACGTGGGTATGATGTAAGTGAACGCACTTAAGAACCAACTAACCATTTAACAAATGTTATGGAAAAGGTGAAAGAATTCCATCAACAATATCCAAGCAAACTAAAATCTACTCCTTGTAAAACTTGTCGTTATAAAAGGAAATGATGTGACAAATGCAAACATTAGACACCATCTTTTAATGGATGGAATTCATCCCAATGTTCATCTGTAACTCATAATTAACTCCTAGTTAATGTCAAGGACACAAATAACCACAAGAACAAAGGTTTAAAAGAAGGTATAAGTTTAACTTTTAAACAAGGAACAAAACAAGATTATGCGATTCAAAAACAAGAACGCAAGATGCATGACAAACATGAAGATGGACCTTTATTATGCTAACGTATGTAAACATGAACATGAAAAGAACTTGACAAGGTTACGGTGCAAAATCATGCTTAAAATTAATGTTGAACAAATTAAAAGAAATGAAGGGTCATACTTTTATTTATACCCCTTTGGAGACCTAGCTCAAAAAAGCTTCCAAAGAGGCTATTATATGTGTATCAAGTAAGGAAACTTTTTTGGAACCTTCTTAACTAGGAGTCAACTATGAGTTAACTGAAATTTAACTAAAAGTTAACTCATATTTAATTAGGAGTTAATTACAATTAATTAAAACTTAATTAAATATCAATTACAAATTAATTAAGACTTAACTACAAGTTAACTAGGATTTAATTAGAAATTAACTAAGACTTAACTAGGACTTAACTAGGAGTTATGGATGAATTCCATTTAATGAAAGATGGTGTTTAATGTTCGCATATGTCACAATTAAGTCCTAATCAAATTTGAATTACATCCTAATTAATTTTTAGTTAAGATTCAATTAAGAAGGTTTTCAATATTTGTTTTTACTTGATGCACACATATAAACCTCCTTGGAAGCCTCTTTGACCTAGGTCCCCTAAGGGGTATGAATAAAAATATGACCTTTCATTTTGTTCAATTTGTTCAACATAATCTTAGGCATGATCTTACATCATGTTAGGTTTTTTTCATGTTCATGTTTATATATGTTAGCATAATATATATTCATTTTCACATTTGTCTTGCACATTTCGTGTTTTTATTTTTGAATCACATAATCTTGTCTTGTTCATTGTTTGAAAATTAGATTTAGACCTTCTTTTAGCATTTGTTCTTGTGATTTTTCATGTCCTTGACACCCAAATCTTTTTTATGTTCGATTTTTAGTTTAACAAAAATTAATATACACAATTTTTAACCTATGTATGGGATCCAATGATAATTGGCAAAATTCAAGGTTAAATTCGGCTCGGAAAACAACACAATTTCGATCTAATTTTTGAAAACCGCCCAACAATGGTGATTATTATTTATGTAAGTGGGTAGGTACCATAGGTGAATAGTTAGTGAATGGGTAAGTATCATAAGATAATTAAATAGTGATTACTACCTACCTAAACGTAAAATATTTGGTTCTTAATTAGGTAGGTATAAATACATGTAGATGGTTAATAATTAATACAAAGTTAATGACTGGCATGTGATTTTTTGATTAGTAGAAGTACATGTGATTCCCATGGGATCATTACGTTTTAATTAGCTTCACCTTCCACAAGTTCAAGTAGTGATTTTGGGTATGTTGAATGTCTTTCAAAGTGTGCAAATCCCATAGAATAACATCTGGATGTAATGGAATGGATGGATGTGTGAATGCATCTTAAGTTCACTTTTGATTATCCTTTCCCATATTGGGATGAAACAAACTTGGTACACCAAAAAATGTTGCCTCTCAACATGTCTTTGGAGGCCTTCAATATTAGTGTCATTTTTGTTATCATGTTTTTGTGCATGGCAGTTCCATGCAAATGGGTATCGAATGAAGTCAATACTTCCATGATGATCTCACATATACCACCAACAATGGTAGTTGTATCTTGATTAGTTGAAACATGTAGTTTGATCTCATTAGTCATTTGTTTTGTAACATTGGGTTCATCAACATTTTCTTCTTGTGGCACATCCACCATGGACATATCATTTTGATGTACTTTCATGTTGACTTTTGACTTTGGCATTCAATTTTTTTTTTTAATGTTTTGTATTGTAGTGAAGTTTTTTTAAACAATTTTTTTTAATGTTTTCAACCTTCACACCTAAACATAGATATGGCCACCATTGATGGGAAAAAAATTCAAGATTTTTTTTACATTTACATCAGCTTGGGTCCTCAACTTCAATTGAATAGAGAAGGCATCATTATTTTCAATTTATGACTTTAGCTCTTTCGATAATTAAACACTAATAAAATTGGGGAACATTGGAATATACATGGGATTATTTGTTCTTAGGTTGATGGGAGCATCTAAACACCCTTTAAACTTGTGGTGAAAAAATCACATCTTACTTGACCTTTTCCCTCCACAATACACTCATCAAAAGTTAAGGCAATGCTTGTCCCCATTTAATAGGATCACACATGATGAAAATATTTTGGATAGAAGGTCATTATAGAATTTTAAAGTGACCCATTGCTTTATAAATCAAATAGATGTTAATTTCACATAATATTTCAACAATCCTTCAAACCCATCTTGCATTTATATATATTTTTTCTTTTCAATCATATTAAATAAAATCTCCGAAATGTGAGTTCATAGTAATATATATTTTGCCAACATTTGTGAAAATGCATCAATGGTAGAAAGCTCGAACAACTCCATGACAACCAATCTTGGATGAACTACTTGGGCAAAATTGAAACTTTCATGTCAAAGTTGTGTTTCAAAATAAGCACACACCAAATCTATAATAGTTGAAATACCAAAAAAAATGTTGTTACACAATCGAATTTGCCAACAACATTGAAGCTTATACTCAAAAGAGTTGAACAATCAAAGGTGCAACGAGATCAAAACTTGAAAAACAAAAATGAAAACACGAGAAACATAGGCACAAAATTAAGGTGTTCCAAAACATAAACCCTAGTGGGAGGAAGATCCTATGTTGACATGCACGGGGCATGACATGGCATGGCATGGCATGTTGTTTGCATGCATTCCATGAGGATGGGGATGGTATGGCAGGTTATGAATTCAACATAACATGATATAGGGTACACAAGTTCTCTAGAAGGGCATGTCAGAACCACAAAGGGGAACCCTAGGGGGAACTTTGTGGGAGCAAAAACATGTGTGTCAATACTTCTGTACCCCTAATGCAATTAATTTCTTTGGCCTTTAATATTTGCCATGTCCACCAATCCAGTGACCTAAAATAGGTTATTAATTAATTAAATTAAAATAAAACAAAATTTATATTTATATTTAAAGTGTCAAAGAAAGTCCCAAATGAAAATTCAATATTGTGGAACAAAAAAACAAGTGGCCAAAAATGCATGTAAACTAACTGGTGGCCCAAAATGGCCCTTCCAAACTGGTGGCCCAAAATGACCATTCCAAACTGGTGGCCCAAAATGACCATTCCAAACTGGTGGCCCAAAATGGCCCTTCCAAACTGGTGGCCCAAAATGGCCCTTCCAAGCTGGTGGCCCAAAATGAACCCCCCTCTCCGTCCCCCCCTGCCATCTAGTCCCCTCAAATTATGTGCCCCAGTACCTGGGTACGTAATACAAGCTATTAAACAGTTGAACCCAACAGGTAGGGTTTCTTTTCTCTTTAAAAATTTAATTTTAAAAAATATATATAATTATAAGTTATTATTATTATTTTATTATTATTATCTTTTTATGGGGTGTTTTTTTTTCATTAGCTTGTTCTGAGAATAAGCACATCCCATAGAGTTTTGGGCTTCTTCCCCTTTTGCACTTGGGGTGTTTGGAAGGTGAGGAATCATGAAAGGAAAGCTGCCATGTGTAAGCACAGAAACAAACCCACCCACATAGAAGCCAATACCCAACTCACTGCAAGCTCTCTACACTCTAATCAAACTCCTCCCTTCTGTTTCCCAAAAGTCCTTCTTCCTGCCAAAGTATGTACTTAAATAACTGCCAAATGCCACAAACCCATTTGATGATGATGATAAAGTTTTAGGGTTTGAAACCAACCCAATGTGCAACAACCCATTGACCTAACCTAAAATAGAAAATAAAATAAAATAAAATAAAATAAAATAATATTATATATCTTATATATATACAATTTATAAATAATTATATTTTAAATTTATATCTCAGTTCAACTTGTGCGTCAAACAAAAAGTCTGAAAGAAAAAGTCTCAAGTGAAATCCAAATTTTTAGGGTACCAAAACTAGTGGCTACAAATGCATGTAACTAACTAGTGGCCCAAATTTGCAGTTCCAAACTTGTGGCCCAAAATTAACCCCCTCTTTTATTGGTCCTCCCTCTTTTCCCCCCGGCTCGCCCCCTCCCATTATCTGGTGCCCTCCAATCATGTGACCCAGTACCTACCTACCTACTACCTACCTACCCAACATGCATGCACGATGTATTGGAACAATGTTGTGACTCAGTCATGGTTCATCCAGTTTGTGGTTCATCCATCCGCAACCGAGTTAGTTATCAAGGTTCCACAAGGGTTTACCTATACTGAAAAATACAATGAAAAAGGTTTTTTTTCTTGTCCACACTAATCCATCCATCCATCCATCCAAAGCTTTTTTCTTGCATACTGCCCCTGGTGGGTAGTAACTACTAAAGTGGTTCAAACTGGTGGGTCTTGGGGTTACTCTGGTAGGTACTGGGTTCACTGACTCTAGTGAGTAGGCTGGTCCTTCCTGGTGGGGTCCTGGTTCACTCTGGTACGGCCCTGTACTCCCCACCCCCACCCAAAACTAGTGGCTGAAACTAGTCCCTGGGGTCGATCAGTAAGTACTGACCGGTCCCCCTTAATTGAATCAGTGCAGTAACTGGTCCTGTAAACCCGTCTTGGTCCGGTTTAGACTTCTCAACATACCAACCATGGTACCGGTATTATTGGATTTTCCAAAAAAAAATTCATACCAGTGCTGGTACTGGTACCATTGGGTACCTAGTTTTAAAAAAAAACTTTCATACCAATCTGGTCTTGATATTGGGTTCCAAGATCCATTTTAGGCTCGGTTACGGCCATAAATTTGGTACAAGGCTGGTATTTCCTCAGGCCCGGACCCGGATTCCATAGATGCATGGATGATACTTCTCCCC